>CM055278.1:19269069-19694315 GCA_029237695.1 Conchocele bisecta | reverse complement strand
ATACTCCTCAAGCAAAGGAGTGTTTACCCCGGGTGAGTACGTCGGTGATAACCCGGTAGACTTCGCCTTCACGAAAACTCACAGGGTGCACCTGGATCGGGTGAACACATCGTACAACACGGTAGACGGCACTCCCAGCACATTACTGAAAACCGTGCAAGCCAGCGACTGTTTCTATGGCGAGACTGTGACCTTAGACTTCCCACACCCCGATATGAAAGTTTTGGAATCGGGACATATCCACGAATTTACGGTCTCTATTCTCGATGATCAAGCGAGAAAGTTGAAAAACGATTACCCGATTTCGGTAGTTCTCGAAATTTCCAATTGAGTATAGGTGCCAAATATTATAATTATTTTTATTATGAGTATATACGGACCAGGTAGTTCTTCCGATTGGGTGACAAATTCAAAGAATTTGGAACCTGCAGAAGGTGGATTCATCCCGACAGAGGGCGAGTTTTTAACTACAGGAAAAACCAAGGCCTTCATCAATAAAACAATATCGAAGGTCACAAACGGGATTCACAGGAGCATATCAGATGTTAGAGTAGAAGTGCTGACGGCGACTGCACAAATTGAGGGAGTCCGAACGGATATTGAGAAAGATCAGGCGGCTTATAAGGTGTTGCGCTCAGAGGACTCTCTCATCAGAGAAACGGAACTAAACGAACTAGGTAAAAAAATAACCAAATTTCGAAAAGAGAGCAGGTCGGATATTGATAAAGTCCGAGAAGACCACCAGGCGGCCCTTACGGAGGGTTATGATACGTTGCGCTTAGAGGACTCTCTCATCAGAGAAGCGGCACTTACCGAACTAGACAAAGAAATAACCAAATTTCGAAAAGAGGCCACGTCGGGTATTGAGAAAGCCCGAGAAGACCACCAGGCGGACCTTACGGAGGCTTATGAGGTGTTGCGCTCAGAGGACTCTCTCATCTGAGAAGCGGCGGTTGCCGAACTAGATAAAAAAATAACCAAATTTCGAAAAGAGACCCGGTCGGGTATTGATAAAGTCCGAGAAGACCACCAGTCGAACCTTGCGGAGGCCATTGCGGAGGCTAATGATGCGTTGCGCTTAGAGGACTCTCTCAGCAAAGAAGCGACACTTACTGAACTAGACAGGAAAATAACCGAATTTCTGAAAGAGACCCGGTTGGGGGTTGAGGGGGTCCGAGAAGACCACAAGGAGGCCATTGCGGAGGCTTATGGGGCGTTGCGCTCAGAGGACTCTCTCAACAGAGAAGCGGCACTTACTGAACTAGACAAAAAAATAACCGAATTTCAAAAAGAGACCCGGTCGGGTATTGAGAAAGCCCGAGAAGACCACTAGGCGGCCCTTACTGAGGCTTATAGGGTGTTGCGCTCAGAGGACTCTCCCAACGGAGAAGCAGCACTTGCTGAACTAGGAGAAAAAATAACAGAATTTCGGGAAGAGACCCGGTCGGGTATTGAGAAAGCCCGAGAAGACCACCAGGCGGCCCTTACGGAGGCTTATAGGGTGTTGCGCTCAGAGGATCGGACGGGGATTGCGGGATTAGGAGCCCGAGTGGTTGAATCTATCTGCGCCGTTGATGAATCACTTGTTGCGGTTGATGATAAAGTAAATCGAGTTCGTACTGAGGCATATAACTCAAACAGTGCGCTTGCCGGAATAGTGCGAACAATGAAAACGCCAAAACGAGTCATAACAGTTTGGGCTGAGAAGCAGGGCCCATTGGTTGAGGGGCACTATGAATATTCGTTCTGTGCCAAAGCGAGTAATAAATGTGGGGGATACGCTATGACAGCTGCAGGTGAAGTTATCCAAATGGCGGTCTGCTCGGTTAATGCTAGTGGTAAACCTGTGGGCGCGGTCGCAATAAATATTGTAGTAGATGGGGAAGAACGGGGGGTTGGAGTCACTAAAATCTCTGGAGATAGTTCGACGGTGGTTTCTTTCTCCGGTTATGATCGAATTAGACTTTCCCAAGGTAGTGTTATTAACTTTGTTACGAAAATCGGTGACCCAGAGAGTTCTTCCACTATTGTCTCATTGTTAATTGAACTTATTTTGTAAATACTAATATATTGAAAATCATGAACGAATCAACGCTTCCAATTGTCAATACCACTCCATCAACACTGTGTACAATTAACGAAAGAAGTTCAGATTTCAGGTTGAATAATATCGTCGCTATGCAGGATATTTTAGTTAGAGAATATACAAATATAAAAAGAGAAACGCTAAAAAATACAGACGCGCGGTGAACATGGCTGAAGCATCAGCACTGCTCTAGCGAGTGTTTCTGTGTTGTGTGGGGCGGGGACAGCTGCAACTATATCGACCATTATAACGGTTCATGTAGCGGGGATTTTATGTGCGGTGTCGGCCGTTTCTGGGTTGTTGTGTATGGTAATTAGGGCGTCGGGTGGAAAACTCGAGAAAAAATGTAGAAAACATGATAGAATATCTGTTCTCGCCAGGTCGAAGAAAAATACCATCGACGTTATGGTGTCCAAAGCGTTGGCCGATAAGAAAATATCAAATTTAGAGTTTGAATCCGTGGTGGAAGAAATGGGGAGATATGAAAAATTAAAAAATGATATTAGAATCAAAGCGCGCGCCACCATGCCCAAGATTGAGAGTACTGATTAGGATAAATTTAGGGTAAAACTTGGAGATAAAGTCGGAGGAAATTAATATTTTTATTAAATAATTAATTTAAAGAAAATTATAAAATTAATTATATTGGTGCAGTAAACAATTTATTAATTAATTTTAGGAAAATTATTAACAATTTAAAAATAAAAAAAATAAAAAAAGTTTTAGGTTCCACCGAGGCTCGAACCCGCGCCTGCAAAACCCTTCTGGGTCCACCCCGATAAGCCTTCGCTTACATTTCTTCTATTTTATTTAATTTTTCGGCTTAGCGAGGTGTGTTACACTCACATCTCCTACACCCCATCATTGGACCGATACCGCGGACCCCACCTCATCGTTACCTCCATCCGCTATAATGTGCAGAGTGGCCAGAGTGAAGTACATGTGGCGAAACTTATCTCACTGTTGAGACATTAATGCCGGCGTCACCGAACTGTGTTTATTTCTCGTATATAAACTTAACTTTGCTGGTGAAATAAAAAAATTGTTATTTATTATTAATTAATTATTTTATTATATTAATTAATATGTTTTCTATATAATAGGGGGTGTTCAGCTTTAAATTATAAATATTTTTATAATTTTATTAAAATTAATTAAATAACGAACCATCCCGGAAATTCGTGAACTATATAACCCTCACTACGTGTTTATAAACTGTGTACACCACCTGTGTAAATCGATAGCCCGTTTACATACCATCGATAAGGCTATAAATAACCGTGTGTGTAATATATATTACAGTGTGTTTATTTTCCATCCCGGAAGACGTAATCGTGTAAACCTCTCTATAAATGGACACTTAATATACGTGTAAGGTGGGACACCTAATTTACATTTTCATAACGCGTGTAATTGGAACATTGTCGTCTGCTTGGTGTTGTGATTACAACATAAATTTATAAGCGATATCGTAGAAATGTACATTCGTAAACAAATCGTTGGGTTTTAATAATTTTATATAATACACCTTAGTTTCATATCCGATACGCATTATCCGTCTTAATGTTTGTATTTGCCTCTTGTATAGTTGACATAATTGCCGGTATAATATTGTAAATGCAACGTTTTTATCGGAGTGTAATAAATTACGCTGGTATTTCATGTATTCGATATCGCCTAGTGTTCTCATTTTATAGAATTTATATATAGGACTATAACCCCCGTATTCTTCGTAAACTTCTTCAACACAGGCATTAAAAACTTTCAATTCCAATTGTATTGTATTATCCATTTTCTCTAATAATATTGGTACTTGTTTTTTCTGTTCAATTTCCGATTAGAATTTTCAAATCCATTACAATATGATTGTAGAAACGCATATCCGTAAACGAATCGTTGATTTTAAACGGTTTTATAAAATTAGTTTTATGATGTTCCGGTAGTTGTTCTCCGATCCTATTTAGTCGCTTCGTTTCACGAATTTGATCCTTGTACCGGCGGCATAATTGCCGGTATAATATTGTAAATGCAACGCTTTTATCGGAGCGTAATAAATTACGCTGATATTTCATGTATTCGATTTTGCATAGTGTTTTCAATTTATATTAATATTTTTCACCAAAGACATTACAAAATTCCAATTCCCATTCTATTTTATTATCCATTTTGTTATAATATTTGTATTGTTTTTTTCTGTTCAATTTTCAATTTTAGAAAATTAGTTTGATAATGTTTTTTTACGGCGTTTATGTGTTGGAACACCGTGACTTATTAGATCGATTCTATTTTACTAACTAACTTTCCGATTTCAATTATTACTAAACGATAATACTTGCGAGCACGTAATCCCCTGTTAACCATTCGATGAGTAGCTTGAGTGCCACCGCATGGTGGACATAGCAGTGACTCGGCTTTGGTCCCTACCCCACAATGCCGACATGGGCGAGGCGAAACGGAACCTCTTCGCATCCATGCACGGTGATGTTTGCAATATTCGTAAATACCGGTGCGATGACACCTCTCGTGACTACCTGTCTTCAAGATAAGAGTCACAAATGATACCATCATGCGGTGGAAGGTGCCGCGCGTAGCCGGTGCCTTCCAGAGGTGATGGTATCATTGTGACTCTTATATACTACTACTGAAGATGTCAGCCTTTCATGTAATGTCTCGTAATTGGTGTCCATGACAAGGTTTCATAAGTTGCATTAATTTTTCCTATGGTGGTGCTGGTGAATTCCCATGTATGGTGTACTTACTCGATAACTCATAGAATAAACAATGTCACTGTTACAACAACGTTTAAGTTTAGATCCAATGTGTCCATCTGCGAAGGTATGTGGTCCCTATGATATGATCTTATAATTTATTTAGCCGTATTATGGGTAGTGTAGCAACTGTGAAGTGGTTCCACGTGTATGTTTTCCTGGTAACATATTTCAATTGTAGCCGTTCTACAAAATGTGTCAAAATAGTTTGACAATTTCAAATGTCAGTTCGAGATGCCCGGGTTAAACCATGAACGTTAACCATTTAGGATTGTCAAACAATAGCGTGTCATGTCGTTACATAATCAAGAAAGTGTCGTTACAACATACGTTTTACTTCAGTTAACATCCATTAAACATGATAATACGACGTATTTACATATGCACAACTAAATCGCAAACCATTCCTCACTTTCACGAAGAAAGCCGAAATAGTAGCAGTCACATTGACTTTGTCTAACTTTCCCATTTGCCTAAATGCATGTTAATGTTCTGTAGATGATCATATGATGCTTATATACATGTAGGACAACAACATAAACTAACTCTGAAGTACTAAAATGATGTCTCTAACAAAATGTAAACAATAGTATTATTTGATGACAGATTCGAAAATACGGCGATAATCAATGGTAAAAACGAATAGGCTATACTGGCAATTTAATGTACTAAACTACGTTTATAAAGACTGAAACTATTGAGCAGCATTATATTTCTTGGTGCATCTATGATATATAGCTAATGATCTGTAAATGAACGGTGACACGTATGTAGGAAATCAATATAAAGCGACGCTGATTTACTTCGTGATGTCGCTACCGATGTATGAAACACTGGTGTTATTTGGCGGTCATTCTGAAAACACGATGACAATTCAGCTATATAAAGTTACATATTTTCTACAGACATTATTTGGTCAAAATACACACACTAGTGTCAGTATAATGCACTTAAATAAGTTAGTAGAGAATAAAACATATTGTTGCAACCACTATATATACAGATCAGTCTACACATCAGTGCAGGCTGGACAGGGTCTTCACTGTTTTCGTTCAGTCAACTGTATGATTTAAACTCTGTTGTAGTGGTAAACACGACAAGGTAGTGTAATTATGTGTCAGTATGTATGTTTGATGTAGGAAGAAACCGGAATACCCTTGATAATAGTATATGTCGTACATATAAACATTCAGTCCTCACATGTATGTAATAAATGAAGGATAACTACACAATTTGATGGCAAATAATATCCAAATATTCGTTATGGAACTACATGTAAATAGGAAAAATTATTGCGGCCATTTTGTATTTGAGTTCCAGGCCATTGCGCAAAATATTGAGAGGGTTATACATGTACCTGCTGAATTGTTTGTGTATGTGTCATAGAAGGCAACCACAGTGCCAAACCAAAAAATAGCACGCCGATCACAAATCACCCACATTTAACACTTAGGCGACCCAGGTAATAAATTGTATTCAGTGTCGAAATGCATTCAAGGTCTGATAAAATATTGTATAATATAAGTAGTAGTTAGTGTCATCTGATAGTTATACTGTTATCAATAGAACGTTTACACTGTATTTTTTCCAAAATGCGCCCGTCTTTAGAAATGCGGCATACAGCAACAGCTATTGAAGTAACTTATATAATTATGTAATCGAGAGACATAGATAGCATACAAAACCATTGTGTAAATCCCTATATAATCGTCTCATCAAAGCCCCCACCAAATCATTCCGTCTCTCAAGAGAAATATATGTTCTACCGCGAAGACATCACTGCTTAAAATACGGAAATCGTGCTAAATGTCAAAAGTTAAATCATTGTTTTACGTCTCATCAACTGTACACAATACAATATGGAACAATACTGTTAAGTGTAATAAGAAATATGTAAGTGGGTTATTATTTTGCAATTTTATTTACATCTTGTCTCTCTCGTTACAAATATATCATATTTTATTCACGTGTTTTAAGCTGATATGGGATTTGCTACCATTTTGAAAGTTGGGTTCCAACAAAGTTAAACTTAGCCCCCCTATTTTGAAAGAATACATGAGGCGTTTTTATATTCTTTATCATTATTCAGTTCACCAAAATCAACAATGAAATGTAGGAAGATTTCACGGACTCCATTGAAATTACCCTACAACTGCCTGTTTCATGAAACCTGCCAAAATTTACGACAATATAAACAATGCAAAAACATTTTTTTTTTAGATAATTTTAAATTTGATCAAAATTTAGTAATGAACATTGAATTTCTTGTTATTTCGTGAAATTTGGCCAAATATTGATGTATTACGAAAAAACGAAACCTGGCTAGATTGCTTGATAATGATCCAACTAAGAAAACAAAAGTTACATTTCTGAAATTAGGCAAATATCCCCATGTTAAATCCCCACAGAGTGAACATGTACATATATATGGGGATTTAGCAATTCAATCAATATTGTACCAAATTTCACAAAATAAAACGAAGGTTCGTCCTTGAATTTTGATAAAATTTAACATTATTGATTTTGTTGTTTTTAAATTGTTTATATAGCCATACAATGTGGGCTGCTTTCGTGACAGTGGATAATTAAATAACAGTTTCACCCGTAAGTAACTGGCATTGTCTGTTTCGTTTAAGACTGTTCAACTATGCATAAGAAAAGGTAAAGAATACAAAAAGGCCGCAAATCGTGCAGATCTTGATGAGACGACTCGTTACTTAGTAGGTACTATGTACAACATATTGTTCATACCAGAAACATAATCTGGGACATTTTCTGGCAAAATAAATATTATGTCACCATTACCCCACGTATTCATTGGCATTATTATATATTTTACATCAGACGTAAAATTCCATACTGATATCGACTGATATCAGGGGCGATAACCGTGTTTCCTTAAAATAAACGGACATTACAATTTATTATCTGTATTTACTTTTTGATGTGCAATGATCATACTTTATAATCGGTCGAAAATATTATTTTGTTCACGTGGTTCATTTAATTAGTATGAATAATTAAAAAAAATATCATGCCTCATTTATATACGAAAATAGCCCGATACCACCGCGAGCAACAATCAGTAACATACATATTACTAAATAATTATGTTTATCTGTGGGCTCTCGTATCTCTTAGAACTGGTGGAATAGTGACACAATGATACACTTATTTAATTCCTATAAATAACATGGTGTGCCTTCTGAATGGGCATGTACCTTTAATTACTTTAATTTTAAACATGCACTCCCACATTGCATACCAACCTGTAATATATGTAGACACATGTTTTTGTCCATTTACCATTACCGGACGTATTAATTGGCATTACTATTATGTCAAACGCGAATTGCCACTACATTGTATTTATATCGGGGGCGATAACCGCGTTTTCTTAAACGGTTAACGGAAACAACTATTTATTATCAGTATTTATTATTAGATGTGCAATTATTCTACATGTACTTCATAATATGTTGATAAAATGTTATTGAGGTAACGTATTTAATTGATAACAATACTTTTAAATTGCCCTGCCTCATTTGCATGTCAATTTAGCCTGATACAAACTAAAGTATATATCGGTAATTTAAAGATTAATAATGATTATATCTGCATAGCGGACACTCGTAAACATGTATTTACAACTGGTGGAATAGTTGCACATTCAATTATGCACTTATTGATTTTGTATAAAACTGTTTGTACAAAATAGACGGGAGCTCACCTTTAACACCAATATGAATGGGACTGTAGTAGATCGGTGACAATAAATAAAACTGCGGTTGTTCTCAAAGAAATGTGGCGATATAACGAACTTGAGCGGATACATCAAATTGAGTCGTTCGTCAGATATACATTGCTAGACATTCACGTTATGACGGATTGAAGCACACACATAGCATTGACCATTTTGTGAAACAGACCCTTCATAACAGACACATTATGGTGGACTTTAGCGTAGACATCCACTTTTCAATTAAGTTTGTTAAATGTGTCTGTGACTAGAGTCTGTTTTAATTATCTGTTTTAAAAGTCCTCATTGTTCTAAAACATTAACCGTATCGACCGTATCGATTGTATTATGAATAAATGATATATGATTGCACAATTAGTAATCGTTGTAAAATAAATCAACTTTAATTTTAAACCTGGACTCCCACATACCAGGCTGTAATATAGTGAGACATAATTATGTTATTCGTCCATTCGTTAGGCGACATTTTTTCAGGTTAATAAGTATTCCTTTACCATCACCGGACGTGTTACTATGATGTGAAACGTAAAATTGAGTAGTTCGTCAAGTAGACATTGCAAACTATTTACTGGGGGCACAAACATGTTGTGCGTGGTGTCAAAGGTTTGCTACATATTTGATCAATATAACAATTTGTCAACATATTCTAGATGGCAAACCCTCTGGAATGTTCACACGGATGCTACATTTATACTACTTTAATTATAGTGATATTTTCAAGATGACCCGCTATTTCCAGATAAACAGATTCTTTCTTTGTTGTGTACACATTTATGTCACCATTTCCAGCTGTACACCATGCAACGCTTGTAAGTTCATTTGCATACTGATGGGAAAATGACTCATGTTTACCTTATTTATCAAGGAAGAACTTAGTGACTACGTAACTGGGATGTGATTGTATAAATGTTCGATAATCACATGTTACCTGGATCTTTTCATTTTGTATTTAGTGAAATATATACTGCGGTATCGCCATGTAACTCTACTACATGTACACGTATACGTCGGCACAAACAGACTGCTTATATGTTGCAAACCATATGCTATTTTAACTGTTTTCTGCAGCTGCTTATGCATTACCCCACCCACGTATTTACATGTTGAACAAGTGAAGCTTTGATAGGGAGACCGGGTGACCAGAATTTATCTGATTCATTCTGTCTGTTGCTGATACTTTGTCCGATATGGCACAAACTTCATGTTGGCATATATTCCCTCCATTTCTTGGGAAGTATAAGATTCCAAGATGGCCACCAAGCATAAGCAGTAAGTAATGCATATTAAATTTCTTCCGGTATGATACAGACATTTGAACATTGCTTCGTTTCAATAATTTATAAAGAACTGAAAATAATTTGAATACATTTTATTTGTGATGAAATTAAGACATGTGTACAATATCCAAAATGGCCGCCACTTATTGTGATTTTGATGTGAGTCGTCGGTTTATGATTTATGTAGAGGACATACTCAAAGTTAGATCTCAATAAACAGGTAATATATGCACATATACAATATATATCTGATGATCAATAATTATTTATGCATTTGATCATACTGCAAAATTACTTATATTGAAGTTATATAATTATATTTAGTCTATATATACTACATATTCACATATATATATATATATATATATATATATATATATATATATATATATATATATGCGAATATGTAATATATATAGACTAAATATAATTGTATAACTTCTATATAAATAATTTGGCAGTGTGATCAAATGAAAAAAATAATTATATAACTTCTATATAAGTAATTTTGAAGTATGATCAAATGCATATATAATTATTGATCATCACATAAATATTTTATATGTATATATATATATATGTGAATATGTAGTATATATAGACGAAATATAATTATATAACATCAATATAAGTAATTTTCGCAGTATGATAAAATGCATAAATCATTATTGATCATCAGATAAATGTTGTATATGTACATATATTACCTGTATTTATATATATATTTGAATAAGTAGTATATATAGACTAAATATAATTATAAAGCTTCAATATAAGTAATTTTGCAGTATGCTCAAATGCATAAATAATTATTGATCATCAGATAAATGTTTTATATGTGCATATATTACCTGTATATATATATATATGAATATGTAGTATATATAGACTAAATATAATTATAGAACTTCAGCGTAAGTAATTTTGCAGTATTCTCAAATGCATAAATAATTATTGATCATCAGATAAATATTGTATATGTGCATATATTACCTGTATATATATGTGAATATGTAGTATATATAGACTAAATATAATTATATAACTTCGATATAAGTAATTTTGCAGTATGATCAAATGCATATATAATTATTGATAATCAGATACATATGTTATATGTGCATATAGTACCTGTATATATATATATATGTGAATATGTAGTATATATAGACTAAATATAATTGTATAGCTTCAATATAAGTAATTTTGCAGCATGCTCAAATGCATAAATAATTGTTGATTATCAGATACATATTTTATATGTGCATATACTACCTGTATATATATATATATGTGAATATGTATTATATATAGACTAAATATAATTATATAACATCAATATAAGTAATTTTGCAGTATGATCAAATGCATAAATAATGATTGATCATCAGATAAATGTTGTATATGTGCATATACTACCTGTATATATATATATAATAAGTATATATAGACTAAATATATATATAATACATCATATAAGTAATTTTGCAGTATGATCAAATGCATAAATAATGATTGATCATCAGATAAATGTTTTATATGTGCATATATTACCTGTATATATATACATATAAATATGTAGTATATATAGACTAAATATAATTATATACCTTCAATATAAGGAATTTTTCAGCATGCTCAAATGCATAAATAATTATTGATTATCAGATAAATATTTGATATGTGCATATACTACCATTATATATATATATATATGTGAATATATAGTATATGTAGACTAAATATAATTATATAACTTCAATGAAAGTAATTTTGCAGTATGATCAAATGCATAAATAATTATTGATTATCAGATACATGTTATATGTGTATATATTACTTGTATATATATATATATATATATATTTTTTTTTTGAATATGTAGTATATATAGACTAAATATAATTATATAACTTCAATGTAGGTAATTTTGAGTATGATCAAATGCATAAATAATTATTGATTATCAAATAAATATTTTACATGAGCATATATTACCGGTATATATATATGTGAATATGTAGTATAAATAGACTAAATATAATTATATAGCTTCAATATAAGTAATTTTGCAGTATGATCAAATGCATAAATAAGTATTGATCATCAGATAAATATTTTACATGTGCATATAATTTATTATTACCTGTATATATATGTGTGAATAAGTAGTATATATAGACTAAATATAATTATATAACTTCAACATAAGTAATTTTGCAGTATGATCAAATGCATAAATAATTATTAATCGTCAGATAAATGGTTTATATGTGCATATATACCTGTATATATATATATATATATGAATATGTAGTATATACACTAAATATAATTATATAACTTCAGCATAAGTAATTTTTCAGTATGCTCAAATGCATAAATAATTATTGATCATCAGATAAATGTTTTATATGTGCATATATTACCTGTATATATATATATATATATGAATATGTAGTATATATACACTAAATATAATTATATAACTTCAGCATACGTAATTTTGCAGTATTCTCAAATGCATAAATAATTATTGATCATCAGATAAATGTTTTATATGTGCATATATTACCTGTATATATATATATATATATATATATAGTGTGAATAAGTTGTATATATAGACTAAATATAATTATATAACTTCAGTATAAGTAATTTTTCAGTATGATCAAATGCATAAATAATTATTGATCATCAGATAAATGTTTTATATGTGCATATATTACCTGTATATATATCTATATATGAATATGTAGTATATATAGACTAAATATAATTATATAACTTCAGCAAAAGTAATTTTGCAGTATTCTCAAATGCATAAATAATTATTGATCATCAGATAAATGTTTTATATGTGCATATATTCCACCTATATATATCTATATATGAATATGTAGTATATATAGACTAAATATAATTATATAGCTTCAATATAAGCAATTTTTCAGTATGATGAAATGTATAAATAATTATTTATTATCAGATAAATATTTTACATGAGCAAAAAATATATAATTTATATCTATATATATATGTGAAATATGTGTAGTATATAGACTAAATATAATAAAATAACTTCAATATAAGTAATTTTGAAGTATGATCAAATGCATAAATAAGTATTGATCATCAAATAAATATTTTATGTGTGCATATATTACCTGCATATATATATATGTGAATATGTAGCATATATATTGACTAAATAATTAGATAACTTCAATATAAGTAATTTTGCAGTATGCTCAAATGCATAAATAATTATTGATCATCAGCTGAATGTTTTATATGTGCATATATAACCTGTATATATATGTGAATATCTAGTATATATAGACTAAAAATAAATATATAACTTCAATATAAGTAATTTTGCAGTATGATCGAATGCATAAATAATTATTGATCATCAGATACATATGTTATATGTGCATATATTAACGGTATATATACATGTATATATATATATATGTGAATATGTTGTATACATAGACTAAATATAATTATATAACTTCAATATAAGTAATTTTGCAGTATGTTCAAATGCATCAATAATTATTGATCATCAAATAAATGTTTTATGTGTGCATATATTAGCTGTATATATATGTGAATATGTAGTATATATAGACTAAATATAATTATTGAACTTCAATATAAGTAATTTTGCAGTATGCTCAAATGCATAAATAATTATTGATCATCATATACATATTTTATATGCGCATATATTACCTGTATATATATATATATGTGAATATGTAGTATTTATAGACTAAATATAATTATATAGCTTCAATATAAGTAAGTTTGCAGTATGATCAAATGCATAAATAATTATTGATCTTCAGATAAATATTGTATATGTGCATATATTACCTGTATATATATGTGAATATGTAGTATATATAGACTAAATATAATTATAACTTCGATATAAGTAATTTTGCAGTATGATCAAATGCATATATAATTATTGATCATCAGATACATATGTTATATGTGCATATATTAACTGTATATATATATAGATGTGAATTTGTAGTATATATAGACTAAATATAATTATATAGCTTCAATATAAGTAAGTTTGCAGTATGATCAAATGCATAAATAATTATTGATCATCAGATAAATATTGTATATGTGCATATATTACCTGTATATATATGTGAATATTTAGTATATATAGACTAAATATAATTATATAACTTCGATATAAGTAATTTTGCAGTATGATCAAATGCATATATAATTATTGATCATCAGATACATATGTATGTGCATATAGTACCTGTATATATATATATGTGAATATGTAGTATATAGACTAAATATAATTATATAACTTCGATATAAGTAATTTTGCAGTATGATCAAATGCATATATAATTATTTATCATCAGATACATATGTTATATGTGCATATAGTACCTGTATATATATATATATGTGAATATGTAGTATATGTAGACTAAATATAATTATATAACTTCAATATAAGTAATTTTGCAGTATGATCAAATGCATAAATAATTATTGAGCATCAAATTAATATTTTATGTGTGCATATATTACCTGTATATATACAATATAATACAATAAAATATTTATCACAAGACGACAAACAGTGGTGAAGTATGTATTGATTCACAAGTAAATACATGCATATTCATCATGCGGGCCAAACTATAATGCATTTGCATTATACTTTGGCCCACGATGTGAATACCATGTAGTTGCCGTGATATCCAGCTCTCCGAGCACTCGGTCCGTTCCCACGATCGACATCAGCAAGTTCCACCGTCCAAAGCTGAGCTATGCTCAGCTTCGTCCGCTCGAAATCGCCAACCCCGAGCATGCACCCGGAGCATGCACTCAGAAGGCTTTGCAGAACCGTATATATAGATTAAATATAATTATATAACTTCTATATAAGTAATTTTGCAGTATGGTCAAATGCATAAATAATTATTGATCATCAGATAAATAGTTTATATGTGCATATATTACCTGTATATATATATATATGTGAATATTCCCCTGTTGTTAATAATATCGCATTAATTGTATATGGGGAGAGCACAAGTGAGTGATTCACAACCGTATGCAATTTCTAAATAAAAACAATCAAAAATCAAGAAGCCAGTAAGTAAATATATCCGATGCCATATAGCACATGCATGCACACACCTATTAATGAGAATGTGAAAGGTTAGAGTACATTATTAAATGCACGGTGCTATAAATTATGGACATCTAATAGTTAACATACGTCTTTTGTTTCTTACTTCCACATATGATTCACATATTTTAACAATAAAAATGTTGAATGCAAGGCACAACACAGGATGAAACCTTCCTACAGGAAGTGACATGCATGTCATCGCCTTCTTGCTTATGTTCCCATATAAGCGCGGCAATCTCATACAATAGTTTTTGACGTACTATGTTGGTCAACACGTGTGCTCAATGGGTTGGTAAAACAACTTGAAAAACAAGCATGTCAACAGTGGGACATATCTTGACAAATGTAACAAATCAAGTGATGTACACTTTAATTAGTTTTAGCAACTGAGTCAGTTAAATTGTTTGAAATCATAAAAAATGTGTTCTTTATAAACACACATCAGAACACTTATTTTATGACAAGCAGCAGCCCACCATAGGTTTCTGAAGCTATGCTACTATTTTTAGATATTCTAAGAGACTACATGTCTGATATTTAGAGAAATAAGAAAACAACATAAACGTCATCCAACAACATGACACATTGCTTGAAGTGAAAATAGATAAAATGTTACTAAAACTATATACTTTTTAACAATGATTTTATGTTTTATGTTCTTGTTCACGTGGTAAAAATAATGTCAGACGATGTCTTGCAATGCAGACGCTGATTTGAAATCTGAAAGTATGAAAAATATCAATAGTTTCACTGAGATTACTACTATATGTGGGAGGGGTATAATGGGTATATTGGGTATATTGGGTTATATTCTTTCTAATGTAATTGTATCATTCAGAGCTTTCTTGGACATGTTACATTTTGAATTATTTCTTGATTGATTGCAAAATCGTCGCTCTAGTTACAAACTTGCATATGTAAACAACCCATATGTGGCACAGTTGTTTGTTGATGCCGCAAATGCTCTTTATAGGAACATAAGCGTGTAATTGTGTTGCTATTACACCAGTTCTAAACATTATAAGTGATGTAATAATTTAGCAGATGTAATAATTTAGTAATGTTTATTTTATTGATAGTGACGCGCGGTGGTATCAGGCTATTTTCATATGAAAATGAGGCATGATATTTGTTAGTTATTTATACTAATTAAATGCGTCACCTGAAAAAATTATATTATAGACAGATTATAAAGTATGATTATTACACATAATAAAAATAAAAATACAGAGAATAAATAGTAACGTCCGTTAACATTTTAAGGAAACACGGTCATCGCCCCTGATAGCAGTGTGGACATTTTATGTCTGATATAAAATATATAATAATGCCAATCAATGCGTGGGCTAATGGTCAATGAATGTTTATTTTCCCAGAAAATGTCTCAGATGATGTCCCCGATATCTACCTGCTGAGTGGGCATGTACCCTTAATAGCATGCATACACATAGGACTAAACAGTTCGTGAAACAGACACTACACAACAGCCTCGTTATAGCGGACTTTAATGTAGAAATCCAATATTATTACAATTAAGCAGTTTGTGAAATGTGGCTGTGACTAGAACAATTGGGCGTATGCGCTTAGAGACAAGTGTAGAGCCAGATCAACTTTATGCATTCGCAGTCTGATCAGGATCTGCACCGTTCGCCATCGCATCAATGTTATGCTTCTAAACCCCTCATGTTTCTAACGAGCTATACAGATCGTTACCAAGCTACAGGATTATACTATTTAATCAGGAGCTACACTGGTCACAAATCACAAAAGCCACATTTCTCACAGCCACAATAAATATGACTGTTTCGGACAGCCGGATAGTCTCATTACAGCGGACGTTATGTGTACACCAAATTAGGCAATTTGTGACATACACCAGAAGTGAACAGCTGCTTTACAACGGACGTTATCGTACATATCTGATAAAGCTGTTTGTGAAGTAGGCACAAAATGATAGTCCATTATAGCAGACGTTAGAGTAAACATCAAAGTAAGCAGTTTGTGAAATATATAGATCAGAAAAGTCACGCTACAGCGGATGTTAGAGTATGTATCGTATAAAGCAGTTTGTGACGTTACACGCCACAGGACAGTAGCTTTACAACGGACGTTAGAGTAAACATCTGATTAAGCAGTTTGTCAAAACGATAGTACAGAACAGTCGAATTATGTCGGCCTCAAACTTCGAAATAGGCAGCGACAGCTGGCACAGCTCCGAAAATGGTGCGTTTTACCATCCGTTCGGGCAGCATCCCCAGGTAAGGACAGAACAATTTAGTAGATTGATATTTGTTTTGTAAAGTGGGCTATTTTTTAAAATGGCCGCTACTAATTTAGCATATATCTTAATTTGTCCGAAACACATTAAATCCGAGATAAAATGTGCAGAATGAGATTTTACATAATATATTGAACATAACATGCAACTGGTTTCATATAGTGTCAAAATAATTGCGAAAGTGTGCAATAAATGTGCCGTTTTCATGCAGAAAGGGTTTTAATTTTCTTATTTAAAAGTCTTAATTTCTCTAAAACATTAGCAGTATTAATTTTATTATGAATTAATGTTATATGATTGCACAATTTGTATATCTTCTACTTGGGCCAAATTCGGACAAAAAGGACTTATATCACTTGTGACGAGTGTTCCCCTCCATTTGTACATTTATATGTTATACACAACATGTAGGAAGCTAGTCACCATTCATGACACACATTGTAGTCCCATATAGGACCATTAATACACCATCGGTGCTACATGTGGGTATATGCTAATCCCAATAAATCCAGTTATGTTAGATAATATGTCAGCACTATGACCGTATTAGACAAATTGACACAGATCAGATGTGGATGAAATGCGAGCAAGTGAGTTGGAAAAGGAGCATTTCACAGTAGCTTTGTATCGGTATTCTGAACACATAATTTATGGGTGACCTGAAAAACAAAGTAAATATAACAAATGTATTAGCATTGAAAACATAATAAGCGTTTCCGTATAGTCATATATGTTATATATAGGATCTCGTATCCACGATATAGCATCTCGTTCCCACGAAATAGCATCTCGTTCCTACGAGACAGGATATCGTTCCCACGAGTTAGCTATGTTGTTCCCACGACATTGGATCTCGATCCCACGAGATTGGATCTGGTTGCCAGAGTAAGCCCTCTCGTTCCCACGACGTAGCCATCACATCAAATGAAAGCATCCATGACACTCAAGAGGGTGGCCTAATATCTGAAATTACATGCATATTGTCTGATTATGTCGTTCGAACGAGATGCTATCTCGTGGGTCCGAGATGCTATGCCGTATGATACATATAAGTATTACTATCATCTGTTGACATGCCATTACACACAAAAAAGTAAAATAAATAAATAAATAACTATAATTATTACTGTCAATAGTATAGGTTGGAGGTACTAATTTGCACATTGGATTAGAAACTATACCATTTCTACATTGCTGAATGAATAATCAGTAGCACATATTACTCCATGTATGACACAGTAAAACTAAAATACAAAACATTAAGATAATAAATAAATTATACGAGCAAGATTAGCTGGAATAAAACTGGACACTTGCATTGTTTGTACACCTTCAACATGACAGCCACGTAAGTAAATAAGTTTGTTTGGCATACAAATAAAATTAGGTAATAGAACCGATGAAACCGGTTCCACATAAAACACACTATTTATCGTGCATTCCATTAATATTCCCCCAAACACATCCGAGTCATCAACAGGAACATGTACTTATAAAAGATGTCTTGGAGTTTAACGGCCTAATTTCCTGGGTGGAAATCCTATAATAAAAGCAAGCATATAGTAAAAATGTATAATTTGAAAACTACTGAAATACACTATGTGTCATACGAGAACGTGTGTGTTCCAATGTGTATGACCGTCATCGATTAGCAGTGCAAGTGCACACCAATGTATACATCATGGCCATTGCCTAATACATGCAGATATATTACTCCATTAGTGTACAATTTAATTTGAGAGACACCAACTACAATATTGTATTTTGTAAGTGAGGCATTGTAAGTTAATATTCATAATAGTGACATTTGATAGCATGTAAGGTTGATATACCATTTCATAATTTCCATAAAAACAAAGAAATTGAAGGCACATGCTTTTTTAAAAACATGCATATGTTCTTCTTCAAATATATCCTCTATATTCATATAGCTGCTATGTACGCATACATAAGCTACTTTCTCTACTATGTTTCAGCAATCGGTGTCCTTACTTATAGCACACGTGCTGTGTCAAATTACAAACACAAACACAAAGGATGTAGGTTTGTAATCCACTTGTAATAGTTCAGATTGGGATATACCTGCATAACATTCGGATAACAGCATCATTACATATTTCAAATATACGAGTACATCGCTTAAATGTAGTCTTTATATTTCATACTGTGCCAAAATAAATGTTTGACAAATGTGCCTAAAAGTATGTATGAGTTCTGAAAAGATGTACATGTCCCCCAAGCTCATAATTATATAATTGTATAATTATATAAGCCAATATTAGTATGTATTTAGTCTGCAAATGCCATTCCGGGATATTCAAAAGCAATCAAGTCCAGTTTAGAAAGTATGCACATCTGACCTACATGAATATAACTACAACATACAACAGGATGCAATATTTAGTGGTATTGTTATTCCAAAGGTGATTCAGATGGAAACTGATACATCAGAAGGACAATACTATTACACAAAGGATGTGTTCATGTTTGACCAAATCCCCGAATTTATCAAGTTACAGCAGTCAAATTATTTGTATTGCACAAGCTCATGTGCTACCACGTGCAGCCACACACACTCATAGAACCATATATCGGCATTTACATCCTCATACATGATAAACATATCTCCCCAACATATTAAGCAATTTACATTAAATTTGGAATTTACTATGCAATTGATCTAATGTCTACATCTCATTCTAACTCTTTACGCACGCGGTCATAATCAGGTTTGTGGAGGGCGTTTTGTGTCGAATTATACCACAGATTGTGTATTTTGCTGGCTCTTTGGTGTCATTGGAATATATCTTTCTCTATTTGACAACAGGTAAGGCCATTCTAATGACAGCGCAACTCTATAAGCATATACTATGTGTACATTTACTTCCTGAATGCAGAATGACATTTACCTGTTTATACATACTACACATAGTTTGTAGCTAATATACATGACTTTGTCACATATATGTACATACAATTACTCCTATGTGGCATTGCATCCACATACCAATCCGTATGGTTGTCTTTCAAAATTTGCGCACCCCTGATGGACAATCATATTCCATTACTATATAAACCAGAGGCATGTATGCGAGTATATGTCATGGGTTAGCACATTTTGGTGTCATCTCAAGCTGCGGGACCTCCTCGGTGTAAGGGTATTATCAACTATTTTAAGAAATGTAAGCTGTATTAAAAGTTTATATAGATTCGTAAATATCTCATCCTAATTGCAAAAGCTGCCATGTTGATGGTCATCTTGAAACTGACAGTCATGGTGTCACTGTATTTGATTAAGTTTTGGGTGTATTGGTTTCTCAAATGTTTAATTAGAAAAATAATGCATGTAATGTTTAATGTTGAACTGATTACACCATTGGCACATGTGAAGACATATGTGAGATCCCATATGTCGGAGAAAGCCATGCATATTTGCAATAAGCATACCCAGGCCATTCATCGTACAATACTACATACTGCCTTGGTCGATAATCATCATACTCGCTTAATTGTCAGATATGTTCTCGTTATCAATCGCGCTAAATTGTCAGATATGTTCTCGTTATCAATCGCATTAACTAGACAGCCAACTGATAGCATTATATTCCTTGTCAACAGTCCATCAATTTTTGAAACACTTTGAAACATTTCTTTAATGCTCAAAATGATGGACATACATCCGTATTTGTCTTTGAAAATAAGCAAAATAACCCACTCAATACATAGCACTGTCAGTGTTGTTTCATTTCTGAAAACTGCTGCTTCATCGTCAATATTATTTAATATGTAATACATTTGGCGGCCAATTTGAAAAAATAATTATAGCATTGTATACCTGGACATGTATATGTTATCAAACGATTTAATTTGTATATTTAGCTGGTACGGATGCATGTAATATGTACACGAAATGCTGTTTATAACAACTCCATACAGTAAAGAGTAGAACAAAAGAAGAACATGTTGGCGGCCATTTTGACTTTTCTGACAATTCTAGAAGGATATTGCATCACTACCTCTGTATTTCCATTTATCTGTGAAGTTAAAGCAATTTGTATGTGTTTAAACTATATGAATGTCTGTAATCGTTCGTAACAGCACACGATTCGCAAAACAAGTGTTGTAAAACAGTTTATGTAGTCAGCCATTTTGGACCACCAGGTTTGATTGACAATAGGCTACTAAATTCGAAAACCCTACTAACAGCGCTCGTTCTGGTGAATACATGCCGGATTTGTCCCTTGTTCCACAAACGAACGATTGTATATCGTTTACACTTTGTTTCGACATTGTTTACGTTTTTTTAAATTAGAAAATGATGTTTTCGTTGGTTTAAGCGTGTCACGTTTAAACCAACGAAAAGGCGTTTTCTTATTTTAAAAACAAGTCTTGGAAAGGTGTGAAAACGATACGTTTAAAGCAACGAAAACATCGTTTTATAAATTAAAAAAACGAAACGTTTAAACAAACGAAAGCATCGTTTTTTAATTAAAAACACACACACACACACAACCATAACGATGAGAAAACATCACGTAAACTACACGTCATGCATGGAAAGAAACGACAGGCTTTAAGTATTTTATAGTCGGGTATTTGAACGACAATATAATTTTTGCGTACAAAACAACCCAGACGATATCGTACTAAACATATACTGGTCGCTTCATTTCATTTGAATACCTTTTACAAAATACAATCAGATATTGAATACTTCATTTTATTCTAAAACTTCCTGATCAATACGTAGGGGAACTACCTGAGATAAATAAAGTAGACCAGTTTGTATTAGAAACACTGCCAAAATTCCGTAACCTTTTCAACATCACAGGCCTGTATAGTGGTATTGTCAAAACGTGTAGATCCAGATGAACCGGCTCGTGACTAACCTTTCAACACCACAGGCCTGTACAGTGGTATTGTCAAAACGTGTAGATCCAGATGAGCTGGCTCGTGACTAACCCTTTCAACACCACAAGCCTTTATAGTGGTATTGGCAAAACGTGTATATCCAGATGAGCCGGCTCGTGACTAACCCTTTCAACACCATAGGCATGTATAGTGGTATTGGCAAAACGTATAGATCCAGATGAGCCGGCTCGTAACTAACCCTTTCAACATCACAGGCCTGTATAGTGGTATTGGCAAAACGTGTAGCTCCAGATGAGCCGGCTCGTGACGAGCCGTCTCATCAGGATCTGCACTTTTTTCTAAGTAATTTTCATATTTTTCAGAACAACAGACACACCCTTTTTCATAAATGGACTAGTATGAAAATCATATTGTCACGTTGGCGATTGGTTGTAAATTAGCATATCAAAATCCATTGCAGTTACTTAGGGGTGAAAGGGTTAAAGGCACTGGGTGTCAGATATGCACAGAATGTCGTACAACGGATTGGGAGAAATCATTTAATTGTATATTGTACCTACATGTATGTGTCGCCTAAATATGGGTTTGTTTTAAAAAAAATAATGTTTATAATGATGCGAAATTAATCAGCTGCATTGCAAGCGCCAGCTAGTTTGGTCCAATCGATTGTTACTGAATGTCTGTGTGATTTCATTACTACTGGAGATGGGAATAAAATATGTTTGTATACGTGATATTATACCATGCCACAACCACATACATCGGGCATACTGATACACGGCCACCTGCGTTGATCTTTACAAAATAATCAACGTCTCTGAACATCTACACAACAGCCTGCGTTACTCTTGCCAACATCATCAACGTTTCTCAACATATACATGCATGTCAATTCGCAAACTAGAAATTTGATTGTCCGAGCCTGCTCAGGCTCAGTCAATCAAGCTGCTTGACTTCGAGCACACTATTCATGTATTATGAAATAACGAAATTGACACAAATGGCAAGATTAGCACAGGCGGTAATGTATAGTAACGGCGGAAATTCGCAGCCAAATTATCTCCCCTCTCTATCACAGTGTACTTGTCTCCCCTCTTTATCACAGTTAACTTATCTCCCCTCTCTATCACAATGAACTTATATCCTCTATGTATCACAATTAATTTATCTCCCCTCTCTATCACAGTGAAATTATCACCCCTCTCTGTCACAATTAATTTATCTCCCCTCTCTACCACAGTGAACTTATCTCCCCTCTCTGTCACAATGAACTGATCTCCCCTCTCTATCACAGTGAACTTATCTCCCCTCTCTATCGCAATTAACTTATTTCACCTCTCTATCACAGTGAACTTATCTCCCCTCTCTATCACAGTGAACGTATCTCCCCTCTCTATCACAGTGAACGTATCTCCCCTATCTATCACAGTGAAGTTATATCCCCTCTCTATCACAGTGAACTTATCTCCCATCTCTATCACAGTGAACTTATCTCCCCTCTCTATCACAGTGAACTTATCTCCCCTCTCTATCACAGTGAACGTATCCCCCCTCTCTATCACAGTGAACTTATCTCATCTCTCTATCACAGTGAACTTATCTCCCCACACTATCACAGTGCACTTATCTCCCCTCTCTATCACAATGAACGTATCTCCCCTCGCTATCACAGTGAACTTATCTCATCGCTCTATCACAGTGAACTTATCTCCCCTCTCTATCACAGTGAACTTATCTCCCCTCTGTATCGCAAATAATGTATATCCCCACACTATCATAGTGCACTTATCTCCCCTCTCTATCACAATGAACTTATCTCCCCTCTCTATCACAGTGAACTTATCTCCCCTCTCAATCACAATGAACTTATCTCCCCTCTCTATCACAGTGAACTTATCTCCCCTCTCTATCACAGTGAACATATGTCCCCTCTCTATCACAGTGAAGTGATCTCCCCTCTCTATCACACTGAATTCATCTCGCCTCTCTGTCACAATGAAATTATCTCCCCTCTCTATCACGATGAACTCATCTCCCCTCTCTATCACAGCGAACTTATCTCCCCTCTCTATCACAGTGAACTTATATCCCCTCTATATCATTGTGAACTTATCTCCCCTCTCTATCACAGTGAACTTATCTCCCCTTTATCACAAATAATTTATATCCCCACACTATCACAGTGCACTTATCTCCCCTCTCTATCACAATGCAATGATCTCCCCTCTCTATCACAGTGATTTTATCTCCCCTCTCTATCAAAGTGATCTTATCACCCCTGTCTATCACAGTGAACTTATCTCCCCTCTCTGTCACAATGAACTGATCTCCCATCTGTATCACAGTGAACTTATCTCCCCTCTCTATCACAGTGAACTTATCTCCCATCTCCATCACGGTGAACTTATCTCCCCTCTCTATCACAGTGAACTTATCTCCCCTCTCTATCACAGTGAACTTATCTCCCCTCACTATCACAATTAACTGATCTCCCCTCTCTATCACAGTGAACTTATCTCCCCTCTCCATCACAATGAACTTATCTCCCCTCTCTATCACAGTGAGCTCATCTCCCCTCTCCATCACACTGAACTTATCTCCCCTGTCTGTCACAATGAACTTATCTCCCGTCTCTATCACAGTGAACTTATCTCCCCTCTCTATGACAGTGAACTTATCTCCCCTCTATACCACAGTGAACTTATCTCCCCTCTCTATCACAATGAACTTATCTCCCCTCTCTATCGCAATGTACGACAGAATATACATGTATCAGAATAAAATAAAACAAATTATTGTATTTCTATATAATTTACAAGAAACGCATCAGTAGAAGTATGATACAGAATTATACAAATGGGATTGGAATGAAATCAAGCTAATATAAATCCTCTTCCTAACATGTGGCTTAGTATCACAGGCTGCAGGAACCAGGACATAATGAACATAATTAGTACTGCCATCAGAATAAAATGGGACTTTATTATTGTTTTATGCTCCTAGTTTTCTGCTTCCTGCGATACCCGATAGATGTATTATAGATTACAATATGCAAAAATACATGCATTAACCAATTTGTAAGAAAGAAAGGAAAAACAACTATGTTAGTTCGATAATAAAAACACAAAAATAGAAAAAAGCCCACTGCAGCAGAAATAAAATATGTTGACACACCAAGCCACCCACGCCCACATTAAGTATTTGTTGGCGTGACGATTCAAAAAAGCAGACACAGTGGAACCCCTCCAAACAGGACACACTGGGCGTCCGGCATAGAGATGTTCCGCTGTAAATCAGTCATATGACCACTCCAAGACATGTTTTCATGCTTTGCAATCACGAACACGACTTATTATCAGAGCAAAATGCAAATAAAACACATCAAAATTACCCACAAAGTCATGTACAATGTATCGGGTTCACCGTACCATTTTAAAAGCGACTTGTATGCTCTATGTACATTCTTACAGCTGTAACTATCGTTTCGTTACTAGGAACGTTCATTTGTATATTACCATAGAGTACAGTATGGAGGGTCGGTTGACAATAAGCTTGCCTATCGTCTATTAGTTGGTTTCTATGTAGTGTATATCATGGACATGAGAAGAAGTAATGAGTGGCATCTTCAACTTGTCCAGATACAATTTGGAGGTTCAACAATATTTTTGCAATATAGGTCATAGTTAAGAGCAATGTGTTTTGTCTGGAGTCGTGTATGTATTACTTGGATATGCCGTTGACCACTGTAATAATAACATGGAACCTTGTATGTGATTGATTTTCTTTTGTTGTTAAAACAACTAAGCGACGGAGCATTCCGTGTGTTTTCTGGCATAAAGTTCCAGTCTCGGACTGAAGAGGGAATACATGAGTTATAATAGAGAGTTGTTCTGGATCGTATCATCTGTATGTTGTCAGCATTTCTTAAATTGTAACGAGTAGTGTCTGTTTCAGGCGGAAGGATATCTACAAGATAATTAGGTGAAATTCAGTTTTTCATTTTATTTTTTTTAAAGCGACAGTTTATGTGAATGTCGTCTATTTTCTAATGTTTCCCAGAAAATTTAAGCATATAATGAATCTATTAAATTAGGCGAATTTCACCTGTAGCTATATGGGTACATGTAACTTCAATTTGGATTTTTTCCAATCCATCTTTCTCATATTGAGTATAATTATCCCATACGATATAAGCATATTCTAGCATATGTCTAATAATGGAAAGGTAAGTTATTTCAAGACATATTCTATCTAGTATGTATTTTAGTTTTCTCATACTGTATATTCTACGCCATGCGTTCCCTGTTATATATTCTATATGTTTATGCCATGTTCCTTCATTGTTAAAGTATATACCTAGGTGTTTGTGGCTCTTAACTTCTGAATCAAAAACATTATTCATCAATATTGGGGAATGTGCTAGTCTATTATGTTTCCGTGATATAAGTAGTGATTCTGTCTGTTTAGGTTTAAATGTTACAAGCCATGTATTAGACCAGTTGGTAATAGTTTCAAGATCGGAATTAATGGTCCTAGTAGCAGTTTCGGGAGTGTCTACACTAAGTTACAAGCTGGTGTCGTTAGCGAAGAGGCCTATATTGGAGCTTGCGTCCATAACAATATCATTTATGTGCAGGATAAATAACAATAGTCCGCGGATAGAACCTTGTGGGACACCAGCTCTAATGTGGTTCCAGTTAGAGTAGACGCCTAGCAGCACAACCCTTTGTTTCCGATTACAAAGGTAGCTTGTCAACCAGTCATGTTTATATTTACTATTGGTCAAGTGTATAACTGGTTCTACAGGTTTGGACATACTACAATGTCCTTATATGGAATTGGTCAGCGCAGGGATATATGTAGGTAAACGGCTATATATAAAAGGGCGGAAAGCTCATTTGAGGTGATACGGTTGTCTATGGTCACATCGGGTTCGTTGAAATGGAATCACATGACTTGCAAGGCGTGGCACGTGGCAGCGACGAAGCTGAACAGCCTGGGTCTTCGGCTGGAGAATCTTCACAGCACCGCGGTAAGTCCCCGGGGGACGCGAATAACGGAACATTTGAAGAATTTGATTTATTTCGAGTGTATTTGGATGCACAATTGAAAGACGTTAAAAATGAATTTGTATCACAAGTGGCAAAACCGAAACTGACTCAGACACAAAAGTTTAAGAAAGTATCAAACAAAGCGCAATTTGAATGCAATGCGGATATACTGGAAGGCCTGTAACCTGTGGCTAAATTGTCTCATTCAGAAGAACTAAAGTGGCAGATAATTCCCCCGGGGGCTGGTTAACAGTCGCAGAATACAAGAAACCAAATATTCACAGCGACAGCGAGGATGAAAAGAAAAGAAACTCAAACAACCCGAGCATAAGGCAATTAAGAAGATTAAATTCCTTAATAAATTCTCATCCCTAGCGAATCCTCGTCCTTACAAGTGTATTTCTGATTTTATGGAGAGCAAACCCACACCGAGGCACGACTCCGCACGATGGAGACGGACAAGCGTGGACGAACTGGGGCAAAGCTATACGTTTTTTCGCGGCTATAGGGTAACAAATCCAAGGGACAAGGTCATCTGCTTCTCATGCGGTCAAAGGGGGCACATCCGGAGGGAATTCAGGGAAGACGAGTAACAGCGGGGACGAACCTCCGATGATGTTTCCCGAAGGGGCGAAGGAATCGTACCGGGAAATAAGAGCGAATCCACCGATACATGATAAGTATCAAGACAATTCTATGTCACAACCTGATTTATTTGTCTACGATGAGTTCGTTTACAAATCAGACTAAAGAAATGGCAGCACAAATGTAAAAGGCAGGCTGAAAAACCATGTTGCATTTTGGGATAATATAGGGGCCAACACAGACATTGTGAATGTAATAAAGTATGGGTACAAATTGCCTTTGCTCGAAGTTCCAGATCCTGCGTTTTCTAAAAATAACAAGTCCGCCTAGTAGTAGTAAGGGAGTCAAAATGATACCACCTACCGTGATATCATTTATAAACCTCTATAATACCCCCACAACCCCCGAAAATCAAAAAATTGGTTAACGAGGAAAATTGGGTCTCCCGACAGCAAATTTATGAATTTTTGGAGAAAATAATTTTGAAAAGAGGGAGTCCCAATTATATTGGTAATTGACTTTTGAAAGTATATATTGGTGTCATAAATACATCATGTTTTTTTTCACGTCCAATTGAACAGAAAAAACGAGTACCAATATAAAAGAGAAAATGGATAATTCAATACAATTTGAATTGCAAATTTTTAATGACTGTGTTGAAGAAGTTTAC
Organism: Conchocele bisecta; assembly: GCA_029237695.1. Taxonomy (NCBI): domain Eukaryota; kingdom Metazoa; phylum Mollusca; class Bivalvia; order Lucinida; family Thyasiridae; genus Conchocele; species Conchocele bisecta. Next base: position 19,665,771 of record CM055278.1, on the reverse strand, counting down.
GAAGAATACGGGGGTTATAATCCTGTATATAAATTCTATAAAATGAGAACACTAGGCGATATCGAATACATGAAATACCAGCGTAATTTATTACGCTCCGATAAAAACGTTACATTTCCAATATTATACCGGCAATTATGTCAACTATACAAGAGGCAAATACGAACATTAAGACGGATAATGCGTATCGGATATGAAACTAAGGCGTATTATATAAAACTATTAAAACCCAACGATTCGTTTACGAATGTACATTTTTACGATATCGCTTATAAAGATATTGAAAAATTATTATTGAAAAAAAAAAACTACTAATTAATTTATAGCCGAGTGTATTTTTCTTATCGAAGGTATGTAAACGGGCTATCTGAAATTATTTTTCATCAACCTCGAGCGGTCGGAGTCCGAACGCCGTTGTCATGCAGTTGTTTACCATGACAACAGCGGTCGGACTCCGAACGCCGTTGTCATGCAGTTGTTTACCATAGCCACCACATTTGTAGGGATAGAAATAAATAAATAAAAATGTTTAGCTCTAACCGCGGCGCGAACCCACGACCCTCGTCTCTATAGATTATCGCCTTAACCACACGACCTCGAAGGCTCTTATGATAAACACTACCTAGTGTTGTACAATTATCGATTTACGACAATGTTTCAATTACACGGGTTATGAACCATGCGTAAATTGATAGCCGAGGTAAACAGAGCCGAGTGTATCAATTACACAGACGGTGTGTACAGTGTAATCCTAGACTGAATTTGTTATGCGATTACGGCGTAATTCTCAGTGAAAAACACATGTTGCATAGGTATGTAAATTTGTTTACTGCACCAATATAAGAAAATTAATGATTTTTTAAAAAATCACAATGGTGCTGTAACATTTCTTCCGACTTTATCTCCAAGTTTTTCCCTAAATTTATCCCAATCAGTACACTCAATCTTGGGCATGGTGGCGCGTGCCTTGATTCTTATATAATTGTTTAACTTTTTCATATCTCCGCATTTCTTCCACCACGGATTCAAACTCTAAATTTGATATTTTCTTATCGGCCAACGCTTTGGACACCATAACGTCGATGCTATTTTTCTTAGACCTGGCGAGAACGGATATTCTATCATGTTTTCTACATTTTTTCTCGAGTTTTCCACCCGACGCCCTAATTACCATACACAACAACCCAGAAACGGCCGACACCGCACATAAAATCCCCGCTACGGGAACCGTTATAATGGTGGATATAGTTGCAGCTGTCCCCGCCCCACACAACACAGAAACACTCGCCAGAGCCGTGCTAGATACTTCAGCCATGTTCACCGCGCGCCTATATTTTTTAGCGTTTCTTTTTCTATTTGTATATTCTCTAACTAAAACATCCTGCATAGCGACGATATTATTCAACCTAAAATCTGAACTTCTTTCGTTAATTGTACACAGTGTTGATGGAGTGGTATTGACAATTGGAAGCGTTGATTCGTTCATATTTAAATTTTACAAATTTATTTCAATATATTAGTATTTATAAAATAAGTTCAATTAACAACGAGACAATAGTGGAAGAACTCTCTGAGTCACCGATTTTCGTAACAAAGTTAATAACACTACTTTGGGAAAGTCTAATTCGATCATTACCGGCGAACGAAACAATCGTCGAACTATCTCCAGAGATTTTAGTGACTCCAAATCCCCGTTCTTCCCCATCTACTACAATATTTATCGCGACCGCGCCCACAGGTTTACCATTAGCATTAACCGAGCAGACCGCCATTTGGATAACTTCACCCGCGGCTGTCATAGTGTATCCCCCATATTTATTACTCGCTTTGGCACCGAACGAATATTCATAGTGCCCCTCAATCAATGGGCCCCGCTTCTCAGCCCAAACTGTTATGACACGTTTTGGCGTTTTCATTGTTTTCACTATTCCGGCAAGCGCCTTGTTTGCGTTATATGCCTCAGTACGAATCTTATAAGAGGCCTCCTCAAGAGCTTTGGTCGCGGCTATGCGATCATGTTTCAGTTTATCGGAAACTTCGGTTATCTTTCCGTCTAGTTCGGTAAGTGCCGCTTCTCTGCTGAGAGAGTCCTCTAAGCGCAACGCATCATAAGCCTCGTAATGGTCGCCTGGTGGCCTTCTAGGGCTTTCTCAACACCCGACCGGGCCTCTTTTTGAAATTCGGTTATTTTCCGTCTAGTTCAGCAACCGCCGCTTCTCTGATGAGTGAGTCCTCTGAGCGCAACACCTCTTAAGCCTTCGCAAGGTCCGCCTGGCGGTCTGCTCGGACTTTATGAATACCCAACCGGGCCTCCTTTCCTTTCGAAATTCGGTTATTTTTTCGTATATGTCAGTAAGTGCCGCTTCTCTGTTGAGAGAGTCCTCTGAGCGTAACGCCCCATAAGCCTCCGCAATGGCCTCCTTGTTGTCTTCTCGGACCCCCTCAACCCCCGACCTGGTCTCTTTCAGAAATTCGGCTATTTTTTCGTCTAGTTCGGTAAGTGTCGCTTCTTTGCTGAGAGAGCCCTCTAATCGCAACGCATCATAAGCCTCCGCAATGGCCTCCGCAAGGTTCGACTGGTGGTCTTCTCGGACTTTATCAATACCCGACCGGGTCTCTTTTCGAAATTTGGTTATTTTTTTATCTAGTTCAGTATGTGCCGCTTCTCTGATGAGAGAGTCCTCTGAGCGCAACACCTCATAAGCCTTCGTACGGTCCGCCTGGTGGTCTTCTCGTACTTTCTCAATACCCGACGTGGCCTCTTTTGAAATTTGGTTATTTTTTTACCTAGTTCGGTAAATGCCGCATCTCTGATGAGAGAGTCCTCTAAGCGCAACGTAAGGGCCGCCTGGCGGTCGGCCCGGACTTTATCAATATCCGACCTGCTCTCTTTTCGAAATTTGGTTATTTTTTTACCTAGTTCGTTTAGTTCAGTTTCTCTGATGAGAGAGTCCTCTGAGCGCAACACCTTATAAGCCGCCTGATCTTTCTCAATATTCGTTCGGGTCTCCTTTCGAAAATCGATTATTTTACCGTCTAATTCAGTAAGTGTCGCTTCTCTGGTGAGAGAGTCCTCTAAGCGCAACGCATCATAAGCCTCCGTAAGGTCTGCCTGGTGGTCTTCTCGGACTTTATCAAGCCCCAACCGGGCCTCTTTTCGAAATTTGGCTATTTTTTAACCTAGTTCGTTTAGTTCCGTATGCGTTTCTTCACGACTTTGTGTATTCACAGCCAGGGCATATTCTCTAAGTTGTGACAGTAGACTCTTGTGAATCTCGTCCGTGGCCCTCGATATAGTTCTATTGATCAAGGCTTTTGTTTTTTGGGTAGTTAAAAAGTCGCCCTCTGTCGGGATGAATCCCCCTTCTGCCGGTTCCAAATTCTTTGAATTTGTCACCCAATCGGAAGAACTGCCTGGTCCGTATATACTCATTTTCAATAATGTTGATAATATATATTACGAACATGCGTTTAATTCTAAATAATTTTCTTAAAATTAATTAATTTGAAATTTCTAGGACGACCGAAATCGGGTAATCGTTCTTCAACTCTCTCCCTTTATCATCGAGAATAGAAAATCTTCAACTCGTGGATGTGTCCCGATTCCAAAACTTTCATCTCGGGGTGTGGGAAGTCTAAGGTCAGGGTCTCACCATAGAAACAGTCGCTGGCGGGCACGGTTTTCAGTAATGTGCTGGGGGATCCGTCTACCGTGTTGTACGATGTTCACCCGATCAGTTGCACCCTGATAGTTTTCGTGAAGGTGAAGTCCACTGGATTATCACCGACGTACTCACCCGGGGTAAACACTCCTTTGTTTGAGGAGTATGTCTCTCTAAAACCGAGTTGAATACCCAACCCCGGGGAGACCACTACCTTATTATCACTGCTGATGGTCATTGTTGCGAGCCCGGTAGCATTCGATACTGTGAGGTTGATTATACTGTCAAGCTCTGAGTTGACAAAATCTTTGAGCTGTCTTATTCCCCACAGTCCGTGAGGCAGCTTTACACCTAATTGTTGTCCATCCTTCACATAGTAAAACCCTTCGCTCTTCCCCACATTCTGCCATCCAACCGAGAAGGTGATTGATCTAAGGCCTACCCGGCGTTGTCCGCAGCAGTTGTCTATTAATTTTTGAAGTTCACAACTCCCTTTTTGAACATTAGTGATAGTAGCAAACATAATAATATCTTTCAATGGATACAAAAGCATTTAGCTTTAACTCTAATGCAAAGTACGCGGTCGGTGGTAAATACACGCAAAAAGACGTTGATTAATCCTTGTACACCCAACCGTAACGGTTAGACCGGACAGTGGCTTTGCCACCAATTTCCCTAACACGTTTGAGAAATATAGGCTGCCCAAGATTACTACGATGGAGTCGGTAAACGGGTGGAAAGCCACACCGATGCAGTTTTGGCAGAACCAGCTAAATTTTGCTGTATGGTGCGCAACATCCGGGTGTGGAGTTTCACATAAAGACCATCTGACATCCAAGAATGTCATGCTCCGAAGTGTCTACAACTTTCACACGTATTATACTATTAGGAGGATTCTCAAAGAACTAGGTATTTCTCTACCTCAAGACGACGCCTGGGATCCCATTTCCAACGCATACGACGTATGGCGTTTGAAAGATTGTGTAACGAATTTAACGTTTCAAAAGACGCGGACTGGAGGCAGAAAGCATTTCCTACCACCACCGGCCTCGGGGACGTTCTCATTCGGGGCCAGTCCGGGAATTGGACGCAGACTGATTTTAGACACGATTACTCCGGTGACCACATCGTCAGTCGGGACGCCGGGAATTTTGACCCCGCGACTATGACTTTCGGGCCAGAAGTGTCTGGAGGTCGGCACTGTGGCGTGTTTTCTTGTAAAATGTTACCTCTGAAACGGACTCACGTCGATTACATACAGCAGGCTGCTGAGGTTCAGAACGTGTGGACCACATTTATGTTAGATAAGGGTCTAGGGTTCACGCAGGCCGGGGTTACTCGCGTCAACGAATCTATTCGCACGTACGTCTGGGCCATCCTCGGCGCACAGAAGCAAACTCGCAGTTCTATACTGGGCACAGGAACAGCGTTTGATGCACAAAAACAATTCTTGGCACTTGTAGAGGACGCCATCTCAGCTAAGGTTGACCTGGAGAAGGCGATCCAGAATTATCAAGAAGTTTTGCAGACTGCCAGCACCCCAGTGGACTATGTATTTGGAATAGGTCTTTATATGGCGCCGAGCAATATGATACTACGAGACGACCCGGTTGATGGTTACAATAATCAAATCGTAATCGCCACCGCCAATCAAAAAATCGGTCACAACGGTAACGTGAACACGGATATCATCAAGCGCACCCCCAAAATGATCGGGCGCGGAGTTGTAAATTCAAATAAATTTGAAAAAGATTTCATAAAACCCCCAAAACACAAAATGGATACACCTCCCTCAACACAATCGAACCCAGTACCCCCAATTCGTAAATTGGATGCACCATCGAGTTCCATCAACAATGTTGAAACACCAATCATCAACAATGTTGAAATTGGAAGCACAACACACGAGGAGGAGAAATTAGCGCTCGTCGTCGCCCTAGTGGCGATCGGATTATTTGCGCTTTAGTTTTAGGAACTCTCTGGCGAAGAATAGTAGGAGACCGGCGATTGCAACGATTAAAGCCCAAGTATTTTTGGCTAGCCATCCGGCCGTTTTTGATAATATAGATAGCAAGTAAGAAACTATACTTCCGATCAGTCCAGGTAGTGCGGCAGCCGCCTTTTCGGCTAATTTAGCCAGGAGACTGGCGAGGGCTTTTAGTTGTTTTTTTATCCACTCCTTGGCTCCGCCGGATGGCGCGGGTGGTGGTGGTGTGGGTGCTATCGCGGGTGGTGGCGCCGCACCACCAGTGAAAGCTAGAACTATGGTCGATATAGTCATGCTGATAGCAACGAGGATGCTTGCTATCGTGATGCCCTGTTCTCTGAACAGAGTGCGAAGACGCTCACCGAGTGTCGTCTCCTCGTGCAGGACCCTCGAGATTGTTTCGCGGATCCGACTTATTTGGTTGCGGAGAGCCTCACGGTTAGTCGAGGCGGCCTCCAAACGAGCTGCTCTTTCATCACGCAACGACTGTAGGCGTTAGGTGATCCGCTCGGTAGATTCTATATCGACACCGACTTCCTCCAGTTTTCTTTCTTCTAGCGCGATATGTTCATCCAGCGACGAGAGTTTGGAGAGGTTAAGGACCAGTTCACCCCGTACCGTTTGCATAACCTTATCGAGGCCCCGGAGTTCGAGAAGAGGTAACAGTGGGTCATCGTTAGACAGGTCGATTTCGCTGAACGTGGTCTCCATCGTGTTAATAGCGTCGGTGGCTACTCGAGGGAGTTCGCTGAGCTCAACAGTTTCTATATCGGCGGCCGTTTTCGCCATCGTTTCGTCGGTAGACTGTAGGGCCTCTACAGCGCGGGTCGGCATAATTGTTTTACCACGCGTCCAATCTGGAAATCCTAGTTCGCTCCTTATGAGTTGGCCACCGCCCCGGTATCCGGCAATGGTGCTCATCGCTAGGGGTTTACCGGTCATCGTGTTGACGATCGGGACATTTGATGCTTTTAGTCGCAATCTACCGTTCAGATCCAATTCGAACTTGGAGTAGTCGCGACCGACAGATGGGACCACACCTTTTTCTGCCAAACCGTTGTAGTAGTCGTCTACAGCTCCATCAAGTAATTCCCGGCTTTGACTAGTAGTAGCGCCACCTAATTCCCCCGATTGGAATGGAACTGGAGGTTGTATCAAGGGTGTTTCGTCATTATAATCATCTATGTCATAATCATCCTCATCCGCATCGACGTAATCGTCTCTGCCGATTTCATACATGTCATTATCGTAATCAGCCATATTAATTTCTTAAAATTAATTATGTATTAAAGACAAAACCATAAGGGTTTAATATAGTTTCACTAAATTATGTCTTCGAGTCAATACGGTCGCAAAACTCAATCCATACCGCAGACTGCGTGAGCCCCTCGGGGCAAAAGGCGTGAGACAGAGTGTCGTTATTACGAACAACCCATCGACGATCGACCAGAACCAGCAGCTCTTGGTCCGCTTCCCCAACCTCGGAGCTAACGACGTCATTGTGCCGGGTACTGTTCGCCTCGCTTTCACTATTTCGCTGACGTCGACGGACGAGGACCGAACCGTCGTTCAGAACCTTGGTCGCGCCATCGTCAAGAAGACCATGATAAAGATTTCTGGTAATGAGGTGATGTCGATCGACGACAGCGACGTCTACCATTGTTATCAGGACCTATGGAAGACGGCGCAAGAGCGCGAAAACGCTGTCTATCAGGGTATTGACACCAGCAAAAATAAGAACGTAACCAAACTAGAATCGGGGGCTGGTAACAACAGGTAGATAACAAACGCGAGTGACAATGCTGGGTCGCGGGCGCTTACAGCAACGGCTTCTACATCCCGCTCGACCTTTGAGTTGCTGGAGAGTCACATGCCCTACTATCAGAGCGCTTTGGCTGACCGCCTCGAATACGAACTAACGTTCAACGACTACGGCCGAGTTCTCATAACCAGCGACATGTTATCGACGTATACGATCGATAATGTTTCGCTGGAGTACGACATGGTCACGATGCCCGAACTCGCGCGATTGATCAGAACCCAGTACGCCGGGCGCGTTGCCATACTTTACTACCGAGTTCTTCGCCATCGCAAGATGACGAAAGACAAAGGCGACACATTGTGGTATATTAACGTCAACGTACGCGCCCGCTCGATGAAAGGTATAATGATGTTGTTCGAGGATGCTCGGTTCGCGTTCGGTGCTAGAAAAACCGACAAATTCTATAACCCCAAAATCACGAAGGTAGAGGTGACGATCGAGGGAGTTCCCAATCAACTCTACAGCGCGGGTCTTCGCGCGCACCAGCAGTGGGACGAAGTAAGAAAGCAGTTTGCTGCCGGCTCTAAGCGCTCTCTGGAGGTTGCAGCGGTTGCCAAAGACCTGCATCTCTCGGCCGTCTCCCTCGCGGAGTTCCTGAATACCAAATACGCGTTATGGCTAGACATGCGAGCCAGCGACGACGACCAAATACACGGCAGCGGACGCCAAGTTGAGAACGCTAGCGAGGGTGTGACGATCCAGATAACCAAAGAGGCGGACGGAGCCGGGCCATTGAACGTGTACTTATATATAATTACGGACGCACAACTCAACATCGAGATGGCCGATACGTCTCAGCACTCTATTGATTTAATAAATAAAAAAATCATCTAACGATTTATTAATTAATAATTTTGAAAAAATTAAGAAAATTAGCAATCATTCTAACGATTTATTAATTAATAAATTTGATAATTCTAAAGAATTAATTAAGAAAATTAGCAATCAATACCAATTCACGATTGGAGATGCCCACTCTGCCATAATATGTGGGCAGACAGGATGTGTAAAAACGGTTTTCATCCTCGACTTGCTCGAGGAGTCCTACCGCGATGCCTTTCGTCACATTGTGATCCTGTGTCCCACTGTGCGGCACAACGATACTTATCAGCGGCGAACGTGGATATGGACCGACCCTGAGGTATACGTTATTGACCCCGGTGATAGGCTTCACGATTGGTTGCGTGGTTTATACCAAAGATTCCAGCGTGAGCCCACCCTATACGTGATTGACGATTGCTCGGCCAAGGCGGCGATGACCAAAAAGAAAGACATGCTCTCCGAGCTCGCATTTTCTGGCCGCCATGCTAGGCAAAGCGTATAGATATCCACTCAAAAGTACAACGCCGTCCTCAAGGATCTGCGCGATCAAACGAAATGGGTCGCCCTCTTTCACTGCAAGGACCGAGACTCATTCGATGACTGTCTTCGAGAGAATGACGTTATCCCAACGCGCGAGGAGCGCCTGGAGGTTCGACAGATGCTTTCGGAAACTAAGCACGCCAAGCTTTTGCTAAAGACTGATCAACCAACTGCTTACGAAGTTATCAATTAATTTTATAATTAATTAGCAATTACTGAACAAATGCTGAACAATGCTGAACAATGCTTAGCAATTGCTGAACAATGCTGAACAATGCTGAACAAATGCTTAACAAATGTTGAACAAATGCTGAACAATGGCTAACAATGTTAACAATTTGGTGCTCCGCTGCGAGCTTTGTTGCGAGCATAATGGTGATCATAAGTATCGGGTGGTGCGCTTGCCAATATGTTAAAGTGATGAGACTTGTTAGAATAGTTAAATTAATTTTAAGAAAAATGAACTGCTCGATGAGCTAATAGAAGAAACCTCAACTCCGACTGCCAACATAGATAATGATCCGACAGAGCAATCGGAATCAACTCCAACGGCGGTTGGTATTGGGTTGAGTGCAACGACTCCGAATGAAAATGAAAATGCGGCGCGACGAGAGCGGCTAGCTGCGCTGGTTGCTGGGGGGACAATCGGAGCATTATCTCGGTAGGCGTCTCTCAGTTTTTCAGGTGGATAAGATTTCAGATGCGGAGATCGATAAAATGTATGCGCCATACGAATCCAAATTGGGAGCGGAGATGACAAAAACTCTCGGATCGGCGGCTATTCATTTGTACGCAACCGCCGTTAGTATACTTCTCCCTATACCAAACACCGCGGGATTGATTGACGATCTAGAGACTGACCCTTTTATAGGTCACACTCTTAGAACAGCCTGCTGCTCAATTTATCACAAGTTTGGAATGTACTTAGCTCCGCTGACAACCGCGTTGACCACGGGTAAACACTGTCAATTTGGACATATATGCCCACGAAACTATAAGCCCTGAAAATGATGACACAAGACACACCCGCGAGAGTGACGGAGTTGAACCCGATTGCTCCAACCCAATCGAACCCAACTCCGCCACTGGATGACATACCGCATATAAAAAATCCCAAAAGACAGGCAGCTGGGCGGGCGGCGGCTGCCACCCGAAAAGTTAAACAAGATAAAATACTCGCCGAGCTTCGAGAGGCTAAACTCCAATCGAGATTGGGGTTGCAATCGGGGATGGAGACAGCAAAACATCTGAAGACAGAGTTGAGTACAACCCCAATTCACGAATTGGAAGCACACTCAACACCCAATACCAACCGCCGTTGGAGTTGGGCGAATCCGATTGAACCCAAATTAGTGAATTGGAGTTGGGTTGTTGGTGGTGGTCTGGCAGTTGTTGGTGCCCTGTGCGTGTGGAAATACCCCATATTATCGAAAAAACAACCAGCCAGTGTTCAGAAGAAAGTTACGAAACACCAATCGCGATTGGATGCGCCCCATTTAAACATTGATCGCGACCCCTTTTATATGCAATAATGGCTGAACAAGACGGTAAAATGTTAGTGAATGCGCTTTATCACGCCGTGGTGATATCGGGTTTCAGTATCGGGTATGCTCGACTATCAAAGATGGCCCTAGGAGGGTCCGCTCCCAAATTGGACTTTACTGTGAGAGACGTAGGGCTCGCGACCTTAGATGTAGCGGCCGCAGTTTGGACCCGAGATTATCTAGTTAAAGCTGGAATTCTACCAGTTAATATATGGAAATAAATGGCTTCAATCGCAATGATGATAGGTGGTGCGCTCTTAAGCTCATTTGCGTTCACCGGCAGCAACTTTCTATTCTCTAAACTACAAAACTCGAACGCGGATGAGGAGAGTACGCGTCACGATTTAGCTGTAGAAACAATTCAATAGCGCAAAGGAAGCGTGGTCGGAAAAACAAACCGACCCATCTTGACTGTGTCAATGAAGAGCTTTCGCCGCGAAAATCACGGCCGCACAAAAACTTTTCAGAACGTTAGAAGAGCCCAAACTCCGCGAGTGACGCGCTGGCATATCCGCAGGAAAAGTTCTCTGCGCCGCTGGATCGCGAGCCCCAACTTTCAGATTTCTATGTACCGTCAGAGCCCCAAAAATGACCGCGAGATCGCGTTCATCGTCGTGGGAATGGGTGTGGTGGGGATCGTCGGCTACTATATTCAATCGAGATTTTAAATTAATTATTTTAAATAACTAAATATATATATATATATAGAACGATGTCAGTTGACGAACTTTATTTTTCTATGATTGATGTAGGCTACACTGCCCTTAAACACCGCATAGCTGGTGCAAAGGGTATGATTCGTCTGGCTCGAGATTCTCTCGAGACGTGGCGGGAGGACGAAAAAGCGGCCACCCTTTTCGCAAAGCGGATGTTAGATTCCTCCACCAATCCTGGGGGATTAGATTTTCCCAATTTCCTTCAGAACTTAACCCCCAATCGCGATTGTACTTCCAACAAACGTTTATTATTATCGACGCAGTTACCGGACGATCTGGCGAGGGCATGTTGGAGATTGTCAGATATATTAGAATACATCGCATACGATGAACACGCGCAAACTTAATACCAAACTATCGGTTCGCATAACGCGCAAGCTGGCGAACGTGTACTATAGCCCCCGCGGCTACTGGAAGGGACTCGCTGCCATCAAGAACCTCGCGGCGGCGACCAAGGTTTCAGAAAAAACGCTGTCAAGGAATGGCTCAAGCACAAGAAGGCCAATCTGGCAGATATATTTACCCGCGCCTCACAATATTCCGCGCCCGAAATTCGACGTGCCGGTACCGAACCAAGTTCACCAAGCGGATCTCCTGTTTCTCCCTCACGATCGCGTCGGTCGTAAGACGTACAAGTACGCGCTGACAGTCGTTGACGTAGCGAGTCGCTATAAGGGGGCTGAGCCGTTGGCCACTAAGAGTCTAAGGAGGTGGCCGAGGCTCTCTACCGAATATATAAGAGGAGTCCTCTCAAATGGCCGAACAATCTCCAGGTCGATCCCGGCCGCGAGTTCATGGGCGCGGTCTCTCATCTATTGTCTAAGCACGAAGTTTTTATCAGACGCGGCCGCGTCAACATCACCAGGGACCAGGGGATCGTGGAACGCTTCAATCGAACCCTGGCTGAGAGACTGTTCGGACACCAATACGCTAAAGAACTTGTAGACCCTCATCACGATCGACCGAGTGGGTGGCCAGACTGCCCGCCGTGGTCTCCGCATTGAACGGAGAGGTGACCAGATTGATAGGTAAGAAGCCCGTAGATGCTATCAAGTTTAAAAGGGTGACGAGCGATCCCTCTGCCGTCTCGCGCGGGCGACCCGTTGGTTTAGAGGAGCAACGGCTTCCATCGGATATTGATGTCCGGTACCTCTATCAACCGGGAGAGCTCGAAGGTGGCAGCCGCCGCGCGACTGATCCCGTGTGGTCTCTCAATGTATCATCATCAGATCGATCTATTACCAAGCCCGATGAGCCCGTGCTCTACTATTTGGATGATGGGCCATCTCGAGGGTTTGTTCGCGAAGAACTTCTCGCGGTGCCTTCTGACACTCAGCTACCCCACCCCCGGATCGTCAGAGGCTTTAGATTGCTAATTTTCATAATTTTTTTCAAAATTATTAAATAAATCATTAGAGAGGTTCTGTATGTATTCCGTCTGGTAACACACGTCTTTTATCGTAGTATGCCGAGAGTCCTAATTTTTTGTTGACAGTACGATTTCATAACACCATCTTTCATTTTAAATCCCCTATTTTTTGTGCTACATCTATAATGTGTTTTCCATCTTCTGTAGTTTCGGTTAGTACTCGTTTATATCTATCCCAATTTAAATTGTTAGTTCTCTTGGACATTCCTTTCGCAGAGTTTTTATTAATAGAATTAAATTTTTCTACAAAATAACACTTACTAGATAACGCTATCGCCCTATCTCCGCTAAATTCCATTTTGAAAAGTCCGGGCTCTCTTTCGCTCCATTTATCCCAAGCCAACCATTTCTTTTTTTCTTTTTCAAACCCGTCTAGTAAGTTAGGTCTAATCAATTCCTCTATCGTTTTTCCACTAACTTCTATATACATACTATCCGTATCCATCTGTATTAATTCAAAGTCTTCTCTTTTTACGTATTTGTCAAGAAATTCGTAGTAAAATTCCAACATTCTCAATTTAGCTAGTTGATAAACCGCTATTCCACAATGGAATGGTCTCTTTACCGCACACCTGGGTTTTCTTGAAGATATTTCGTACGCATCTCCTATCTCTTCCAAATCATCAAAATACGCGGATATTAATGCTTTGTCAACACAGGTTTCGTTTTGTGTATATGTCGTATTTAAATGTCTCTCCGTTGCCTCTATCATTTTTCAACAACACGAGTTTCCTAATAATTTCATTATGTCGGCTACTGTTTCTTATTGGTTCTACATCACCCGTTCGTCTTGCGGCTGTAACTTCTTTTGCGAACCATTCGAATGGTTTTCCGCTAATATAATCTATAACACGATGAACTCCAGTTATTTCTAGGCCGTGTTTTAAATACCATTTCAACAGTGGCGCGTACAGCAATACTTTAGTGGCTGTCATAGATCCCACCAATTTTTTTCCATCTCCTCTTGTTCGGCCAGTATCTTTTAGATATTTTAACATGTGTGTGGGAACTTCATCAACCTCTACTTCTCTGTTTATAAATATTGGGGATATTTCAGAAAACTTATCTTTTAAGTTGTGTGGAACTTCTATATCCACCTCCGCAAACCCAAACCAGTCTCCGGATAAAACTCTTTTACAAAACTTTTTAATAAATTTATGGTTATGTGGGGTATCTATATGGTGTATAGTTTCTCTCCCACACGGCATCTCTTTATTTAACGTAGATAAATATAACGCGTTTGCGTCGTACCCCAAAACAGCCTTGCACGGTTTGGAACCCACTCTAATATTTGAAACACCAGCTTCTGCATATCGTGTAAATACTATTGATGGACCGCCAACTAGAGCGTCCTTCATCATTTCGTATGTTTCTTCTTTTGGTGCATATAGAGCATCCTCCGGTATAATCGTCTTTGAAGATTTTTGTTCTTTAATGGTTCCTCTTCAATAAATATTGTATAGCTACTCCAGGTAGTGTTACCGCATCTTTGAAAATATCCACACCTCTGTGTTTATAAAATTCACACATTTTTTCCACCGCTTCTAGGAACGGTGCTACATCTAAATCGTTATAATATTTCAACCAATCTCTGAAAGTTTTCATATTATTTTCTTCGAAAATTCTACGACATTTACTTAATTCTGTTTCATCTATTAACATTTCCCAGATAGTTTGGAATACCAATTCTCTATATCCGGTAGTCCTGGGTAATCCAGTTTGTCTGGAGAATCGAACCACTCATAAGGAAAGAAAGATTTCTGTCCTTTGCATTCGTAGGCTTTTATCCAACTATCGTAACTTACACACCGGGTCCTAGATAAAGTATTACATCAAGAAATCTAAACTCTGGAGTAAATAGAAATATTGTTGCGTTTGCACGTTTTCCGACCATTACTTTCTTTGTTGTTGATGCCAGTTCGCCTACTAGGTATTTCTTTATTAAGTTTATATCGTACTTACTGCTGTTAAAACCTATAACCGGTACTTGCTCTATCCACTGTTCGATCTTGGCGATTTGGTTTTTACGTAAATGTTCTGTATTAAACTCATATCTTGACCACACTTCTTCTCTTATAGCTTTTCCCCTGACTTTCAAATCTTCTACGAATTTTTCTATAATTTTTGCGGGATCTTTATCACAAATATGAGTTACTGTTCCTGAGAAATTATCTCCTATTCTAACGCTTACCGGAACGTGCTCGGCTTCGTACTCTAGATTATTACCGAGAGTTTCAAATTCTGGGTTGAGATATGCCTCAAAATCGTATACCATCTGATATGGATAAAGAGTAGTGTCGCAACCGATCTTTATGTCTTTACCAGTTCTTTGAAATTCGCATTCCCACATAACTACTAGGTTGAATTCTTTGCTTCTTCTAATAAGTGTATCTCTTCTCATAGTGGATGCGCGTTCTTCTTTTCTATGTTTTGCATGAATCTCACACCCGTGCCAGTAACAGCCGTGATATTGATATACGGTATTGGTTTCTGGACAGTATCCATCTACTGGAGCTCCTAAAATCCATCTTTCACCCCCGTGTCCACACTGTTCGTGGTGAATGTGAATTCCCTCGCGCTTTTCCACAGAGTACATCCAATCGATCGCCCCATAACTGTTAGAACTTTTTGGGTAGAACGCTTTCTCGAACGACGAACGCGGGCGCTCTAAATAATTACCATCACATACTACTTTTGTCTCACCTTTCATACATTTTGGTCCGTGTCTCTTCATATTACTCGCTTTCGTGAATTTCTGCTTGCAATTATCGCAGGCGTAAATTTTAGATAGGTTTTTAAGGTTTTTTATTAGAAATGCGTGATTATTAAACAGTCCTATTGTCATTGGTTTATTACCTATTGCCTTATAGTGCGCTGGTACCTTTTTCAACCACCATACGTTACATTGGGTGGGTTGATATACTTCTATACCGATTTTAAAAAACTCTTCAACCTTTTTCAGATCTGAAAAAGGAATTGGTGAAACCACATTACTACCAAAATATTGCTTACTAAGTTCTTTCGCCTTTTCTGTACATCTGTCGGGTCTTTTATCTGTCATATGCATAGCTAGACACCTGAACAGACAAAGGTCGTCATTATACTTATCTAAAGAATACATAAATTTTTTATTCTTCAGCCATTCTGGAAGTTCTCCTCCTGCTGCTTCTTTGGATTGTAGTCCCAAATCTTTTCCCCTACTACCCTGTATTAGCTTTACGAAAACCTCTACCCATCTTGCAAACTTCCACTTTGTATTCGGTCTGTCTATTTTATCGGACATTATTCGTGTTTGCTCCTTATCTGACAGCCATTTTTTAACGGTTTTCATTGATGATAGTGGTTCGCTACCACCGAGATTTTTGTGCATTATTATAGTTACAGGTTTTCCATTTTTAATTTCCTCCATATGTTCTAGCTTGTAAGCATATGAATATCTCAAATAAAAATTGGTTGTTAGATACGGAGCGAGTTTCTCGGACATGCGTTCAGACTCGTTAATGTTAATGTTTTTACGAAAGGATAATGTAACTACCCGTCTTCCATTTTCTACCTTTTCCAATGTTTCATCGTGAGCCCCCAATATTTCTTCACCTTTTTCCACTATCGCGCGAACGAGAGATTTTTTATTTTGTATTGGGCCACCTGTGTGTCTAATTTGGGACAAATTATTGGTGCTTGACGGTTTTATTACACTAGTCCTTAACTCCGCAATACTTTCTTTTTGAATTCTGTTACCAACTTCCTCCGCTAGTGAGAGGTTTGTAAATGCCCCTCTTTCATAGGCGCGGGTAAACCGCTTCATAAACGCCTCATTCTTTGTGGCATTTATCAGCTTTGTCAACCCCCTAACTCTCAACCGTGTACTATAAGTAATCCCTAGAGATTCGGCTTCTCTTCTTCTCAAACTTTCTATTTCTGCTCTAGTTTCTGGCGTTATCATATTTTCTGTATTATACTTTTGTATATATACTTTTGTATAACCTATAAAATTTATCTGTTCAATTGGACGTCAAAAATTTACATAATGTTTTTTTCACGTCCAATTGAACAGATAAATTTCATAGGTTATATACATATATAATGGAGTGTGAGACTTGTTGTAAGACGTTTACGTGTAAAGACTATCTACGAAGGCATCTAGCGAGACGTAGAAAGTTTCCTTGTGTCCCCCCACAATTTCAATGCCCTAGATGCCCTTGTAAATTCGTTAGTGCCCAAACTCTTTGTAGACATAAGCAACTACGCTGTCAGGTGGCTAAAGGTGAACTTACAAGAATTACCAATATAATTGGGACTCCCTCTTTTCAAAATTATTTTCTCCAAAAATTCATAAATTTGCTGTCGGGAGACCCAATTTTCCTCGTTAACCAATTTTTTGATTTTCGGGGGTGGTGGGGGTATTATAGAGGGTTATAAATGATATCACGGTAGGTGGTATCATTTTGACTCCCTTACTACTACTCGCCTAGATAATATTGATTTTGTCGAACAGGCTGTACGAGAGCTCCTGACGAGTGGGTGCGTTATTCAGACCCACATGCAACCTCACATAGTTAATCCCCTGAGCGTATCGATAAACACACAAGGAAAAAACGTCTTATTTTAGATTTGAGAAAAGTAAACAAATACATTTGTAAAGATTGGTTTACGCTTGAAGACTGGAAAGTCGCATTAGATCACTTCAAGGGAAATTCGTTTAGTTATAATTTCGAACTCTCACATGCTTATTTCTAGAAATCGAAAGTAGGCATTCCTGGGATTTTATTCATACGTTAGGCGGGGATGTCGCTTGCACCGGAGAGTTAAAATGTTGGGCACATAATATAAACAGTATTAATCGACTGTCTCTAGCAGCATATAGTCAATTAACCACAATGGTGTTTTCCGACGCCGGACAACATGGTTGTGGTTCTTATAGTCAACTGTAAATATAGCGTGTTTCATAACGTTTGGGCAAATATTGAATGGGGGAAAGTTAGACTTTCAGGGAAATCAGAACAGTAATGTTGGCTTTACGTGCTTACGGTGGGAAATTAGAACGTCAAGCCATGAAATTGTTTTCCGATTCCCAAGCATGTGTTCACATTGTCCAATCAGGCAGTAGTGAAACAGAACTTCATTCAGAGGCCATTGACGTTTTTGAGATGTGTCTAAAATGGAACATTGATCTGGAAATACAATGGGTACATAGAGAGCTGAATCAGGTCGCGGATGACATTATTAGGTTAAGAAATACGGATGAATTGGAGGTCACAGACGAGTTTTTCACATGTATTGACCAATTATGGGGACCGCATGTTGTTGATCGTTTCGCTAGTTTCAGACATCGTAAAATTAGACGCTACAATTATAAATGTGTTGACTTCGAGACAGAGGCCATATATGCTTTTACTCAAAACTGGTCTGAATGTAGCAATTGGTTAGTACCGCTGATGTATTCAGTACCTCGCGCATTTTCCCATTTACGTCACTATAGAGCATCAGACACTTTTATTCTGCCGAAGTGGCCCAGCTCGGTTTTGGCCCTTATTGTTTAAGGATTACTACATGAAACATGATTGTGCTCATGAAGTGTTAGAATTTAAGCAGGTGCAGGTTATATTCACTAAGAGTAGTGTGTCGAGAAATTGTGTGTTCTACTCTAGACGGTTTCACAGTAAAGTGTTGGCGATACGTGTTAACGCGTAATATATCCAGAGAGTCACAGAGTATATCACGAATGCGCGAAGACGTATACATTTTCACGCATAAGTGGCCGAACTTGAATATTTCGTGGCAATTTTCAGGCAATATGTTCACGAGACCAAACGTAATGTTAGACAATTATTATTAATAATTAATACCGTAAATGCGGAGAAGACTCGCTTAGAGCCGGCTTATCCGGATCTACACCGTTTGCAAACATTGGTACAAAGGCAATATAGTGTTGAAAGGGTTAAATGCAATTTAGCTTTATTTATTCGATACATATAATGTAATAATGCAGGCAAATTATCATCCGTGAAAATAACAGATGATATGGGCCTTATGTATTGACGCAGGCAAATTATTGTATGTGCTAATAACAGATGATGTGTGCCTTACGTGTTGAGGCAGGCAAGTTATTATGTAAAAACAAAAGATGATATGGGCCATAAGTGTTGATGCAGGCAAGTTATTATCTGTGAAAATAACAGATGATATGGGCCTTACGTGTTGATGCAGGCAAGTTATTATCTGTGAAAATAGTAGATGATATGGGCCTTACGTGTTGATGCAGGCAAGTTATTATCTTTGAAAATAGCAGACGATATTGGCCTTACGTATTGATGCAGGCAAATTATTATCTGTGAAAATAGCAGATGATATGGGCCTTACGTGTTGATGCAGGCAAGTTATTATCTGTGAAAATAACAGACGATATGGGCCTTACGTGTTGACGGAAGGCAAGTTATTATCTGTGAAGATAACAGATGATATGGGCCTTATTTGCTGAAGCACGAAAGTTAGTATCTGTGTAAATAAGATAAATTATCATTATTTATATATTATCTATTTATGTTAAAATATAAGGTACGGATAGTAGGTGACGACAATCGCCAATTGTACGGATCGAAATGGTACACTTAGGGGGCAGTGACCAGTTAATTTAAAATTATCCATTTCACGCCCTCGGACAGTATGTATTTAATGCAATATTCCAAATAAGTGGGCAGACAGCGATATGTGTTCGACATTTGTCACCTAGACACACTATAAGCTTTTACATAAACACAAATATGCTGCTCTAAATTAGTGCTCCTTACCTATGCAGGAATGTGCAGCCTCTTTAAAATGATCCAATTCTGAGGTAAAATATTCACTTTAAAACCATGCCGTGCCACGCTACTTGCGGAACTACAGATTGAATGTTGTATGTGTTCTCAATCATCATCCAGAGGCAAATGTACTATCATAGTGCAAATCAGTTCCCATCATTGAGTTTTCTCTGAAATAAATTCTTGTTTGAAACTCCCAGAAAAATCTGTTGTTTTGATTATTTTTTTACCCAACATACCCTCAATTCGTATTTGCCCATTTCTGATCAATGGGAACAGGTTACATGGCCCTGGAATGAGCGTTCATCAATTAATACGTTGTAAAATCTGAATAAAATACAAAATCAAATACAACATAATAATTAAACAATTAAAATGAATTTTAATCAGCAGAAAGTGTAATATTTATAAATTTCACCTGTGACATTATACGAAACTGGCGGCTACCTGGTCACTGCTACCTTAGCATTAGAAAACAATTCCCACGATCATGTGAGGGGAAATTACTCTTCAATGACTATTATACTGACCAATATGAATTACTTCCCTTTAATTTTAAAGGAAAAAAGACGTTTATATTTATTTTCGCGTTTCTTGTTTACATTTTGAAGATGTATATAAATTCGGCGTATGGAAAGCGATAGACTCCATGAAAGTACACCTAGATCATAAGGAAGCACAAGAAAATCTGAAAAATTGATCTATGACGGCTAAATCGTGTAATACTTTAAAATATTTTAAATCATTTTGCAAATGGTGTAATACGTATGGTTTTGATCCTGTGGCAGCTAAAGAGTACAATTTAGCCCTATACCTTTCGTCTCTGCGATCTGTTCAACCGTCCAAGTCAAAAATAAATAGCATATTATATGGAATTAGCGGTGCGCACAGAGTAGCAGGCTTCTCGGATCCTTCCATTTCCAATTTTGTAAAGAACGTCAAAGAAGGATTACTTAAGTCCGTTGTCAAGCCTATAAGCACCACTCGAGTTGTGCGAATTACAAAATATCGTTTTACATTTCGGTTTCAGATAATAACTTGATATACAGCAGATTTGTTACCATGACGAGTCTCAGTTTTAATGATTTTCTTAGATTAAGCGAAGTTGTCTTTCTTAGAAGAAAATACGTTTATCTTAAATCTTCACACGCAGAATTATTTATATCTAAATCAAAAACGGATGAATTCAGGAAAGTACAGTAGTCATCAGCAGAACTGGAAACGGTACCTGTCCTGTCAAGGTACTAGAAAGGTATCTATCACAGGCGGTTATCGAAGAAAGTTTTGATGAGTTTTTGTTTCGGAAAGTCGTTTTTTGCAAGAAAAATAATTTGTATAAACTAAGACTTGGAGCACATATATCGTATTCTAGAGCCAGATAAATATTATTTGGCAGAGTATAGCTATAATTGGATTAGACGGAAATAATTTCGGACTACATTCTCTGAGATCTGGGGAACAACACAGGCAGCAAATTCTGGAGTACCTGATAGATTATTTAAACAACATGGTCGTTGGAAAGCAGAAAACGCCAACGATGGTTATGTCCGAGAAAGTACACACATGAAAAAGTATGTCTCATTGCAATTAGGATTGTGGCTACATGTATGTATATGTACCCGTATATAAAAATTAAAATAAAGGTGCACATAACACTATCATTACGTCAAGAAAGTGGTCACGACTGACAAGCTAATTAAGTCCACGGCGTTAACCATTTTTTTGTGACAATGAAATTAAAAAAGTTATGTTTTTTAGTTTGCCATTGATTGTATACAAACTAGAGAAAGTAAGCTCACGTATACCCCCGGCCGCCGCCTGGACCGACAAATAAAAACTTGAACGCAAACATATTTTTAACAAATCTTATTTCTAAGTAATTTGACCTTGACATTGGACATGAAGGCCACATGGGTGTGGTATGGAATGAACATATGGATGATGATAGGCAAGTATATGAAGTTTGAAGTTTGACTTACTGTTACAGAGATAATATGAATCCAAAAAAGTGGACGGACGGGCGGACGGACAAGCGGACAGGCGGTAGGACGGACGGAATTACGAAAACTATATACCTCTCAACATACTTAGTATGAAGGGTATATAATAATAATGGATTTGATTTATTCTGTTTTATATAAATATATAAATATACAGTAAATTACACTGGAACTTACATGTATGTATGTATAATGATACGGTTATAAAAGCCGCATCCATGCCTATCAGCATGTCGATCATAGCTAAGAAAATATATAGTGATAGGACATACAGATGACATTTATTTACACCAGCACGGCCAATCAAGCACCCGTTCTTTTCCGGTCGATGATATATACCGTATAACACAACTCCTATACAGTCGTTGTGTTATTTATTTCTACCCCCGCTACTGACAGAAGAGGGGGTATACTGCAGTCGAATTGTCTGTTAGACAGTTGTTATATAGTAAATTAATTATGAAACATACTTAACGAAAGAGAACTTAATTATAGTTACTGTTGGTCAAGTGTATAACTGGTTTTACAGGTTTGGACATACTTATATGTCCATATATGGAATTTCGTCAGCGTATGCATATCTGTGGCCACGTAAACGGCTATATATAGCAGTGAAAAGGGCGGAATCTCATTCGCGGTGATACGTTTGTCTATGGTCACATCGGGTTCGTTTATCCCCACCCACCCTCCCAAATTTTAGGGTAATATAACTAAACTAAGGACACACATATGTCTTAAGTTATCATATCTAAGGGATTGTATTGTCCTTTATAAAATAAGATCTAAAGTAACAGTAATTAACATACATGGGTATTATAACTTAAAGGCGCCGGATATAAGCGAAAACGTGTGCAGAGGCATTGTTGGCGGTGGTATGGGGTGTTGACATACATATTGCGAACCAAACAATTTCTGGTAAGAAATGTATGTGTCAATGTACATACACGGTCGCAGTGGGTCTGCACGCGTAGCCTTATAATACGAAAATACTTATATTTTTAATTGTATTCGTTACAGATCTGTCGACCACCGGGAGACAATGTTATACTTTTGTCGAGTTACGATGAGTGTCAGAGGATGGCTCCGGACAGTATTTCCTTCTGCAATTTACGAATCGGTTCTTAAGTGCGTGGACACATCGCCACAACCAGTGGTGCGGTTATCGGAGCCATCGCGAGTGCGTGAACCTGTGCAGATGAGGATGGTTTATGACATTTAGCAGCGCCGGGTGAAATTGGCGTTCAGTGTTATAACTACATTATTCAGCTGTTAAGTGCATGGACACACCATCACATCCAGAGATTTAATTTTATTCCCAGGGACCATCGATTGAATGTGATCATAGATTATGTATACCTTATACCACCACTCCTATACAGTCGTTTTGTTATTTATTTATGCCACCGCTACTAACAGTAGAGGGGGTATACTGGAGTCGTATTGTCTGTTAGACAGTTATTATATTATAGTAAATTAATTATGTTGGGCTGAGTGAAACAAAAAGAGAACATAAATGTTATGTGTAACAAATGCAGCTGTTAATTTCATTAGCATACCGGTATGCCAGACACGGTCAAATGCTTTGCTGATATCACAAAATACGACACGGGCGTTTTCCACCATCTAATGCGCGACAGAAAACATCATACAGGAAGGTCACCATTTGGGCGAAATGCTTTCCGTAGAGGTAAGTTAGATAATATATATTTGTATATCTATTTCACTTAGAGTGATAGATTCAAAATTATTAGTCACTGCATATGGTGTTAGAGTAAGTAGGTGTGAAAGGAGCCCGGTAATTCTGTTTGGTCACGGAAATAATTATTTACAATGTTAGCCTGTTCTGTACTATCATCAATTATTGCTCCATTATATTGTAGTGGTGGAATTGTTATATTTTCATTTTCATTGATAAACTGTTTGAATATGCATCACCAATCTTTTGAGCAGAGTTGACCTGACTTTAATTTATTACTTACCCCGTCATGATAATTTTGGATGCTCTTGTCGCTAAAATGACGTCATTCCGAAGTATACTAAATGTTTACCAGTGTGAGTTATTATTTGTTTGTTTTGCCTTATGATAGAGCCGTTTCCGTTTTCTAACCATCCTCTTTATGTTAGTTGTTATCCAATGCAAATTGGATTGTCTAACGAGTATGTCTTTATTAAGAATATAGATCTCAACAAGTGTTATAATTGTATTACTAATAGTATGTGCATAGTCATCAATATATTGCGATTTTATGTCATCCCAGTTTACTCTGTACTGAGATATCCCTGCGTAACCTGTCATAATAACCGTTCTCATATGTTCATAGTTTACGTTTAAGGATTGGCATTAGGCTTGGAGAATTTTAACAGGCCGAAAATGGGACAATGAAACCGAGTCTCTTGCGGTAAAAATGGATCACCTACTCCGCTCATAACTATAGAGTCTTTATTTGATACGAATAGTTAAAATAAGTCGATAATGGACTGCGAATGTTCAGTGGAGTGTCTTATGGAGGATATACACTGCGTTAAAGCAAATTATGTACAAATAGGTACTGCCTTTCTGTTAGATTGGGCGTTTAAGTAGTATAGCTAAAGTCACCAACAATTATACTATCTCGGGAGCCGGTATCAATGACCATGTGAATTGAGTCATCAATTGTATTGTTATTTCACGTTGGCGCTTGGGGGTCTATAAAGGACGCCAAATAAGAAATGCTTTTTGTTAGACACAATTTCAACCCATATAGATTTCAACCCAGAGTCTACGTTTATGAAATAATATGTGTCTAATATATATGATTACGCATCCATGCCTATCAGCATGTCGATCCTTCCTTTCGGGAGATTTAAAGTTGGTAAAGAAGGACATAGTATTGGCATCACCAAGCCACGTCTCTGTGACGAGGCAGATTAGGAAAACATAGTTTAAATGCGGATTTTAATCGATTTTCGAAACCCCATTGTACGTATAAGTCAACTTCAATATATATATATATAGACAATACATATTTCAGTAAACAAAACAAATTAGTATTAAAAATAATGTATTATAAACATGCATAAGTTTGCTAGTAATTGTAACAAATTTATTTTATCAAAATTAATTTCACTTGTAAGCGGCCTACTGCAGTTATTCAAGCTCAGTCATTCAAAATTTCAAGCACAATATTCATGTATTTTGACAAAAAATATGGCTAGATTATCGCAGGCGGTATTGTATTATTTGTATCAATACATCGCATTATTACTCTGCCAAAGCCCAGTTATATAATACTTATGTTATTGTATTTCCAGACCGGGTCAGGGCATAAGCGGCCCATCAGATGCCGGAGTACATCTATTATCGCGCTGTTGGCGGTGATAATCGCGGCAGCTGCCTTTACCATCGTTGTACTGATGTTTGTAAAGAAAGATAAGGAAGGTGAGTGGATGGGGTATGTTCCTACGTCCTCATAGACCGGTGTTATTTAAGGAATACAACATGGGCTGTTGTGTTTACTGTAGTATGTAGTTTAACGTGCGTGTACCGAAAAACTCATCGCAAACATACCAAATGTGTTTCAACTACAGTAATTAATTGCCCATGGTTTTATTACTTATATGTACACTGCATTTTCGGATAGTTTCAAAAATGTAAATAACCAAATACGGCGTTAAAACTAAGAATTGTTTTCTTTTACGTCATTTTGTCGCTGTTCGTGGAACAGCGATGTCACCGGTCAATAACGTGATGTTATTGACAACGACAATGCACGGCATGTATTGTAAAGGTACATGTCCACTCAGTAGGCGCAAAGTCTTCTTTATAGGAATTAAATAAGCGTATAATTGTGTCACTATTCTACCAGTTCTCAATAATAACGAGTGCCCGCTATACAGATATACTCATTTAGTAATAATACTTTACTGATTGTGACTCGCGGTTGTATCAGGCTATTTCCATATGCAAATGATGCATGCTATATATTAATTATATATACTAATTAAATGCGTCACCTGAACAAAATAATATTTTCGACATATTATAATTGCACATCAAAAAATAAAAACAGAGAATAAATAGTAATGTCCGTTAACATTTTAAGGAAACAAGGTCATCGCCCCTGATAGCAGTGTGGAAGTTTACGTCCGATATAAAATATATAATAATGCCAATCAATACGTGGGGTAATGGTGAATTAATGTTTGTTTTGCCAGAAAATGTCTCAAATGATGTCTCATATAAAGAACATGTTATGCCTACTGAGTGTACCTTTAATTACATCAAAGGTTACATGACATGGAAAACCACAAGTAACTTCACTCAGAATTACTTCATGGGCATCATCGGCGTTAGGAATGACACAATATAGCGTCATGTTGCTGAGTTTACAACTACAACTCAGCATCGTGACATTAACAGGACTAATTTGTCCCATTGTTCCTGATGCTCCGAAAGTTACTTCAATGCTTCATCAAATGTATTTCTCATAGACCGGTGCTGTACAGAGGTTACAGCACTTGGACAAATAAAGAGAAATTTCCCTTATTATGATAACGTCTGGGGCATCATTGGCATTAGGATTCATTCGGCCGATTTTGTCATGCAGTAACTGTAACTCTCTGGAAATTGTAATTCCCAACTGTCTACAGCACATGGTTTACTTGAGCAAATGTCCGCGTTTATGTTAATATTTATATTTATGGCTAATATAAGCGGGATGGATAAGATTGTAACAAGCAAACATACTGTTTAAATAACATGCTAATGGGTTGGGCTACAAGTAATATTAACACTAAGCCCCAATCACACTGTCGGGTATTGCGTGCTAGGTATTACTACGCTTTTAATACGTAGTAAAACGGCAATATATGTATTTGTATTAAACATTATTAGATGCGGCTATATACGTAATGATGATTGCTCCCGCCATGTTTGTTTTGGATATTATTCAACATTAACGTGGGGTTCTGATATACGTAGCTTATGCATGTTAAACTACCATAAACGTTGTATTACGTTTTAATACGTTTTACTACGTTTACGTAGGTATATGCTACGTATATCGAAACCCACGTTGATTTTGAACTTGTCCAACACAGACGTGGCGGGAGCAATCATCATTACATATGTGACGAAAATGCCGGTTTGTGCGAAGCCGATACGGGACAACCTAGTGTCGTCTGCACATAATTATCTCCCTTCCTTCAACGTTGCAAAACGTATGCCGGTGTCGTATTATTGAGGTTCATTTTTCACCAGTCGGTGAGAGAAAATTCGAACCTTGTCATTTATCAGGTAAGTTGATAAGCATTGACTGAAAACGCATTGAGCGCTAGCTAACCCGACTTTTCCGTCTGTATCGCAGGGCGAACTACGCCTGCGTTATAGACAGAACATTTGGATTAACCCTTGCAACCCTAATGAACTGGAATGGACTGTGATATGTTAATGTTCCGACCAATCCAATGGTCACAAAATGATTTTCAGATTCGTCCATTTATGAAAATGGGGTGTTTTTGTTCTAAGAAATATGAAAATTACTTGCAAAAAGTGCAGATCCTGATGAGACGGCTCGTTACGAGCTGGCTCATCTGGATCTGCACTGTTTGCATACACCGCTATAGCGGGCTTTCGGGTTCAAAGGGTTAAGCGTTAACCAGATGCCGTGTCTTGCAGGGAGTAGATACGCATGAGCAGGACAACGACGTTTTCAAAACTACTTTCACTTATGTTTCATTAGTCAAACGGCGTCATATGATATTACCGAATTACGTCAGTGTTCTTAGGCAACGTTCAAAATAAGTGAAGGCACTGATCGCGATTCAGTTAATGTAACACCCGTGATGCTACAAACTTATAGTTTTGATCCTTATCAGGCTTCAGGAGTGAACTAAAGACCAGAAATTTGAATAACCACACATATCTTAAGCCCCATTTCTCCAGTAACAGTCACATATTTAAAGATTGAAGTTAACTCTACAACCTTCCATAGCCGGCTCCCATCTGGTACAGTAGATTATCTCTAAACCAGATTGGGACCCCATTGTGCTTCATGTAGATGGGTTTCACTATAAATTATTTCACTACCGTGATTATTGAACTTGTTCCTTGAGTGCCTTGTAGGGGCGACTATTGTTCACGTGTAATAGCATGATTATTCATACACGTGAACGATAGTAGTTGATGAACAATATTCGGCTTACATGTATATAGAGGGATGGGTTGTGGCCGAGAGGTTTAAGTAAGTGTTCTTATGCAACGTTCGCGATTCAGTCAATGAAACACCCGTGACAATTCTAAGGTATTGTGTTGATCCTTATCAGGCTTCAGAAGAGAACTAAGGACCAGAAGTTCGAATATCCACACATAGCATGAGCCCCATTTCTTTAGTAAAAGTAACATATTTAAAGATTAAAGTTATCTCTACAACCTTCCATAGCCGGCTCCCGTCTGGTACAGTAGATTCTCTCTAAACCAGATTGGGACCCCATTGTGCTTCATGTAGATGGCTTTCAATATAAACTATATAATTGCCGTGCTTATTGAACTTGTTCCTTGAGTGCCTTGTAGAGGCGACTATTGTTTATCGACGACTATCGTTCACGTGTATGAGCATGATTAATCATACACGTGCACGATAGTCGCTGATGACCAATAGTCGGCTTACATGTATATAGAGGGATGGGTTGTGGACGAGAGGTTAGAGCAGTGGAATGTGTAGGTTCAAACCTCGCCGTAAGCATTAAACATACTTGCATAGTATTTCCAACCCAGTGGTCTGTCGGGTGCCTAACTAAGCTTGGCTGCTGCTTGGATGTTAAACCCATTTACTCTCTTTTGTGTTTATCATATAGACTGTGGCTCAGCTGCTTGGGACAATGCCGATATATCCGAACAAACAGGAACGACCTACGGATCGACGGCGACGGCTAAGTGCAGTACGGGGTTTGCCGTCGGATCACAGGAAATCACATGCGGTGCAAATAGGGTGTGGCTTGGGGGACCTGATTGCAGAGTTATAGATAAGCAGATATGTCACAATTGTCAATGATCGATATCAACAAGCGCGTGGCCTTATATAAACGTATATGTTGCAGACTTATATGTAAAGACAATTTAGGATATCGATGGTTGAAATTGTTAATCATAATGACATTGATGCTTACATATACTAGTATATGTAGGCATCTATGTCACTATGATTAACCATTTCAAACATCGATATCCTTCATTGGCTTCTTAATACTAATTTTAGAAACATTCCAATAATGACAAAATGTGGTGAATAATAGTGAAAAATGCTGCAGATCATGATATAACCCATATTTTCTGTATGTAACGTCAGACAAAAACGTCGGGTTACTTGTAATCGTGATCATCTGGATCTACAGTGTTTACACATGCTACTGTCTGACCTGTTGTTTTGAAAGTGTTAGCACAAACATGCTCGTGAACTCTTATATAAATGTACTTTGTATTAATTAGCACAGCCGTATGAAAGGAAACCGAAACAACCGGAGAAAACCCACTAGTCCTATCTGGCGACTGACATACATGTAATGGCTCACCATCTCATGCTATGAACTAGTCACCGATCGGCCCTAGCGAGCTAATTTTCAATTGTGCTATAGGCCACTCATTATACAACCGAGTAGATACGCAAGCGCAGGACAACGACCCTTTCAGAACTATGTTCACTTATGTTTCATTGGTCAAACGGCGTCACATGATATTACCGATTTAAGTCTTATGCAACGTTAAAAGTCAGTGCATTCATTGTTCGCGATTCAGTCAATGAAACACCCGTGACGCTTCTAAATTATGATTTTGATCTTTATCAGGCTTCAGGAGTGAACTAAGGACCAGAAGTTCCAATAACCATAAATAGCATAAGCGCCATTTCTCCAGTAACAGTCACATATTTAAAGATTGAAGTTAACTCTACAACCTTCCATAGCCGGCTCGCGTCTGGTACAGTAGATTCTCTCGAAATCGGATTGGGATCCCATTGTGCTTTATGTAGATGGCTTTCACTATAAATTATTTAATTGCCGTGATTATTGAACTTGTTCCTTGAGTGCCTTGTAGAGGCGACTATTGTTTATCGACGACTATCGTTCACGTGTATGAGCATGATTAATCATACACGTGCACGATAGTCGCTGATGACCAATAGTCGGCTTACATGTATATAGAGGGATGGGTTGTGGACGAGAGGTTAGAGCACTGGAGTGTGTAGGTTCAAACCTCGCCGTAAGCATCAAACATACTTTCATAGTATTTCCAACCCATTGGTCTGTCGGGTGCCTAACTAAGCTTGGCTGCTGCTTGGGTGTTAAACCCATTTACTCTCTTTTGTGTTTAACATATAGACTGTGGCTCAGCTGCTTGGGACAATGCCGATATATTCGACCAAACAGGAACGACCTACGGGTCGACGGCCACGGCTAAGTGCAGTACGGGGTTTGCCGTCGGGTCAAAGGAAATCACATGCGGTGCGAATAGGGTCTGGCTCGGGGGACCTGAGTGCAGAGTTATAGGTAAGCATGTATGCCACAATTGTCAATGATCGATATCAACAAGCGCGTGGCCGTATTTAAACGTATATGTTGCATACTTATATGTAAAACCAATTTAGGATATCGATGGTTGAAATTGTTAATCATAAAGACATAGATGCTTACATTTACTATATGTAGGCATCTATGTCACTATGATTAACCATTTCAAACATCGATATCCTAAATTGGCTTCTTAATACTAATGACAAAATGTGGTTAATAATAATGAAAAATGCTGCAGATCATGATATAACCCATATTTTCTGTATGTAACGTCAGACAGAAACGTCCGGTTACTTGTAATCGTGATCATCTGGGTCTACCGTGTTTACACATGCTACTTTCAGACTTGTAGGTTTGAAAGCTTTAGCAGAAACATGATCGTGAACTATTATATAAATGTGCATTGTATACATTAGCACAACCGTATGAAAGGAAACCGAAACAACCGGAGAAAACTCACTAGTCCCATCTGGCGACTGATATACATGCAATGGCACACCATCTCATGCAATGACTTAGTCACCGATCGGCCCTAGCGCGCACGTTTTCAATTGTGCTATAAGCAGATAAACCACTCATTATACAACCGAGTAGATACGCATGCGTAGGACAACGATGCTTTCAAAACTTCTTTCACTTATGTTTCATTGGTCAAACGGCGTCACATGATATTACCGATTTAAGTCAATGTTCTTATGCAACGTTAGTATTCAGTGCCTTCATTGTTCGCGATTCGGTCAATGAAACACCCGTGACGCTTCTAAATTATGGTTTTCATCCTTATCAGGCTTCAGGAGTGAACTAAGGACCAGAACTTCGAATAACCATAAAAAGCATAAGCCCCATTACTCCAGTAACAATCACATATTTAAAGATTGAAGTTAACTCTACAACCTTCCATAGCCGGCTCCCGTATGGTACAGTACATGCTGTCTAAATCTGATTGGGATCCCATTGTGCTTCATGTAGATGGCTTTCACTATAACTTATTTCATTGCCGTGAGTATTGAACTTGTTCAATGAGTACCTTGTAGAGGCGACTATTGTTTATCGACGACTATCGTTCACGTGTATGAGCATGATTAATCATGCACGTGAATGATAGTCGTTGATTAACAATATTCGGCTTCCATGTAAATAGAGGGATGGGTTGTGGCCGAGAGGTTAGAGCACTGGAACGTGTAGGTTCAAACCTCGCCGTAAGCATCAAACATACTTTCATATTATGTCCAACCCAGAGCTCTGTTGGATGCCTAACTAAGCTTGGCTGCTGCTTGGGTGTTAACCACATTTACTCTCATTTTTGTCTAACGTATGGACTGTGGTGCAGCTGCTTGGGACAATGCCGATATATCCGACCGAACAGGAACTACCTACGGGTCGACGGCGACGGCTAAGTGTAGTGCCGGGTTTGCCGTCGGGTCACAGGAAATCACATGCGGTGCGAATAGGGTCTGGCTTGGGGGACCTGATTGCAGAGTTATATGTAAGCATGCATGTCACAATTGCCAATGATCGATATCAACAAGCGCGTGGCCGTATATAAACGTATATGTTGCAGACTTATACGTAAAGACAATTTAGGATATCGATGGTTGAAATGGTGATTCATAGTGACATTGATGCTTACATATAATATATGTAAGCATCTATGTCACTATGATTAACCATTTCAAACATCGATATCCTGCATTGGCTTTTTAATACTAATTTTTGAAACATTCCATTAATGACAACATGTGGTGAATAATAGTGAAAAATGCTGCAGATCATGATATAGCCCTTATTTTCTGTATGTAACGTCAGACAGAAACGTTGGGTTACTTGTAATTGTGATCATCTGGATCTACAGTGTTTACACTTGCTACTTTCTGACTTGTAGTTTTGAAAGGGTTAGCACAAACATGCTCGTGAACTCTTATATAAATGTACATTGTATTCATTAGCACAGACGTCTGAGAGGAAACCGAAACAACCGGAGAAAACCCACTAGTCCCATCTGGCGACTGACATACATGTAATGGCACACCATCGCATGCAATGACATAGTCGCCGATCGGCCCTAGCGCGCTCGTTTTCAATTGTACTATAGGCCAGTCATAATACAACCGAGAAGATACGCATGCGCGGGACAACGACTCTTTCAGAACTACTTTCCCTTATGTTGCATTGGTCAAACGGCGTCACATTGTATTACCGATTTAAGTAAGTGTTCTTATGCAACGTGAAAAGTCAGTGCCTTCATTGTTCGTGATTCAGTCAATGAAACACACGTGACGCTTTTAACTAATTAGTTTGATCCTTATCAGGCTTCAGGAGTGAACTAAGGACCAGACGTTCTAGTATCCACACTTATCATAAGCCCCATTTCTCCGGTAACAGTCACATATTTAAATATTGAAGATAACTCTACAACTTTCTATAGCCGGCTCCAGTCTGGTACAGTAGATTCTCTCTAAACCAGATTGGGACCCCATTGTGCTTCTTGTAGATGGCTTTCACTATAAATTATTTAATTGCCGTGATTATTGAACTTGATCATTGAGTGCCTTATAGAGGCGACTATTGTTTATCGACGACTATCGTTCACGTGTATGAGCATGGTTAATCATACACGTTGACGACGTCATGACTCTCCTGATGTTCAGATTTCCGAAGAGGGCATCTGTCGACCAGTGCATTGCCGTTTATGGAAGCTGAAATGCAAATGAACAATGAACTATAACTTACGTATTGGCATGTGATATGTGGCTGCGACTTGAGAAACTGATTCATTTTTTGCGACGAGTGTAGATCCAGATCAGCCAGCGCATTCGCACAGTCTGATCAGGATCTGCACTGTTCGCCATTCCATCAATGAAACTTCGGTAACACCTGTATACATTTCAGTAGGTAGAAAGGGTCTGTGTTTCGCAGTTTGTTTACACAAGTATGAAACGATGTTTACACTTTCGGAATATATGGACCTTGGCAATGTACTACCAGTGAAAAAAGCTGATGATGGTATAAAGTGATGAACCTACAGAATACTAGTAACAAATACTTCTGCTGCAATTAAATTGTATAACAAGTAAGCCATGTTCTCGCTTTGTTTTATTATGCACGTCAAATTGTATCATCACCATATGCATGTAACTGACATCAACTCACCTGCAAATTGCTCATGAACACCCGGATACCGAGCCAAGCTTTCATTTCCTCTTCAACGGCTGGCCGCCAGATGGGATCAGGCTTTTCCGTCTGTCGCTGTCTGGCATAGAGGTTTGTTTGAGCACACAACATCTCAATCAGGAAGACGGGGAAAAACAACTCCAAAAAGTCCCATTCTGTAGCATCTGGTGCCAGGTCAATTGTCGGTCCTGGTTTCGGGCCAGAGAATGATGTCTTCGGAATAGGTGCCGTCCAGTTTAGGATCCAACGATTGCTGGTATTCGCGACAGGCTGTTCGTCATCACTTTCTTTTCCTCCATCACTTTCACTATGATCACTTTCACTTTCACTTCCATTATTTATTCTTACGTCACTCAATGAAGCATCATTGCCATCTTCTTCAGTAACCATAAACACTACTTGAGTCAGATCTAGTCGCCGATTTGCCATTTGGACACAATTTATTGCCTATTTCGAATGTAAATTTATATGCTTTCCTGTGTTGTAAACAGATTCAGATTTTTACCACGTGGGAATCGATCATTCCTTGTCATATGTATCAAGAATTTGTTGGGCTGAATTTACCTGGATCTCTACATATCTATTGAAAATGACCAATATCAAACGACGTCATAACTCGTCGTTCGAGATAAAATGCTAGCTTTATCGAGCCGTAAGTTCTCGTCGCTCGGGATAGGGTTAAGATAAACTACAGCGAGTTAACTCGTCGTGCGGGACACGAGAGTAGATAAGGCCGACGCCTTATCTCGTCGCTAGGGGCGAATGAGCAGAAATTATGTCGTAATTAATTCTAAATAATATTCAAACAAAATCAGTACGTTTAAGTTATACATTCTCAATGACGATACTGAATGTGACGTTGATATTTGTGGCGGCCGTAATGGCATTACGCGGATCTGTGATCTAGAGACCAAGGCGAACATTTTAGTATATAACAACACACGTGCCTAGTTACCGTCCACCCACCTGTCACCTAGCTCTTGCTATTTGCAGTACTAATTGTTTAAAGGTACATGCCCACTCAGTAAGCACACACTGTTCTTTATATCAGTTTATATCAGAGACATAGCTCTTGCTATTTGCAGTACTAATTGTTTAAAGGTACATGCCCACTCAGTAAGCACACACTGTTCTTTATATCAGTTTATATCAGAGACATAGCTCTTGCTATTTGCAGTACTAATTGTTTAAAGGTACCTGCCCACTCAGTAAGCACACACTGTTCTTTATATCAGTTTATATCAGAGACATAGCTCTTGCTATTTGCAGTATTGATTGTTTAAAGGTACATGCCCACTCAGTAAGCACACACTGTTCTTTATATCAGTTTATATCAGAGACATAGCTCTTGCTATTTGCAGTATTGATTGTTTAAAGGTACATGCCCACTCAGTAAGCACACACTGTTCTTTACATCAGTTTATATCAGAGACATAGCTCTTGCTATTTGCAGTATTGATTGTTTAAAGGTACATGCCCACTCAGTAAGCACACACTGTTCTTTATATCAGTTTATATCAGAGACATAGCTCTTGCTATTTGCAGTATTGATTGTTTAAAGGTACATGCCCACTCAGTAAGCACACACTGTTCTTTATATCAGTTTATATCAGAGACATCTTCTGAGATATTTTCTGGCAAAATAAACATTAATTCACCATTTACCCACGTATTCATTGGCATTATCATTCATTTTATACCAGAGGTAAATTTCAACACTAATATCAGTGGCGGTAACCGTGTTTCCGTAAAATGTTAACGGACATTACTATTTATTATCTGTCATTATTGTTTGATGTGCAATGCTCATACTTTATAAGCTGTCGAAAATATTACTTTTGGAGATGAGACATTTAATTAGTATAACTAATTAAAAAATATCATGTCTCATTTGCATGTGAAAAATCCTGATACCACTGCGAGTCACTATCAGTAAAATAAATATTACTAAATGATTATATCTGTATAGCGGGCACGCTTAATTTTGAACACTGGTGGAATAGTGACACGATGTACCTTTAAAGGACTCAGCCCGGCTTCTGCTTATTGTGACTCATTTGTTTCAGCGACAACTACATCAGCGACGAGTACCACGGTTACCGAACCAACGACAGCTACCACAGTTGCCGAAACGAGCACTACAACTACACATACTCCAGCCACCACAGTTGCCGAAACAACCACTACAACTACACAAACTCCAGCCACCACAGTTACTACCACAACAATTCCTACCACAAAACCTCAAGATACCACAGTCACTACTACACAGGAAGCAGTAGGTAATGTCAAGGTATCATGTCTGTAAAGCAATGTATCACTTCATGATTGACCATCAACTATTGGCGTATATGCTTGGTTTATCAGGGTGTGGAATCACGTGATTTCCGAACGCTGTGACGTCAAGTCAAATTATTCCGTTTGTTGTGAAGATTTTAAAGAAAATATACTGTACAAATTATGTCATAGATTACGTCACGTCAAATCAGTTTCGGAAACGTTCGGTATCACGTGAACCCATATCCCGTAAATAACTGTAACAACGATGTTAGTGCGAATGACCAGGGGGCGTTTCACTAAATTTCGTATGATTAAAATGTTCTTAAGTGTTATCTGTCAATTTCACATTTTCTTGTAAACAATAATTGGCAGTCTATGTTCAATAAATGTAAATCGCTCAACTGAAACTGCCAGACGATCCTACATTTGAACTTACGGACAGTTTAGTCGTTCGAAGTTTAGTGAAACGGGCCCCAGCTGATAAGCACATCTTACAATGGTGTTGACACTGACCTGATTTCACCACCCATCTCATGGTAGCTAGACGTTGTTTGCCATTAAATCACTAACGATTCTAGTGTTTCATTATCATATTCCTGTGTGTGTGATGTTGTGACCTGGTTATCTCCTCATCAAATAGTACACTCCTGTAGCATGATAACGTTCTATATTGCTTGCTATAGCTTCAAACTTGTTTCGTTTCATTGATGGATCCTGTCGCACTGTAACACATACACACACACACACATATATATATATACTCAAGTGAACGAATATTGTCCCCTTTTATAATTTCATATTTTGAGATGAATTGATATAAAATTGATTATAAAATTATACACACAAGATCGCACGGGATATCAATTTGCGATGCCCGGGTTTTATTGAATTAATTCACCTGTAACTGCACATGCGCCACGAAATTGACGTTTTATCGTTTTGGCATGTACGAGGTGCTCGTGCAGTATTTACTTCGATAGTATTGTCCATTGCGAAGCATACAAGTCTGCCAAGTAAGAAAAACACGAAAAAACTCTAGGAGAATACGCGCTGTATGCAGCATTTCAGACGTAACTTGATTAACGTCATGCCGACGTCAGGAGAAAATTTAAAAGAACGCACAATAGGCATGTTGGATGCTGGGGCCCGACAAATTGATGTCGCAAGTCATTTTGGAGTCCATACGAAGACAATTCGACGATTGAGGGTGAAATTCCGGCGAACAGGCTCCGTCAAACACTTGTCACGCAGCGGGAGACCGCGTGTGGTGTCACGACGTCAAGATCAGTACATACGAACTTCACACTTACGTAACAGGGTGGAAAATGCTGCGTCGATGTCGAGAAGGATTTTAGGGAGAGCCGGTCGTGACGTTAGCAGAGCCACCGTCAAAAACCGGCTGAGGGATATTGGCGTCAGAGCGCGGAGACCATACGTTGGGCCTATCCTATCACGACGGAATCGGAACAATCGCATTGTTTGGGCCAGAAATCATCTGCGATGGACTCGGAGAGACTGGAATAATGTTTTTTTCTCCGACGAATGCAGATTCAACTTGTCAACACACGGCGGTAGGACGCGCGTATATCGACGCAAAAACGAACGTTACGTCGATTGTTGTGTGTTAGAGAAAGACAGGTACGCCGGTGGATCGAAAATGTTTTGGGGCGGCATAAGTTTTCACCACAAGACGCGCTTGGTGCCAATTGAAGGAAATCTTAACGCAGCCAAATACAGAGATGTTGTACTGTTGTACAATGCCATAAGCCACACTGCTAACGCTACAAGTACTACACAGTTCTTGGAAAGACATAACGTGAATTTTCTTAAATGGCCAGCGAGAAGTCCAGATCTAAATCCTATCAAGCATCTATGGGACAACGTCAAACGTAAATTACGTCAACGTCCACATCAGCCGAAGAACGTCAACGAACTTCAAGTAGCCGTTTTGGACGAGTGGGCCAACATTCCGCAAGGAACAATTCGCGAACTTATCGACTCTATGACGAGTCGGTGCAACGCAGTGATTCGGGCTAATGGGGGACATACACGGTACTGACTTTTGTGAATTTGGTATTTCGACGTGTTCATTTGCATATCTGATATGGCATACACACTAGTTTCATATCATAATGAATTTCATACCATTAACTTCGTAATGAATAAATTTCATATTAAAGTTGTGTTTTCTTTGTTTTCACCCACGATAAACCTACAAGACTTTTTCACTTGAGTATATATGTATATTTCACCTTAGCATCTCCCATACGAGGCAGATTTAAAGTTAAGCCGTTCATCGGTAAGTAACTGGAATGGATTTTGATATGTTTATTTTACAGCCAATCCAACAACCATCACATAATGGTTTTCAGACTAGCCCATTTATTAAAAGGATGTGTTTGTTTTCTCAAATATATGAAAACTACTTGCAAAAAGTGCAGATCCTGATGAGACGGGTCGTCACGATCCGGCTCATCTGGATCTACCATTATTTTATCAGATACTGATTAAAGAAAACAATATAAAATGCAAGATGGCCGCCACACATTCATGAAAATAAGATTATGATTGTTATGCGCCGTCGACTATGATGACACTTTTGCGACATGTCCTGTTTATGTTTGGACATAGACATTCAAAACAAACAGTCAATTCCCATATCATGTGTTCGGGAAACATAAACGAGATCACGGAATGAACGTTCATTAATATAAATGTTTGTACTGCGAATGATTGTCCTGCATAACTATTCAGTTCCATCTACATCCACAGGTCGATCTGGATACACATTCTGAGAAGCGTCTCCACATCCACACATGTCAGTGCACTTTAAGTTGTTCTTTTTGCATCTACACGAATTTCGCTGACAACCAGTTTTGCAGTTGCATTTCCGTAGTTCAAGTAGAGCCTCTGGTGCTGGAGCTTCGGTGCAGAACACTGGTTTCAGGCTCCCATCCACTAGTTCCCAGAAGTAATCAGTGGCGGGTGGAACTAGTGGATATGATTCTGTTGAAGATCTCCAGACCAGCACCATGAAATAGGCTCTGGATGTATGAGGTACGAGCGTTCCTAAGGTTGGCGGAAGCTGTTGACCTTCTTTGCTCTTCTGAGCAAAGAGCATCCATCTCAGCTCCGGAACTTCGTCGGACGAGATATTGCCGATCTTGTACAGTAGACATACATATATCTCCATCTGTCGATGTATCCAAGGTGGGATTGCAGAGAGAAGACCAAAGTTGGCAAACGCATCAAGCATTTCATCGTCAGCCTGCAGAAAAGCCTTGAAGTGACATGCTACTCCTTTACCGGCGAATGATCCAGTGTTGTCGGTACCTTTAAAAGCGTACCATCCCAGCAGTGCCTCAGCTCGCTTCCGTCCAAGTTTCATGTAACTTTCCTGTATGCGAATTCGTTCACCACCTCTGCTGATGAGCGTTGTCGACTGAGGTATCAACGAGAAGTGCGCTGTCAAGAGGACGAAGACGTCTGTGTCCACCGAGAAAACATCAAGGATGGACTGCTGGTTTTTGTTCATTACATCTAATGCATTCAAGATCACGAGTTGATCTCCTTCTTCCAAGTTGTGTTTACCTGTAGACAATGCAGGGAGACTAACAACCTCTGACAAGGGGTGATTGGATTCCATTGTAGTGTGATGCATGACAAATACTTTCACCCTTTGGTTCTGGTAATGGCTGCTGATTATCTTGTCCGATAAATATGCCGTCAGCTCTGCCTTTGTATTTATGTGGGCGAGAAATGCTTTCACACTTTTGATTTCGGTGTCATCATTTACGTGATAATGGATTGACGTGGTCTTCATTGTCCTTCTGTCTCGAGTGGTCTGCTTTAGCATTCCTGGTAGATACTGGTCGAAGACTATTCTTATTCCATCATAGCTTGCACTCATACCGCCAATAATTTGGAGGAATTTGGAAGCAAAGTGCTTAGCTGTTGTCATTTCTGGAGTTTTGACTACCATGTTCACCACACACATTGCATCGATGATGATGACTTTCGTGACGTCCTGTCTTTCTGGCGGCATATCGACTGTTCCGTCTTGTACAGCCATGTTCATGACCAATGGCACGACATTTGATTTGCTGGACAGCATGATCATTGATCCATCGGGGTGAAAATTTGACGGTGGTGTCACGTTCAGTTCGAACTTTGCGATGGCATCTTTCAACTCAAATTCTGGCCTACTCTTCGATATCACCAATAATCTGGAAAGCAATCGACGTTCTTGTTTGATGTGCATCAACTGACTCTTGATCTTGGTCTGAACCACCGCTCCAGCGTCTTTGAAGTAAGAGAAGTTATTATTTTTCTGTGAATCCCAGAATTCTACGGTTGTGTCCACCATTCTATTTGCAATGAACTTCTCAAGGGCGTCTCTTCCGAGTTGATCACGGTTCTCTATATCATTTCTGACATAATCAGGCATCACAGCAAACGTCACCAAGTTATGCATGTCTTCCTTAACAAATCGGTTGCCTTGAATGTTGAGGACGTCTGCTACCTTTGCCGCATTGCTCACCAACTTCGTACCTTTCTGGCTTACAATGTCATGATGAAGGGAGGAGGCAGTTCTGGTTTATATTCCTGCATACTCCTTGAATTCATGCACCAGTCTAGCAAGGCTTGGGGCTATGATGAAGTACTTTTCCATGGCTTGCTCATTGCCTGTAATGCCAACAAATCCACCTTTGACTTTCATCTTTCTATGTTCCTGTTCGATTGCATGGTCAGGATCAATAGCTGTAAAGGGGACACCGTGTTTGCTGATGACAAAATTGCCTTCATCGAGGAAGGTCCACGTGTCTGGGTCGGCGGTTTGCATTTCCAACATATCTGCGACATACAGTGGGCCCCATCGTCCATAGTTGTATTGGTCATGAGCATGGAAGTAAGGTAGCAGCTGTTCTGTTGTGGACAAGTGGAGCTTCCAGTCTGCATTTCTGATAGCAGCAGTAAACATCAGTAGAACTTTGACTTGTTTCATGTAGCTGATCAGAAATTTCTGAATTCCCTTGCCATGTTCATTCCACTCATTCATTTGTCGGAACACACCAGTACTGGATAGGGTAGTGTGCAAACTAGTAACGTGCGATTTAAACGTTGTCAATGTTCGGTCAACCCCTTTAACTGTATGCGGTTTAAAGGCATCCAATATTTCGTTCGTCTGTGTTGTTACCTCCTGTAGGTCATCTTCAGACAATACAACCTTCTGGTAGAGTGTATGGAGTGCAAGTAGTGTCATCATGTGTGCTTCGAGGCCTCTGTAAATATGACGACCATCTAAAATTTGTCGTACCGTTGATGATCCATAAACACCTGCAGTTTCCCATGCTGAGTCTAAGCCGCTTCCTTCAATGTACTTTCCCAAGCACTTGAGAGCTGCCATCGTGATATGCAGGGCTCCAAGTTTGATGCACCAGTTATCTTTGTAGTCCTTGAGCTTCACAGCGCGATCATACAAATCTCCATCCAAGGTCACGATTGGCTTAGATCCATCCCCGACAGTGATACAGTTGATATGCTGTGCCTGCATTAGTATCGTGAGCAATACAGGCCATTCTGTGGGACTACGTCTGTAAAGTGGAGCTGCTATCCCGACATTCCATATTGGTAGTGGATCGCCAGTCAGTGAATTGAACGTGGACCATGTTGGAACTTGTTTGACTGCTATGTGATGTGCCGGATCTAATGGGCTACTGTTTGCGGGGGATATTTCACTTGGAATTTGTTATGGTATGTATTCCTCATCTGAGGAGTTTTCTTCTGTCGTTATATCCGAGGAAGGTTTCCTTCGTGCGAGTTATTGTGAGGGTGGTTTCTCAAGAGTGATGCCATCTGCATCTGGTTCGTTGTGTGTGATTTCCACTGAAGAGGATACATCCAATGCGTCGTCTTGTTCACGGTGTTCAAGGCTTTCTGAAGTCAGTGGATTTAAAGGTGCATTGATGTCACTTCTTGTCTCGCCACCTCTACTTGTTATCTCTTCAACGACACGACTTCCCACAAGCAACCACATATCAGTGGCATGTTCATTGCATGTAAATGTCTCCTTGAGGGTATCCAGGATGTAGCCTGTATGTGATACTTTAGGCTTCACTGGTTTATTACACTCATGATACTTCATTTGTAGTGATCGCTTGAGTGACTTGTTTTTCACATTCAGATCAAGCTTCAACTCTTTCCCGAGTACAGATGTAGTGTCCACCTGTTTCTGAGCTAACATTAGGTCTGCACCGTGAAATGAACCAGCATCACTTCCCAAGTCAATGTTGTCAATTGCATACAGAGGTCGGATTCCTTGTTTTACGAATGGAGGTATATGTACAGATGGTGCATTGTCCTTGATGTCATCCATAATAGCTAGAGCCATTCTAGTTGTTGTACGTTGCACCTCATCATATGATATTGCCAGTTGCATATCGTTCAAAGTATCCACCTCAGACCTCCCTCTGTTCGCGTGATATGACGTAAGTGTCATTCCTACGGTGAGGGGTGTTACCTTGTTCTTCTGGAACGTGTGGTTTGCTTTAGGTTCATAAGTAAGTTGTCGCTTTGTTCTGAACGATGATACAACATGCTGAGCTAGATTTCGGGAGCACTTCTCAACTTCTTCCTCCCTTTTTACCACCAGCTGTGTGCGTGGTCCCGCAATGACCCATTTCATTAACTGCTGTAGTTGCATTGGTGTTTCGAAATCATCGAATGTTCCTGTAAACTGCCAATCCTTGATGTTCTCAATTTCTTTTCGAATGATTGCAGCTGCCTTACACAACATGTTCATATCTTTATTCACTTCTGCTTCGTCACAGTACTCTTTGAGGACCTTATCTGTGGTCCTCTGTGACAACGCAATCTCTGGTTTGGGGCCACCACGCTTTACAAATTTGATGTCTGGAATATTTTCTAGCAGAATGTTCTTGACGTCAGGCTTATAGTTTCTGCCAGGGATAGTGTGGACACCGTGCTCATTGCGGAGAGAGATATAGCTATCATGGACAGAATTCATGTCGACACCATCATTTGATAACACGCGGACCATATTAACTATTTCAATGTCACAAATCGCTCCTGCAATATAGTCTCTTTCATCACTGCCATCAGTGTTGCGTTCTTTTTCTGTATGGCGTGTCTCCTTCCTTAGACAGTTTAAGTGGTACTTCATATTTTGAGCAAAGGCATCTTTCTGATCATGAATGAAGGCAAACCTTGCGCGAATGTCATCATTTCGGCTTGACACCTTAATGCTCAAGAACTTTTTTCCCATAACTTTAGTTGTTACATTGTGTATGTCAGTGTTGTCGCGTTGCTGGCAGAACACACATAATTCTTGGTCAAAGAGCTTTCGGGATTTAGATGTGGACGCTTCGTCAGTTGTGTTGCTTCTCTTTTTGCGAGATGCAGTAGATTGCAAGTGTTCTTCGTGTTTCTTTTGGGCATTCCTTAAATGTGTGTGGTGGCATAGTGACTGGTAACACTTTCTGTGGTATTGGTGAACGGCAGTTTCAGAAAAGGTGAGAGAGCTGGTTCGTTTGAAGATTTCTGTGTTCCTACCAATTTCAGCCCACTTTTGGTTGAAATGCTGAATGTTTTCTAGCGACGATGCACTTATTTGTGATACATGGTCCTTTCTGGCCTCATTACAGATAATGCACTGTTCCATGACTGCTATGTGTACGTCTGCCGGTAGCTCAATATATCAGGAGCACTGTGGATGCCTGTAACATAGAAAGAAATACATATGAGACAAGTCACGGGATCACAAGCTCCAGTTCTCCAGGTGAAATAGGACTCTGCTATCTTGGCAACAAGCAAAAATCACTTAAGTAATACATACACTATAAGAATCAACCATAAAATTGCTTTTGGCACATAATTTAAGGTAACCTCAATTTATTAACAAATGCCGCCTGACTACCACGTGAACTATCAAATTATTGTGATTATGCAAAATAAATAGAGGATCTCAAACGAGTTTCTATTTGATATGAGATTTAGGAAACGAGTTAAGCACAATTTATGCACCTAGCCTCTGGCGAGGTGCATAATGTTGATGACGAGTTTCATAAATATCATATCAAATGGAAACGTGTTGGAGATTTTGTTTATCACATAACTTCACGCTCCAAATAGAAGAAAACCTAGAGATGTCCGATAAATACGAAGCTACACATGCGCATTTCTTCGCACAATGTCTTCGAACCTGATATATGGATAACATGCTAGAGCATTTTGATATCATGTTCCAAAAGGATATCGGAAAATATCCTTAGATGAAGATGAAAAACAAAGTTCTTTCATTACACCATTTGGACATTATCAATTGA
The DNA here is from genome assembly GCA_029237695.1 of Conchocele bisecta. Lineage (NCBI taxonomy): Eukaryota > Metazoa > Mollusca > Bivalvia > Lucinida > Thyasiridae > Conchocele > Conchocele bisecta. Next base: position 19,622,109 of record CM055278.1, on the reverse strand, counting down.
ATGTCATGCCTTTTGTAATGAAAAACGCAGCGGCTACATTTGTGAGATTAATGAAATCAATTTTGTAAGGTCTGGAAGGATTTTCAAATTCGTTTGTCGATGATATTGTTATATTTAGTTTAACATGGACATATCATATGTCGCATGTTCGCAAGGTGTTAGAGGTACTCCGAGAATCACATATGACGGCAAAACCAAGTAAATGCCACTTTGGTTTCATAAATTGGAATTATTGGCACATATTGTTTGTAAAGGAGAGATAAATCCAACAACCGAGAAAATACAAGCACTGAATTCGATTCCAAGACCAATTACGAAGCAATAAGTCAGATAATATATTGGAGCGAGAAAACTTATCCCTCATTTTGCAGAGATTGCAACACCACTGACAGACTTGGCAGCAAAACAATTACCAAACAAGGTAAAGCGGTTGGTAGAACAGGAAGAACCATTTAGTAAATTGAAGCAGACAGTGGCATCATACCCTGTGTTAAGAAACCTTGATTTCTCAAAAGACTTCATTCTGCAACCAGATGCAAGTAACAGAGCTATCGGTGCAGAGCTACAACAGTGTGAAAGTGATAATGAAGAAGACAGACACCCAGTGATGTATATCAGTAACAAACTGAACAAAAATGAGACACTTTACAGTACACTTGAGAAGGAATGTTTAGCTATTGTGAAGTCAGTACACATTTTGAGTGAATATCTACAAGGAATAACATTCACTATTGAATCAGACCAGTATCCATTACCATGGCTAAATACGATGAAAGAAGGTAATATTCGATTGATGAGATGGGGTATGCTAATGCAAGAGTACAACTTCAAGGTACTACACATCATGGGAGTTAACAATACAATGGCAAATCTATTATCAAGGATTTGAGACAATAACAGTAATTCATATATGTAGGTTGAGATAAATGTGTTATTTAACTGGGGATGAGGGGTGTAATTAATTAATGTGATACATGTAACAGAAATGATTAATAGGACTACAAAATTAACTGGAAAACTTACCTGGGCAAGATATGTAGAGCTACAGGAGGTGTGAAAACTGACCATTTTATTTACAATTTGCATGGGATTAAAGTGAGCGGTATTGGACTGGGCTCTGGATATTTTGACAAACGTGTAGAGAGATGATTTTAGAGAGCTGATCGATCAGATGTGTTTTATATTGGGAAATGTAACGAGACATATGAATAGTGTATTATTACGAAATTGGTGTAGCTGCGATGCTGTTAGATAAACTGTGGAGTGAGATATTTGTGGTAGATGTCTTTGCCCTTTGTGTCCGTGGTTCTAGTGATGGCTATAATGTCCGAGGTTCATCAGAAGATCCTAGAATGTTCGGATATTCAACATTACCAAATAAGGATAATGTGTATCAGTGTTATGAATCGTATGTACGAATGAGAGTAGATCGGGCTAGTGAAGAAGTGACACTAAACATATGCATCCTTGATATAAGAGAAAACTTTTAATATAAAAGTTGTCTATCTGTTTGGTCCATGTAATATGAGGTACAGATGAGCATGCAATATTATTTGAGGAAAACCTATTGGCGAACACTGAGAGTGAATTATATGACAAGAGACTAGTGTGTGATACAAAGTAAATGACGAGACGATAACTTTGTAATGTAAATTAAGTTACAATACTATGACAATAGGGATGTTATGAGAGTATTATTAAATATTGAATGTGTATACAATGTATATATGATTTGCTCTATTCCATGTTTGTCTTTTCTCATGTTTCCTATTAACTGAAACATTACTTGCTAGTTTCTCAGTAGTTTGATAATATCAAGTGCTAGTAAATAAGATTTTTGGTATAAAGTTGTCACTATCTTTAGGTATAACTAACTTCTACTGTGATCATATTGAAATGTTAAACGATCACAACTTGCATCAGATGGTCAATATGCATTCCCGTCCGCGTGTATTTTCAGAAAATATACCATATTGAATGTCCTTTATATAAAAACGTCTGCTACTTGTCAGCCATTTTGAAAATAATCTTGAATTAAATGTCATAAAGTGATTCAGTAAATTCATTTAAAGTGTATTCCAAACCGAACGTAAATATATTTATTGCTAGCTTTTGACATTATTTATGAAAAATATATAAAAAATGAACACGAAAATTGCACTATTTATTTCATGGCGGCCATATTAGCAGCCATCTTAAAGCTGTATGCTACTAGTAAAAGTAACAGAAATTATGTCGTAATTTATTCTAAATAATATTCAAACAAAATCAGTACGTTTATGTTATATATTCTCAATAACGATACTGAATGTGACGTTGATATTTGTGGCGGCCGTAATGGCATTACGCGGATCTGTGATCTAGATACCAAGGCGAAAATTTTGGTATATACCAACACATGTGCCTAGTTACCGTCCACCCACCTGTCAGCTAGCTCTTGCTATTTGCAGTATTGATTGTTTAAATGTACATGCCCACTCAGACATTTTCTGGCAACAAAAACATTCATTCACCATTTACCCACGTACTCATTGGCATTATTATTCATTTTATACCAGACGTAAATTTCCACACTAATATCAGTGGCGATAACCGTGTTTCCGTAAACTTTTAACGGACATTACTATTTATTCTCTGTAATTATATTTTGATGTGCAATGCTCATACTTTATAATCTGTCGGAAATATTACTTTTTCAGATGAGACATTTAATTAGTATAGCTCATTAAAAAATCATGTCTCATTTGCATGTGAAAAAGCCTGAAACCACTGCGAGTCACTATCAGTAAAATATATATTGCTAAATGATTATATCTGTATAGCGGGCACGCTTAATTTTGAACACTGGTGGAATAGTGACACGATGTACCTGTCACAGACAAATACAAATGTATATAGCGATCTAGGCTGGTAAGGATAACATTCAGCAATAGTATATATGTAATGAGAATGGGAGATAGGTGCTGTAGGATTAGCTTACAAGGTACAACAGGGGCCTGGGGGTAAATTACCAATTTCAATTGAAGGGAAATCTTTTGTTACTGGTCAAGGATAATCCGTGGTCAGTGAGCTATTTTAGTACTTGTGGGTAGTTCGCAAGTGAGTTTAAATCTTGTAGAACAGTGTGTGTTGGATGTTTGTGAGAGATGGTTGTGTGAATAGGCATATCTGGCAGCTTGGTCAGAGAGAGAGGGAGAAATACATAAAATCTCATTGGATTATTTCATGCTGATGGAAGATGATCAGGTATGTTTAATTAGATAGTAAATAGGTACTCTGTATTGTATACGCGTGGAATATTGTGCGTCGCATGGAGTTTAGTAGAGAGGCAGATGGGATACCGGGCTCGTTCTTTAATTTCAGCGGATGGACGATCCAGAGGGCATTTGAGTAGTTAGAGCGGGATCCATAGATGTAGTCGAGATAGAAGAGTCGGGATTGTGGCGGATATTAGAGATAGCGGTCTATGATGCACGCAGATGCATCGCCTATCTACAGTTGGATATTAGAGGTGGCGGATATTAGAGATAGCGGTCTACGATGCACGCAGATGCATCGCCTATCTACAGTTGGATATATTTATTGAGGTTTCCTGACGTGACTCTCGCGAAGAACGGCATTATAGGGACGTCAGCGGTGATATAGATAGACAGCAGTGAACTAAATATTGGTGACTGCTGGGGTATACTTATACTTCAGTCATTGAAGCACATGTATGTAAAACATTTAATTCGGACGTGGACTTGGACGTATGTGGGACATTTAACGGTGGTGATAGCTGGTGATAGTAGTAAGGGGGTCACTTTGGGTACAATTTAACGTATATCAAACATTTAAAGGAACTGTGACTTGTGCGTGATTAAATTACATGTATTTTGATATATAGTGTTAACATGTGGAAATACCAATTTCAATGATCATTACTTGTGACAATAGTGAAGCATAAACAGACTAAATTGTATTCTATCTGTGATATTGATGTATGATATGTATGAATGGTGTGTATGTGTGTGTGAATTCTGTATTATGTAATACATGCTGTAAATAACATAATTGTACATAAATACATGAAGAAGACAACATTGGCTCAATATCCTAAATCCAATTGAATTCAGACAATGTAGAAGAAGGTGATATATGGTTTCGTAATTCTGTACTACTTATTTCCCTTCGCAACTCATTCATGAAATAGGTATAGTCTTCGTCATTCTGTTATATGAAGTTCGTGAAGAATTCTGTGTACAAATTTACTGTTTGACTACAAATAGCATAATTCCGATTGCAGTCCACAAACACCGAGTGTATGTATCGCATCCGGGCTCTAACAGTACCTTTAAAGGATTCAGCCCGGCTTCTGCTTATTGTGACTCATTTGTTTCAGCGACAACTACAACAGCGACGACTACCACTTTTACCGAAACAACGACAGCGACCACAGTTGCCGAAACAACCACTACAACAACACAAACTCCAGTCACCACAGTTCCTACCACAACAACTCCTACCACAAAAGCTAAAGATACCACAGTCACTACTACACAGGAAGCAGTAGGTAATCTCAAGGTAACATGTCTGTAAAGCAATGTATCACTTCATGATTGACCATCAACCATTGGCGTACATGCTTAGCTTGGTTTATCAGGGTGTGTAATCACGTGATTTCCGAACGCTGTCACGTCAAGTCAAATTCTTCCGTTTGTTGTGAAGATTTTAAAGAAAATATTCTGTACAAATGATGTCATAGATTACGTCACGTCAAATCAGGTTCGGAAACGTTCAGTACCACTTGAACCCATACCACGTTACGAGCACACGATGTTAGTACGAATGACCAGGGTCCGTTTCACTAAATTTCATATGAGTAAAATGTTCTTAAGTGTTGTCTGTCAATTTCACATTTTCCTGTAAACAATAATTGGCAGTCTATGTTCAATAAATGTAAATACATGAATTGAAATTTCCAGACGATCCTAAATTTGCACTTACGGACATTTTAGTCGCACGAAGTTTAGTGAAACGGGCGCTAGCTGATAAGCACATCATACAATGGTGTTGACACTGACCTGATATCACCACCCGTCTGATCGGAGCTAGACGCTGTTTGCCATTCAATGACTAACGATTCTAGTGTTTCATTATCATATTACCGTTTGTGTGATTTTGTGATCATCATCAAATAGAACACTCCTGTAGCATGATTTCGTTCTATATTGCTTGCTATAGTTCAAACTTGTTTCATTGATGGAATGGCGAACAGTGCGGATCCTGTCGCAATGTGAAACATACACACACATATATATATATATGTATATTTCACATTAGCAACTCCCATACGAGACAGATTTAAAGTTAACTTTCACAGGTACACCACTGACAGACTTGGCAGCAAAACAATTACCAAACAAGGTAAAGCGTTTGATAGGACAGGAAGAAGCATTTAGTAAATTGAAGCAGACAGTGACATCATACCCTGTGTTAAGAAATCCTGATTTCCTAAAAGACTTCATTCTATAAACTGATGTAAGGAACATAGCTATCGGTGCAGTGTTAACAACAGTGTGATAGTGATAGTGAAGGCAGACACCCATTGATGTATATCAGTAAGAAACTGAACAAAAGTAAGATAGTTTACAGTACACTTGAGAAGGAATATTTAGCTATTGTGAAATCAGTACACATTTTGAGTGAATATCTACAAGGAAGAACATTCACTATTGAATCATACCAGTATCCATTATAATGGCTAAATACGATGAATGAATGCAATATGTGACTGATTAGATGGAGTCTGCTAATGCAAGAGTACAACTTCAAGGTATTACACATCACGGGAGTTAACAATGCAATGGCAGATATATTATCAAGGATTTTGTACAATAACAGTAATTCATATATGAGGGTTGAGATACATGTGTTATCTAACTGGGGATGAATTAATGTGATACATGTAACAGCAGTGATTATTAGGACTACAAAATGAACTAGAAAACTTACGAGGGCAAGATATGTAGGGCTACAGGAAGTGTGACAACTGACCATTTTATTTAGAATTGGCATGGGATGAAAGTAAGCGGTATTGTACTGGACACTGTATATTTGGTCGAACGTGTAGATATATGATTTTGGAGATCTAATCGATCGGATGTGTTTTGTATTGGGAAATGTAACAAGACATATGGATAGTCTTGTATTATTACGAGATTGGTGTAGCTGCGATGCTGCGAGATGAACTGTGAAGTGAGAGATTTGTGATAGATGTTTTCGCCCTTTGTGTCCGTGGTTCTGGTGATGGCTATATATGAAAAATGCACATGAACAATGCACTTTTTTGTTTCATGGCGGCCATATTGGCAGCCATCTTAAAGCTGTATGCTACTATTTACCAAGTAAAATTAACAGAAATTATGTCGTAATTCATTCTAAATAATGTTTAAACAAAACCAGTACGTTTATGTTATATATTCTCAATAACGATACTGAATATGTCTCGATATGTGTGGTGAACGTAATGACATTACTCTTATCTGTGATCTAGAGACCAAGGCGAACATGTTGGTATATAACAACACATGTGCCTATTTGCCGTCCACAAACATGTCAGCTAGTTCTTGCTATTTGCAGTACTAATTGTTTAAAGGTACATGCCCACTCAGTAAGCACAAGCTGTTCTTTATATCAGAGACAACTTCTGAGACATTTTCTGGCAAAATAAACATTCATTCACCATTAACCCACTTATTCATTGGCATTATCATTCATTTTTATACCAGACGTAAATTTCAACACTAACATCAGGGGCGATAACACCGTGTTTCCGTAAAATTTTAACGGACATTACTATTTATTCTCTGTAATTATATTTTGATGTGCAATGCTCATACTTTATAATCTGTCGGAAATATTACTTTTTCAGATGAGACATTAAATTAGTATAGATCATGAAAAAATATCATGTCTCATTTGCATGTGAAAAAGCCTGATACCACTGCAAGTCAATATCAGTAAAATAAATATTACTAAATGATTATATCTGTATAGCGGGCACGCTTAAATCATTAAGAATGGTGGAATCGTGACACGATGTACCTTTAAAGTACTCAGCCCGGCTTCTGCTTATTATGACTCATTTGTTTCAGCGACAACTACAACAGCGACGACTACCACGTTTACCGAACCAACGACAGCTACCACAGTTGCCGAAACAACCACTACAACTACACAAACTCCAGCCACCACAGTTGCTACCACAACAACTCCTACCACAAAAGCTCAAGATACCACAGTCACTACTACACAGGAAGCAGTAGGTAATGTCAAGGTATCATGTCTGTAAAGCAATATATCACTTCATGATTGACCATCAACCATTGGCGTATATTAGCTTGGTTTATCAGGTGTGGAATCACGTGGTTTCCGGACGCTGTGACGTCAAGTCAAATTCTTCCGTTTGTTGTGAAGATTTTAAAGAAAATTTACTGTATAAATAATGTCATAGATTACGTCACGTCTAATCAGGTTCGGAAACGTTCGGTACCACGTGAACCCATACCCCGTCACGAGCACACGACTTTAGTACGAATGACCAGGGGCCGTTTCACTAAATATCGTAGGAGCAAAATGTTCTTAAGTGTTGTCTGTCAATTTCACATTTTATTATAAACAGTAATTGGCAGACGATCCTAAATTTGCACTTAAGGACATTTTTGTCGTACGAAGTTTAGTGAAACGGGCCCCTGCTGATAAGCACATCATACAATGGTGTTGATACTGACCTGATATCACCTCCCGTCTGATCGGAGCTAGACGCTGTTTGCCATTTAATGACTAACGATTCTAGTGTTTCATTATCATATTCCTGTTTGTGTGATTTTGTGACCTGTGTAGCTCCTCATCAAACAGCACACTCCTGTAGCATGATAGCGTTCTATATTGCTTGCTATAGCTTCAAACTTGTTTCGTTGATGGAATGGCGAACAGTGCGGATCCTGTCGCACTGTGAAACATACACACACATATATATATATATGTATATTTCACATTAGCAACTCCCATAATAGACAGATTTAAAGTTAACCTTCACAGGTAAGTAACTGGAATGGACTTTGATATGCTAATTTTACAACCAATCCAACAACCATCACAGAGTGGTGTTCAGATTAGTCCATTTATTAAAAGGAGGTGTTTGTTTTCTCAAAAATATACCTTACCTGGGCAAGATATGTAGGGCTACTGGAGGTGTGACAACTGACCATTTTATTTAGAATTGGCATGGGATCAAAGTGAGCTGTATTGGACTGGACACTGTATATTTGGTCGAACGTGTATAGATATGATTTTGGAGAGCTGATCGATCAGATGTGTTTTGTATTGGGAAATGTAACAAGACATATGGATAGTATTATATTATTACGATATTGTTGTAGCTGCGATGCTGCGAGATGAACTGTGAAGTGAGTGATTTGTGATAGATGTTTTCGCCCTTTGTGTCCGTGGTTCTGGTGATGGCTATTATGTCCGAGGTTCATCAGAAGATCCTAGATTGTTCGGATATTCAACATTACCAAATAAGGATAATGTGTATCAGTGTTATGAATCGTACATACGAATGAGAGTAGATCGGGCTAGTGAAGAAGTGACAATAAACATATGTATCCTTGATATAAGAGAAAAATTGTAATATAACAGTTGTCTATCTGTCTGGTCCATGCAATATGAGGTATACATGTAGATGAGCATGCAATATTCATTGAGGAAAACCTATTGGCGGACATTGAGAGTGAATAACATGACAAGAGAATAGTGTGTGATACAAAGTAAATGACGAGACTAAAACATTGTAATGTAAATTCAGTTACAAGACTATCGGGATGTTATGAGAGTATTATTAAATATTGAATGAGTATATAATGTATATATGATTTGCTCAATTTCATGCCTCTTATTTTCTCATCTTTCCTATTAACTGAAACTTTGCTTGCTAGCTTCTATCAGTATTATATTTTTGGTATAAAGTTGTCACTATCTTTTAGGTATAACTAACTTCTACCGTGATCATATTGAAATCTTAAATGATCACAACTTGCATCAGGTGATGAATATACCGACCAGAGACAAACACCAACTAGACTTGTTCCTCATTACCAACCCGACTGTGATTAAAAGATTTGCCACCCTCCCTGGCATTAGTGATCATGACATTGTACAAATCGATATCAATGTCTCTGCATCACTCAAACCACAAACACCACGACAAACACCACTATACAAGAAAGCAAACTGGGATTCTCTCGAGCAAAATATGAGAGAATCTGTGCGTCGGCTTCCGCGTAAGTAATGCGTGAACAAGTTGCTTGCACGCAAGCCGATGGACACGAGTGTATTATTTCTGCTATTCAAACATGTACGATGGAATACCCTAGTTATTACACTTCCAAGGCAGATACATATGCACATCTATTTTTGAGATTATACTCAAAGGATTGTGATTTGCGCTTGAATAGTTATACAATGACGTGTTTTCCCGCGTTTTGACGCTACGTTGTGTGACGTCAAATGTGACGTCATGTTAATGTTTTGAAATCCAAATTACGCAGCTGTTTCTATGAATCAGATATATTTCAGTGCATATATGGAATGTGCTCAATCACAGTAACTTTCTAGATTAGTCGAGACATTTTACAAATTTTCAAATAACTTTATTTTCACTGGTAGCTCGTGGTTTCCAAGAAAGCAGGCGCGCAATTACGGGTGTTCTCCTCACTGTGTGTTATTTGTAAGGAGTTGATTACGGTTTTTTCTCACAGCGAAACCCGTGCAAATAATTTGAAGAGTGTAATAATGATGTGTTCTCATCTGTTATGTCTCCGCATAAATGGTGGTCTGTTTGGGATTTGTACGCCATAAACCGCCCGTACATACATGTTACCAGGCTTAGCCTAATGTATTTTGCTGTCAGATTTATCAGAGAGAGCTATTAAGAGCGTATGCATTCCGGTGCTCGCTGTGTCCGAGCTGAGCCTCTTTACGATGTTAGCAAACTTAAGGTATCTACAATTGTATTATATGTAAAGCAATTGTACACAATAAGCAAATATGACAGGGTTTTCGTGGAAAATAACTCACGATTGTTTACTTTGCCTCATTAAAACTGATATCAATTGGCAACGACATTTGACGTAGGCTGAAACAATTGTGATCCGATTGCGCATATCTAGTCCTTGCAGGATACGATACTATGTTATCGTTCTTTATGGATTCAGCAAAACTACTGCCTTGTTATGCTAAAAGATTCAGTATTTGAGTACTTCAGCATGTATTGTTACTATACTACTATAATGGATACACACCCATGTAAGGCATTTTAATCGCAACCACACGTATCCTTTCTACACATATTTGCATTTATAGATAATGCATGTTACTTCAATCAATGTCAACACTCCGGGGAATGCAGCGTTGTCGGTGTTTCCAGTTTTGTATGCGACTGTTCAGGAACGAATTACACAGGCAGTATTTGCGAAACAGGTACTTTGTATAATGTCATTGATTCGTCATAAATACGATTATATGCTACAATTGTTGGCCACCTTCCGAACTTATTCCAGTAAATAGTAAGTGTAATTGCTAAACTTTGTTCCATCACCACCCACTAGTATTTGACTGAAGAGTGTATGAAATATGCGTAGTGATCACATTAAATGGGGCACGTTTACATTTCGCATTGTATTACATGGATTGCACTATTTCGGTTGTACGGTGCTGTCCAGTGATTTCGCACAGATAAGGAAACAATAACGTAACCGATCTATAAATATTGAATAATGAGACCTACAACTTTATATGGATTATTGTTTACCCTGGTTTCTCGACCAATGAAGGAATAGCCTTTCAGTTAATCGCCTATTGCGACGCCTTCGCCAATATCTATTAAATTCATCTGTAAATGTTCAGCGCTATAGTTAGAGTTTGAGCCTTGGTGTCATCAGTTCACGAGACGCACAACATCCTACCGCCAACACACGCGCTCACCTCGTGTCACACCTCCAATCACATACTTGTATAGCGATTTGAAATCACTTTTAGGGGCGGAGCTTCGCGACTGGGCTGGGTAAACAATAAGTAAATTATACATGTAATTCACATATTTAATTTTTAATAAACTAAGTTCTTGCTCGCTAGCGCTTGCTCGAAATTTATTGATCAGAATTCAATAATCATGAATTATGAAAAATTGCCCACACACTTTGTCTAAGTTGTGTTGAATGCAGAAAACCGCGCCGCGTGTTTAGAAAACGGATCTTGGAGCAACAAGTTGCCGAACTGTTGAATTGATCGTATATGGTTTCATACATGACCGACATAAATCAAGGGGGTCCATGTTAAGACACGACCATGAATCCTTTCAGGTGCGATTAATTTACATATATTCGTTTATGTTAAAGACGGTACCAGTGTTGTCACAGTCCGTGATATATACGCTACCTGACACCTTCTACATGATATATAATTTCTGATGTTATCATTGTGTTTCACATCAAAATTATTGTGTTTTCACAAGATAGTAACCAAATCAACTGCTTTGACAAGGAGAGTCCACTAAAGTTATATCATACTAATACAACACATGCCATTAATACAGCTCTCTCTATATAGCATACTGCTGACAATAAAACAGGAAATGCATTTCATCTTGAACATAGTTACTTGCTCAAGGAAATATTTCCTCCTAGACGTTCGCGAGACGTAATTGACGTTACGTGTCGCCGTCATTTCCGGCGAAGAAACAATTTATACGCTAACGTCAAACTTCTCAATTTTGACAACATTATCAACTGGTTTAAGAGCAAATTTCACATTTTTCGACGAGCATGTAATATACAATTTATTCCACTACCATTTTGAAATACCGGATTTATTTCCCTTGACATCTGTACATCCGACAAAGAAACTCCTGCTCTGCACTCGTTTCTTTATCGGATTTTTAATGTCCTGGGGAAATAAATCAGGTATTTCAAAATGGTAGTTGAATAAACTCTATATCCTTTTAGCAAATTTGTTTAATTATTTTGTTCTGTCATTTGTGGCTGTCATTGGAGAAATAGGGCTTATGAATTTTGTGTAGATCCAGATCAGCCTGTGCATCTGCATCAAATAAGCTCTCGTTCTGCTTCTAAAAAGCAATAGGGATCGTTATTAGGCTACAGGAGTGTGTTATTTGATAAGGAACTACGTATACACTGGTATTCTCAGATGTCACTGTCATGGTGGTACAAAATAATGGCATAGTGGCAGTTACTTAGCAACACGCCCGTGAATCTACCATTATGGTTTTGCCATACATATACTGCAGCAATATGTTATACATAACTAGGGCTATGTATGCACAAACTATAACCGCACGTTATAATCAAAGGACTGAACATCCTTTGTGGATGCCACATAGACTAATAATTATTTCAGACTGGAAAGCGTTTCACGAAAAATAAGCGCGGGAATTTCACAGTAGCAACAACAACAACAATGTATTCATGCACGGAACGATGGAGTTACGAATCGCGAATAATCGAGTATTGCGGTTAATCGTCGCACCCGTAGACTGCGGAAACATTTGTAATAACATAAATTTAGTATAAAAAGACAAACAAAACATTCATCACACTGAGAAGGCAATCAAGTAAATTTGTTAAAACTATTTTTATGGTGTAAAACCCGTGTTTTCAAAAAGTTGAACCCGTAAAGTAGGTGCTACGACCGATATTAGCTAATTTGCATAAATGCTGGAAGACCTCAAATTTGGATGTTGGTTGCATAAGTCTTCGCTAGCGCTTGGATAAAAAACTCTCGTGTAATGTAGACAGTATTAACCTGACATTCATGCCTAATCGCTATGCTACTGTCTGATTCACGAAACCTCGCCACATTTTACGGCCATATAAACAATGCAAAAACAGTATTTGTTTCGATAATTTGGGCAGCTATCGTGAAACAGACATTAGCTATAACTATATAGCGCTCACTACTAGAAGTAAATAAGTAAAGTACTAAGTGAACATTCAAATATTTCTGTATAAACAATGCACTAATAGACAGAAGAAAACACGAAAGTACAATACGAAAATACAGTGGAACCTCTCTAAACCGGACACCATGAAAACACCTGTGATCATATTTCTGATGGGTTTCTTTGTCATTTATATCAGGTGATAATATATGTTAATGATTGCAAAGCACACACATCCATGTTATACTTGTCATCTGCCTGATTTACAGTGGAATATCTCTAAACCGGACTCCCTGGAGACCTCCCAGGGTGTCCGGTTTAGAGAGATTTCAATGTACACGTCTATCGCTGGTTGTAGCTACCACGACAACTACGGAGCCTCCGACGACGACGACGCTGCCGCCAGGCCCATGTACGTATATATCCGTGTGACCGCAGTACTGGAGATTATGGGAGTTGTGACAAGTGCAGATCGATAGCCTGATGTTGTCAAGGTCATTACCAAGGTCAGGAATGATTGAGACAAATTGTCTCCCCAATTATCCTATGAACCAAGTACACTTCAATTGTTATGACGTTATGGCCAATATAGCTTGATCTGACGAACGAAAAGTGGTAACAATGCAGTTGAAGTGTAAGGGATAGGCCAGAGTAAATAAGTACACGTAGTCACTTAATCACTTATAATGTACACTATATTACATGGGGAACACACAGGAATACATGATACATTGATATGCGAACATCACTGTACTGTGCATGATACTATTCAATTACTACAAGGTTGTAAGCCAATCGACTGTTATACTTTAACGCAACTTAAAAGCTATAGACGAATAAACTCGGTATGTGGTATCTCAATGGTCCCGTAGTGGACAATAGTATGAATGCACAAGTACTTTGATGATCGCTAATCAAAGTAAAATAACATACAAGTATAACATGGCATAACGAACATTGGAGGACAAATGACAATCATCTGAGCTACCCCAGTGCTGGCGTATCTCAATAGATAGTGGTAACCTCTGAGTATCAAGGTCCCAAGGTCTGCCTCACCCGCAATATGAGGTCTAGTCACCAATATGGCTATTATCCAACTTCAAGTGGATTAATCCATAAACAATATATGTAGTCTTACTACAATCCCTTAGCCATGATATGCCATGATAGGAGTATTACCATACACTATCAAAGTATACATATGTATTGGCTATGCAATATATTTCCAAAGTATGAATGTCAAAGTCAAAACCGGATGTGGTTACATCACATGATAGTCAATAATGATAATGTTCCGGAAGCTGGTACCGGAAGTAAAGTTCCAAAGATAGTATTATTTCCGGAAATGGTGGACCAGAGGTAAAGTTCCTATGGTATCACTCGACTGTAGCAACCCGGATGTGGTAGACTGGATGTAAAGTATCCATGGTGAATGAATGGGTTGTAATACCGGAAGTGGTAGACCGGATGTAATGTTCCGATATAATACAAATGGCGATTATCACGTTGGCTAAGACGCCGGGAAAAGTTTCACTTAGGTGACATTCAACTCGGTGGTAGTATAATGATATGATATGTGTGTATGGCGTTTCACTTCACTAAACTATGGCTGTGACTGTCTGCTGAACGCGATGTAGCTATCACACACTGCTCTATACAGGCCTGTACAAGAAGCTGCTACACACACTGCGCCAGACAGACGTACGGACACTCGGAAGACCTGACACTCTGCACTGACTGGGGTCTGCCCTCAACGAGTGGACCAAAACGTCCAATGTTGCCCGCTGGAGCGATCTCAAGAGGCTACAAAAATGAAATGAGTCTCCAATTACTGGACGAATACGCACAGACAGACAGACAGGATGCACAACGGACTAAAACGGGAATCGAACAACGGCAAATCACAGCTGAAATAAAATGTTGTAGGTACATACCAAAATCCTCCGTGTCACTGGTGAATACAGTACTAGTCTTCTGTAACCAGAAAATATGTGTCCCGCCAACACATAGCGAGACATCGCTTATATACGCACCAGTGAAACCATGCACGGAATAATAAATATGCCTACCCCTCGTTCGACATCTCACATAAATACTACAAAACCATGGCTTTTGCCATGTCACCCGTGGGTTATATTTGGCATAAATATATGTTCCCACGCCATAAATTCAACCAAACTAGTGTACAGCCTTCGCGGAATAAATACCATCCAACATGGTATATCCCACACTACCATAAATCTGCACACTATAGACCCAGATCTCATAATCCGAAATCTATTCGACTGGTCTCGACAATGCGAAGGTCGCTTTTTGGCCCCGCCAAAACCCTCCATATCGGTCCTACGGCTATACACTCAAATGAGAGTGTAGCACATACTAAGCTCAAATATCGTGGTCATTTACGGAAATATCACGACACAAAGCATCACCAGTATGGGATCTGATATATCCGTGTTGGCCAGTAACAGGCTACGCTGAAACACTAACCCGTAGCATACATAACAGGGCAGACCATGGTATGGTCTGCGCTATATACTGGCTTCACCTACAGAAGGTCCCTTATATGGTGAACAACTGACACGCACGCGGACAAACTCTGCTGGCACGGAAAGTGGACATCCGTAATACTAAAAGGGGTCTTTTCCCTGGCGAAAACAGCACACGCAGTCAACGAGTTCTCTACCACACACGTGCATAGTCTGTGGCAAATATGGACGTGTATTTAAATCCGCAAAAATGACACGCATAAACGTATTTCCACCAATACAACATAAGCCCCGTTATTACACGCACATTGTACATGGCAAATGTACATGCTAAATCTCAGGTATGTAAAACTCACAGGTGTGTGAAATCACAGGTATGTGGAATCACAGGTATGTGAAATCAATAGTACGCACAACAATACAAAACAGTGCCACACATCACACATATACAATTATACGGAAATCCGGAATGTACAAGAATGCACGTGTCGCGCGACAGATGTTTCCTGATTGTTCTAATCATGACGGGTGTTTCCATGATGGAATGACGAACAGTGCAGATCCTTTGTGCATGTGCTGAGTGCTCAGGATATACACTGGTCGCAATCCCATAAGTACCATTTCTGCAGTCACAGCCACATATTTACTCTGTAACATACAATACATAGTGCATGGTTCGTCCACATTTATCGACCTTACAGGCGAACAGCCATGCTCTAAGTTGTTTATACCACCCCACACCCTAGCTACATGATCACGTGGTTACAACAACAACAACAATTACCGAAACGTCCAGAAGCGCCTCCGTACGTATTCGTACGATATCAATGTCGGTACAACATTTAAAACCGTTTACAACTGCGAAGATCACACGCATTTTATACACATTCGTTGATATACAGCTTACTGAAAGCATGAAAAGGAACATACACATATCATTAATTTACATATTTAAGATATCGTTCACTGTAAAATAGGAACAACAATTTCTGGAATTCAGTTCACGTATTACACAAAACATATCAGACAAAAGCAAAACGATCAGCGTCGACGATTAAACCATTGGCATGCCTAATGAAGTTTATCAATACTCGTTTGATGCAAATATGATTTGCATAAGTTCAAAATGGCCGCCATTTCATACAATACGTGTATCAATGAAATTAAACCCATATCGGTAGCAGCTGAATAATTGTGTATTATATATCTGTAGTATTATGACTAGAAACTGTAATACACATCATTTTCTACATTTACAATACAATTTACTGTGTACATATCATGCGATTTGGGGACTGTACATAATTTACTGTCATGTGTTTCTTTGATTAAACGTGTAATATCCTCTACCAACGCTCATTAGTACTAATATATCTGTCTTAAGATTGGAACATATTGTATCATGTGTTATACCATTTTGCATTTTGTCTCGTGCATTACCATGCACGGCATACTGCGCAAGAAGAAACGTCTATATGAGTAACACAATGAACACAATTCATACGACAAAATCATATTTAAGCGACATTATGTGATATAGCCAATTAATATAAAATAACATACTATGCATGCACTTTCAGTGACAATTTAATCTATACGCGAAATTACCGCCAAATAAGACTAAACGAAAGTTAGACTGGTCGACATTACACTACTGTTGTACACTGTTCTGTTATTACCACTTTGTGTATGTAAACATGCAATATACATGTATTTGTGGGGCCGTGTACCGCTAATCATATAATCCATTTTAGTGACCATTCAATACTCGACCTACATGCGCGTATTTGGTACATTGTCCTTATTTTCCATGCTAGGAAGTGATGTTCGGTCTATCGGATGTATTATTTTCAATGCATCACATGCTTAACAGAACTTAAGTGAATCGATATATGTCTTAGTTGCAGTGCAGATGGGCTATTACTAATTACAACCCAATATGGAATGGATATGCCATTCGCTCATGTAGCACATTCATTGACATAAACTATTTGAATACACGGGCGAGTTTCTGACTAATCCACCGTATGTATGTTAATTGTTCGACTTGCATGCCGCGTACAGTGATACAAATTTCAAAAAAATGCAATATAAGAAGTCCCTCTAGTTGCAACTACACAAACACATTCTGGAATTGTATATATTTTTCATAATCGTAAATTCCATGGCCTGCAGAATATGATGCAGAAATGCAAGTACATTAAATATAACAATGTTACATATTGCACGTAAACCAATATAAATTAAATAAATACTCCAACTGATGATCGTGGAATGCATATGTGTGCCACGTTCAAAGCTCCGCCGCTATGTGCGTGTTATGTGTTTAGCCTGATGTATTGCGTTTCTTCTATACATATAGGTTCATGTGTCTTCTTTGGGTATCTTATTATATAGTATACATAGCACAGCATGCAAAAATATAATGAGATACTACAACGATACGGCCACATAAATAATTTATTCACATGGGTTGTTTATCATATCTGAAAAGATAACAAAACAAATTAATATAACTAGGAATACATTTATAAACTTGGATCCTGAAACATGAAGACTTATAGGCAAACTGAATAATGATTCTGGATAAACCACTATGTTGACGTATATGTTTCGACTAATTTCTCGTGACACATTCTGGTGGATGATGTTTTGTGGTAGATAGAATGTATCACCATGCTTTGGTTTTGCAAACACAGCTTGTCATACAGTGCACCTCTTCTGTTATTATCAATGTACGGAGGTCTATTATATATGGTCTCATTTCGGTATATTATCAATATTCTGAATAAAACAAGTAGTACAGCGGCTAACTTTGGACAGGCAGAAAGTAGATGTATTATATTTTCAGCTCTATGTTCGATGCCCCAACCTAGATGCAGCAAGTACTGACATTGCGAATTAAAACTACTAAAACCAAAACAAAACTATTTTGATTATAATATAATATCCGCCCAGTATGTGCAGCATGCCAAGGGGTAAAACAATCATCTGTTCGTTCCTTTGTTTATTTGCATAATCGCGCCGATAACATAAACATGATAAATTGTAATATTTTGTAAATGTGTTGTATTTTATGTTAACCATGACATACTGTTAGCATATTTTCGATACATGCTTTTATTCTATAGCTGCCCCAATGCCAGTATTCAATGTCAAATGACGTTTTGCGCTAAAGTTTCTGGCAAAATTTGCGTTAATATACTATCCGTCAATCCAATTGGCGGCCGGGTTTATACAGTGATGTCAGAATATTAATTGTATATTGTTGTTTTGCACAGTACCTTGCCATAAATATACAACGCATACACCAAGTTGGTGTATACTGTATTCCTCTTGCGACCGTATACTAGTAACATTGGCTGAACGAGCAATTAATTACCGTTAAACGAGGAGGGCTGGTATACTTGTGATAGGATTATTCAAATTAGTACTTAGTTTACTTACTCATAATAAATATAGAGTATTAACACTATTACATAAACACGTTAAATAACCGGACCATTGTGCATGCATATATAGCAGATACTGATTCCATGAAATTTGTATTAAATATTATTTTCTGCAAAATATTAATATCCAAATGTGTGGGTCGGTCTCCATATACGCACCATTAGTCTACACATATCTGCGTACACAGCGTATTTGTGAAAACACAACGGCTGTACACATATTTTAAATATTAAACAATGTAATGCGTAGGTAGCAACCGTGCTTACACATATTACCAATGCAAACAGTAGATGTGTCCTACAGATCAACTCGATTAACAAATGGTGTGTTAAAAATATGACCTTTCTGGATGTACAAAGTTATAATTATTGACTAATATCATATACACTCATGTTAAAGACGGGCGGACAGTAATGTAATATATTTACAACTAATACTTCCAACGTATATATAATTAGGATATAGCAGTCTAAACTGCATTGTAACGTTTAGTTTCGGACTGGAACATGATGTACTCATTGATATAGACAGGGCCTATCAATTAACAATTAATAGTCGACTCAGATATAGCTAGTATGCCAATATATGTACATGTAGATACTTGACAAAATGCCTGTAAAATGGCGGCCATGTTTGATTTATACAATTTATAATTACATTCCTTCAACATATGTAAATAATTTGCAATGTTTCACCTCGTATGTGTCAGAAATTGTTATCATTTCCCTTTTGGTATTACTGGTACAAAATGATGCAATTTCTGTTAGTAGATTAACACTGGCCGCCACCTTTTTTCATATACAAATATATATTTAAAAGTTAATTATCTTCTGACAATGCCATTGTTAGCACGATTGTGTATAATCATCTTGTGAGCCCGTCTATGATTATTAGTATGAAGCTGATCATGACAGGCAGTGTGTGCCAACTGATTCGCATGATCAACACAAATCGTATAATATGGTGGCCATCTTGGATTTATTGAACATGTATATATCAGAACATAGGCTGCTAAACATGTGGATGTATTATATTTATTAATTATCCGAAGTTGGTTGGCGAAAATGCTTCGTTTATGCATGTATGATACATAGAGCGAGAACAAATCTATAAATTATATGCAATTTTCAACAAGTACTGCCATCTTGTTTGTGGAAATTAACAAGTGTGCACGACATCCATGATGCTTCTAACATATGTAATGTTCGTGAAACATATATCTGAACAATTTCTGGCCGTATTACTTCAGAACTAGTGTTTGGTACCCACATTGAGAGCATGACTTTTTCAATTTATTTACATATATTATTAAATTCCTGTAAAATGGCGGCCATCTTGGATGTTAACTAGCTCAGTTCAGGCTTATGTCGATTGTTATATATTCGGTAATGTATTAGCTATTAAATAAATTAAGATGCACCCATACTTACTTACTTAATCCTCTTCGTGCTGAGTAGCACATAATGCCGGTAATGTATTAGCTATTAAATAAATTAAGATGCACCCATATGACCCTTCTAATATTGGTTCCACAATGTAATATATATCCTACGGTAGCCGATGCTTTTTTCACTGGTGGCCATCTTGTTTATGCAAATTAGTGGGCTTAAGCTACTACTTTGAAATAATGCGGAAATATATACAGTGTATGTGTCTAAACACATTGGCACCAGAAATCATTTGTGCGCTCGGATGGTACCGACAACCCTAACGCGCCAGGCCTAGACCCTGGGCGTACCGGCATAAACTAGGGGTTTTAGTACCATCTCTGCGCACCAAAGATTTGTGTTACCAATGTGATTAAACATATATACTGTATATATTACCGCTTGATATACCTCCAGAGGTTGAAGCTTAAGCCTAGTAATTTGCATAAACAAGATGGCCGCCAATGAAAAAGCATATTTTACTACATGTAGGGAAATATCGTCATGAGGAAGCAGTGTTAAAAGCACAAATACCGATCAACTTCAGGCATTTAATACTTCATACACGACTAAATGTTTATCAATCCATTTTATTAACAATATGATGTGCATAAACCAACATGGCCGCCATTTTACACGAATTATATTAATTATTTAAAGAAACAGGCACGCACGAGCAAATAAGTGTTGACACCACACATATATATGAAACTAACATAGTCCCAAGGGGTTTAGCACATTGGTATTAATAATAATACGTAACAAAGACATAACATTTGTGATATAAAGGTGTTATATTGCATACTTATACAATATGTCGGACCTACTAAATGCATATCCTGTTTCTGGAATATTTATATGTAACGTTTCAGCAGTCACATAATGGTTAACGCAAACACAATTCTGATATGGGATAACTGACATGTTATAAACTGCTTATAAACCAATTTCACGATACAAAGGGAAGTTTGTTAATCCAAAATGGCGGCCATTGTATACGAATTTCGTAAACTATAATTATAACTTTGATATCAATGTCGGTACAATTTATACACTTTTGTTTTACACACGTTGAAATACAGCTTACTAAAAGTATGAGAAAGAACATACACGTATTAATTTGCATATTTAAAATATCCATCGCTGTAAAATTGGAGCAGTAATTTTCTGGAATTCAGAGCTATTCACGTATTACACAAAACATATCAGACTAGAGCATACCGGTCAGTTTCGACGATTAAACTATTGGCATGCCTAAAAAAGTTTCTCAATATTCTTTTGAGGCAAATATTATTTGCCTACTTTCAAAATGGCCGCCATTTTGTAGAATATATATAGCAATGAAACTACTGCGTCTAGTCATACTAAAACAGATATATAATAAACAATTATCTTTTGCATTCAACCTCTACTAATAGAATGTGTGTATGGACGGGTGATTTAGTAGATGATTTCAATAAGCATGAAATTCATGGCCAGCAGGCAGAGTATGATTCAGAAATGTAAGTATTAATATAACAATATTTCATATTAAACCAATATAAACTAGAGCAGCTGAAGCTGCATCAACGGTTTGAGGCTTGATGTACTGACAAACGTACACTGGCAAAGTGATTAGAAGACATTGCCAATGACGAAAACATATGAAACTCAAAAAAAATTGATGCAATTCCAATGAAATTGAAAAAATAAAGTTTTGTATTTTCAGAATCGCTTGACTATCCTAAGCATTTTTCATTATATAACGTTCTACGAAATGTGTACCGTTAACCCCCTAGTCTGACATTGAAGTTGAGACGATTCTAAAGCACTCACAGCATGTCAGTTCGTATATAAAACCAGTGTCTGATACAGCCCACCATACCTGTCTGGCCTCCACCTCGAAGTTTGTCAGCTGTACACACTGTTCTAGGCGGCTAAGTTTATATGCTCGTTCTCAAACTTCAAATGCATGTAGCTCGCGCATTTGAGCAGATAGCTAAAAACTACCAGCGATGAGGAGATAGAGAATTTTATTGGCTTTTTAATGCAAAAAAAATATTTGAAATCGGTTGAATAATAAGGAAGTTATGACCATTTCAATTTTTTTTAAAAACTTCAAATGCCTACAACTCTCTCATTTGGGCAGATAGCCAAAAACTACCAGCGAAACGGAGATAGAGAATTTTGTTGGCTTTTTAATGCAAAAAAAATATTTGAAATCGGTTAGATAATAAAAAAGTTATGACCATTTCAAATTTGAAAAATGCATTCGGCCTGTTTCGGCTTTC
Organism: Conchocele bisecta; assembly: GCA_029237695.1. Classification (NCBI taxonomy): domain Eukaryota; kingdom Metazoa; phylum Mollusca; class Bivalvia; order Lucinida; family Thyasiridae; genus Conchocele; species Conchocele bisecta. Next base: position 19,599,470 of record CM055278.1, on the reverse strand, counting down.
ATCGGTATAATTATCATGATTATGTTGAACAACAAAGAAAACTAGAGCAGCTGAAGCTGCATCAACGGTTTGAGGCTTGATGTACTGACAAACGTACACTGGCAAAGTGATTAGAAGACATTGCCAATGACGAAAACATATGAAACTCAAAAAAAATTGATGCAATTCCAATGAAATTGAAAAAATAAAGTTTTGTATTTTCAGAATCGCTCGACTATCCTAAGCATTTTTCATTATATAACGTTCTACGAAATGTGTACCGTTAACCCCCTAGTCTGACATTGAAGTTGAGACGATTCTAAAGCACTCACAGCATGTCAGTTCGTATATAAAATGAAAATTGTTTAAGTTCGAGTCCAAATCTAAATCTCCACGTAACTCGTTCCATTTGGTGATTTGGTCGCCAATATTAACCACTATATCTCTCTCTCTGTACTGCCTGTCCCTCAGACATTTCGCCTTTTTTTTGACCGACGCCGTTTCATACAATTTCCGTCCTGGACGTTTCGACATGTTGATATTCTTGTTTACATATTGGGAAGCCGACTGGCGCGCGTAGTATACTGCGCATGCGCACCGCAAGCCGTGATGTGAAAGTCGTCGTCCACGCACATTATCAAAATAGACTGTTACCGCCGCGCGTCGCTAACAGTAAATTGATAATTAATAAATGATTATATTTGTATAGCGGGCACTCGTAATGTTTAGAACTGGTGGAATAGTGACATAATTATACACTTATTTAATTCCTATAAAGAACATTTTGTGCCTACTGCGTGGGCATGTACCTTTAACAAACGCTGGTCAGTGGTCGCATAGAGTTAACACGCGAAGTGTGCCATCCAACTCTAGACAGTGACCTCATGAACTTAACACGTTGCTAAGATCAAAGGATTTAGCCGCAGCCACAGGCATTCGGCCTGTTTCGGCTTTCATCGGTATAATTATCATGATTATGTTGAACAACAAAGAAAATAAAAAAATGAAAGAACCAAACTTCAAATGCCTACAACTCTCTCATTTGGGCAGATAGCCAAAAACTACCAGCGAAACGGAGATAGAGAATTTTGTTGGCTTTTTAATGGAAAAAAAATATTTGAAATCGGTTAGATAATAACAAAGTTATGAACATTTAAAATTTGAAAAATTGAAGAAAAAAAACTTCAAATGCATGTAGCTCTCTCATTTGAGCAGATAGCTAAAACTACCAGTGATGTGGAGATAGAGAATTTTATTGGCTTTTTAATGCAAAAAAAATATTTGAAATCGGTTGAATAATAAGGAAGTTATGACCATTTCAATTTTTTTTAAAATCTTCAAATGCCTACAACTCTCTCATTTGGGCAGATAGCCAAAAACTACCAGCGAAACGGAGATAGAGAATTTTGTTGGCTTTTTAATGCCAAAAAAATATTTGAAATCGGTTAGATAATAACAAAGTTATGACCATTTCAAATTTGAAAAATTGAAAAAAAACGTCCAAATTTGAAAGATAATAGAATCAGAACTATTCAAGCCATTTCTCTGAAAAATATCATCTTCTGTGCGGATGAATGTCCATGTGACGCTGTCAAAAAATTATGTTGCTGAGATTAATGTACAAATTGGAAACTGTTTTCAAAGACCACCCGTTAAAATAAAATAAAAATCTGAAATTGTTGATTTTTTTCATTTTTCTCAATTTCACATGTCTATAGCTCTCTCATTTGAGCAGATAGCCAAACATTGTCAGCAAAGCAAAGATAGAGAATTCTCGCAGCTTTACAATTCAAAAATAATTTTTGAAATCGGTTGGAAAATAAGGAAGTTATAGGGAATTATATGATATATGACGTCACTTCCGGTTTCGTAAAAAGTGACGTCATGAGAATTCTGAAAATTGCGTTATTCTCGTCTCACTGTTGATGCGAATCGGTATACAAAATTTGAAGTCGATCCAACCAGCGGTTTGGGCTGTAGACTGAAGGGCTGAATAAATAAAAAAAAAAAAAAAAAGAAAAAACCAACGAATACAATAGGTTTTCGGCGCAGCGGAAAGCCGCCTCAAACCTAATTAAATCAATACTCCAACCGCCGGTCATGGAATGCAGGTTTGTGCCACGTTGAAAGCTCCTCGGTCACCGATATGTGTTTAGCCTGATGTATAGCGTTAGCTTCTTGTATACATAGGTCCATGTCTCTCCTCTGGGTATCTTGTTAGATATAGTCCATATCATACCATGCACAAAGATAATGACAATATCTGAAAACATAATAAATAGAAATAGGAATATTGACTTCGATCATGAAACATCAGGCAAAATGAACAATGATGCTGGATAAACCACTATGTTGACGTATAGGTGTCGCCTAATTTCTCGTGACACAATATGGTGGATGCTGACGTGTTGCAGATATAATGTATCACCATGATTTTGTTTTCCATACACAGCTTGTCAGTCAGTACACATCGGTGCCCGTGGACGATTCTGTTATTGCCAATGTGATATATTAAGTGTGATCTAATTTCTGTATATTATCAATATTCTGAATAAAGCAAGCAGTACAGCGGCTGACTTTGAACAGGCACAAATTAGAAGTATTACATCTTCAGCTCTAGGTTCGATGCCCGAACCAGGATGCAGCAAGTACTGAAAGTGCTCATTAATACTATTAAACCAATACAAAACTATTTTGATTATAATATTATATCCGCCCAGTATGTGCAGCATGCCAATGGGTAAAACAATCTCCTTTTTGTTCCTTTGTTTATTTTCGTACTTCCGCCTATAACATAAATATGATAAATTGTAATATTTCGTAAATTTGTTGTATTTTCTGTTACACATGTCGACATAATGTCTGCATACACACTTTCATTCTATACCTGCCCAAGTGTCAGTAGTCAATGTCAAATGACGTTTGCGCTAAAGCTTCTGGCAAACTGTGCGTGAATAATACTATCCGTATATCTAATTAGCGGCCGGGGTTATCCATTGATGTCAGAATATTATTAGTTTTGTATTGTTTATTTGCAAAATGCCTTGCTATCAATATACACCAACTTGATGCCTGCTGCATTCCCATTACGACCTCATACTAGTAACATTGGGTGAGAATATTGATTAGTACTTAATGTATTATTGATAATAAAGTTTGAGTATTAACATTATTATAATAAGCATGTTAAATAACCGGACCATTTTCCATTCATATATAGCAGATACTGATTCAATGTAACTTGTATTAAATATTGTTTTCGGCAAACTGTTAATATCCGAATGTGTGGGTCGGTCTTCATATACGCACCATAAGTCTACATATATTTACGTATATAACGTTCTTGTGAAAACACATCGGCTGTACACATATTGTAAATATTAAACAATACAATACGTAGGTAGCAATCGTGTTTTGTGCAGACATATATTACAAACACAAACAGTAGATGTGTCTTACAGATCAACTCGATTAACAAATTGTGTACTAACAATCTGACCTTTCTGGATGTACACAAGTTATACTTATTAACTAATATCATATACATTTATGTTAAATACTGGAGGACAGTCATGTACACTCCCGCGTGCGATTCTCTTACCAAGAATTGCAATCCAGCGGTCCTTGAATTGCAATTTGTCCCCTCTGAAATTGCAGTCTAATTGCGGTCCAATAGCGATACCGTTTGTGCGGTCATTCTTTCGCGGTCCAGTTTGTGCGGTCATTATTTCGCGATACCGTTTTTGCCGTCATTCTTTCGCTATTTGCGGTAAAAACTTAGCATTACGCGTATATATACACCTAATTCTACTATTTATGTATATTTTATTGGATTTTAAATGGCTAAATACAGATAGGAAAATATATATTTTCGTCAGAAAAAATCAACTATTTCGATGTTATTGCCACATTGGTCAAGCAGAGCGGTCCGCTGGTTTGACCGCAGAGCGCAGCGTAAAGCGGACATTCTTTCGCAGTTTAAAGAAAAAAAGGAGCGTAAACTGCAATTAAAAGCGGAGCGCAGCGCTAACTGCGCTATAAGTATTGCAATTCCGCAACCAACTCTTTGGACCACAGTCACATGATTGCAGTCCGATTGCGGTCCAATTGCAATTAATGGGAACGCGAATTGCAATCCTGCGCTCCAGGAATTGCAATTCGCCTGGTAAGAGAACCGCAGGCCACTCTGTAATATATATACAACTAACAATTCCAACGTATATGATTAGGACACACCAGTCTAAACAGCATTGCAGCGTTTACTTTCGGACTGGAACATTATGCACTCATTGATATAGTTAGTATGCAAATTAATGTACATGTACATACTTGACAAAGTGCATGCAAAATGGCGGTCATCTTTGATTTATACAAATTATATGTTCGTTTAAAAGATGAAAAGTAAATATTTTGTAACGTGTCAGCTCGTATGTGTCAGACATTGTTATCATGTCCCTTCAGGTATTACTGGTGCAAAATGATGCAGTTGCTGTTAGTAGTTTAACACTGGCCGACACCGCTTCCAACATGGCTTAACTTGTAAGGGGTAGCAGTAGGCAACGTCCCTGGTGGCTACAATTATGTTCGCAGTAAATATGCATGTGACACAATACCACCACACTAAATTCTAAAACATGTTTGGCCCAGTGTCAATATGATGCGAGATGCCAGGAGCCGCGTATATTTGGCACTACCATAATTTCACCTTAGTTCTGTAATACGCTTATTTTTCTGAAAATTTCCAAATTTTATTTTTATGTTAATTTTCGAAACATTTGACAGGCGAAACAGTAAATGAAACGAATTAAGACCTGTGCCCAGTTATATTCGTGGCCAATTTTATCCAGAATACGTGTCCCAGTAATTTGACTATTTACATTTTCTTTATTAAAAGTAACGTTTGCGGGCATCGCAATCCAATATCCGCACTTCCACGTAATCTGAACAGTACCGTTTAGCACAAGTAGTAAAGAGCGCACACATGCGCCCCAGGTTCGATCCTCAATTTGTAAGTACATGTATATTTGATGGTGGTCGCCAGACAGGATACGTTTGTTTTCTTGAGTACGGTATTCCGGTTTAAACCCAAATTAAGAAACATACAGACGCCTCCATCTACGCCGATTACAATTATTCTCGCGTTGGTTTGTAATTGTTATATATAAGTAATTATATAAGTAATTATATAAATAACGTTTAAAATACATATTAGCATTATGATTATATAACAACTGATTTTGTGATGTGTAACAAAATTACCGGTAGTATGTTTTTTAGTTTCAAATTTCAGGGCACAAGTCGTCCATATAGTTTATAAAAATCACTTGCAATATGCCCATTTGCATAAAACTAATCGACAAAATTACTACGTGTTTCCTTGAAGGAAACCGAAAAAAACAGACAATTATCTGAACCACTATAAAAACAACTGTACAATTTTGCCACGCATACCCAACATTAAACTATTTCTGAGCTACAATTAGTAAAGCGTACTGTTATTTATGAGGACAACTTATTGCAATGATGCAAGGATTTAAAGTGTCAAAATCCGACTTGACCGTGGTAAATAGTAGCTTTGCGACGTCATTTTCAGGCTTTCACGACGTTGTCATTAAGGCTGGTTTTCACAGAGCGCGGCCCATATGTATAATTCACATTAGCAACTCCAATATAATGTACGAAAGAAATAGTGTCAGGAATTGATACTTTCCCTTTCGTAAATTATCTTGGAGTTGTCACACTTACCTGGTAAATTGATGTACATCGGCCAAACTGGCGCTGAGTGATAACAAGCTGTTTTACTTCGATTATTTTATCATTGATAGACTGACTGGCTGGACAATTTTATAGGTTCCCATCATTAGCTGATGCGCTCATTGGTGGACTTTATGTAGCGTGTGAGTAAAATCGCCGACGACAGATTTAAAGTTAACCCGTTCACCCGTAAGTAACTCGAATGGATTTTGATATGTTAATTTGCAACCAATCCAACAACCATCACAAAATGGTTGTCAGAGTTGTCCATTTATTAAAATATGAAAATTACTTGCAAAAGTTCAGATCCTGATGAGACGGCTCGTTACGAGCCGGCTCATGTGGATCTACAAGTTTTGCCAATACTACGGTAGAGGACTAAGTTGTTGAAATGGTTAACCTACTGTTGTACTGACGTTCGCTATCTTGACACAGGGCTGGTTGAGGCGGGAGGCAACAAGTTAGCAAACAAACTAAAACACCATAGTTCGTAAATCAGGGTCAGTCTGTATTTGGAAACTACTTTCACCGACACTTCATTGATCAAATGACACCACGTGACATTATCAAATGATTGTGCAACACAAATACAGGATATCAAACGAGTTTCCGTTTGATATCAGATTTAGGAAACGAGCCAAGCACATTTTATGCACCGAGCCTCTGGCGAGGTGCATACTGTTGATGATGAGTTTCATAAATCTCATATCAAATGGAAACCAGTTTGAGATTCTGTTTATCACATGACTTCACGCTCATAAAACCTAGAGATGTCAGATATGCTTCAGTGAGAAGACGCCATTGAATATTTCGCATCTCGTTGAAAATCTCCACAGAGAAAAATAGTTTTAATACCAGCAACAAAACTGTCATAAATATGCCCTATTATAGGTTCCAGCTCTTTGTAAGCACTTCATATCAATACATGAGAGCACATTCTAACAATTTCAGTTGGAAACATGATGACGTCAACATTGCTTTTTCGCGCCATTAGGGACGTCATTTGTAACGTCTTCATTTTGTTCATTTGGCATCTCATTAATGAAATGGGTTACAGCACGTCATAACAAGGTTTTCATGTGATAAACCAATTTGCAATGTTTTCCACAACGACAACAAATACGAAGCTACACATTCGCATTTCTTCGCACAATTGTTTTGCACCTGATACATGGATAACATGCTAGTGCATTTTGATATCATGTTTATCAGGCTCGACTCATGAAGAAATTCCTCGACGAGCCTCAGCCATTGTATTATCCATATAGCTGATAACAACTGTACTGCTATTTAATTGCCATTGGTGGCATCAATTCTAAGCGTAATCGAGATGACCTTTGACGACATTGCTATCACTTGTATAATGCTCGTTTCGAAAAGGGTATTATCACACGAAAACCTTGTTATCACGCGTTGTAACCCATTTCATAAATGTGATATGACACACGTGTAATAACACCTGCTGCGCCGCACCAACCTAATTACGTATTCATATTATGCGCCAACGTTATGCCAACTGAACAATGCCAAGACGCGCCAAATGACGTCCCTCATTGCGTGACAAAGCAACGATGTTTTATTGTTGACGTCATGCTATTTTAAATGTCATTAAAAGCGTCGGCGACACACTAAGCCTACTATAAATGTTAAAATCCGCTCGCATTTGGTCAAATAAAGTGCTACAAAGGACAGGAACATATAGGATGGCGTATTTATAATATATTTATTGCTAGTATTAAAACTATTTTTCTCGATGGAGCTTTTCAACTCGATGCGAACAAAGTCAATGGCGTCTTCTCAACGAAGCGTATCATTTATCTCCAACGTTTCTACAATTTGGAGTGTGTACATGTAGTCATGTGATAAACATAATCTCAAACTCGTTTCCATTTGATATGAAATTGATGATACTCGTCAGAAATTGCATGCACCTTGGCATAGGCTCGGTGCACAAATTATGCGTGACTAGTTTCATAAATATCATATGAAATGGAAGCTCGTTTAAGATACTCTATTAATTCCTAACCTTGTTTTATCAACTTGATATCGCAAGCCTGATGTTGTCTATGCAATGTCTAAAACGCACCATGTGTACGCCGTCAAAGACATTACATTCTGTACATTTTATGTATTGCATCAAATGGGCACTCGCAGAGTAATAACACAGTGTAATACAAATTATATTACTGAGTTTAATAAATATGCAAATTAGCTCATTACATGTTACCAGTACAGCTGCTGCAATGATGTGCTTATGCAATAAATACAATCTAACATGTGTGATGATTTAATATGGTATTTATTGAACCCGTTGACTAATTTCATAAGAAACTCGGCATAGTCTCGTTTCTAATGAAATCAGTAAACTCGTTTAATAAATATCATATGAAATCTCATCTCATGTAATATCCTCTATTTATTACAGTTGTGTCATTTGAGTATTCAAAGTATGCCCTGGAGATCGGAACGACGGCATCAATAGCATTTGACCTTGGCGACCTGCCGTCGTGGACGGCCATGTCCCTAACAAGGTCCGACAACTTCGCGGAAACAATCGTGCTCCGTATCAGCCCGGCGGGCAAGGAGGACGGTCTTGATCACGTGACGTACACCCTTACCACGGGCACAGACAATTCCACCCATGTTGCCGTGGAGTTTGCACCGGTACACTGTGCCGACGGCGGTGTCGACCGTGGCGTTGAGTACACTGTCACGGCGAGTAACAACGGAACTGGTATTACAGTAGCCGACGGAACGGTTTTTCACGTTCAACGTAAGTGGCACTATGTTTCATTCCCTTGATATATATCCTCGGAATGCCGGCAGTTATATATGTATTTGTACATGTACATGTATTGCATAGATAAACAACGAAACTATGCACCATAATTGAGTGTAATGTCTCACAATATAAATTTATGCAATTGACTTGGACAACGTTTCAACTATCTTTGTAAATAATCCTGAGGTTAAAATAAGCATGATACAAGGCCTAAAATGCCGAAGTTAATTGAATGAGGGTTGATCAACAAGTGTTGGCTACTTCTATAGAGCATAGTGCCAGTTGCAATTTGAGATATACATGTATAGTGTAAAGTATCGTGGGTGTAAAACTTCAAAATCCACGACTATTGAGCCAACTGAAGAATTACAACAGAAAATGAAAATTAGGAATGAAATATTGGAAATGTAAAGCACGTCGGCAAATATTGGATAGTATGACTTTGTATATGGTAGCACATGTACAGCACATCAATTGTATGGTGCTTGCAAACTGATATGACTCTACAAATGTAATAGTGCACGCATAGAGGTTAAGTTTTTAGATTTCAGAGATTATTTGATGAATTGAGAATTTATATTGATATACTTTACATAGTATGTGAGATATGGAAATTTGAATGTTGGGTTCATTTGTATTACCCACTTGATATATACCATTCTTTCAAACAGGTTACACACCTTGAAAAACACTCAGAATATGATCTAAGAAACGTAATATGACGTTGTTCCATGTCAGGTAGACGTGGTTATCGAATGTATTCGGCCAATGCAGTAGCACGTTATAAGACACATTTGTAGCTGTTAATGGAGGAGAAACAGTGCAGTTTTGTGACCCGTGTAGGTCCAGGTCAGCCTGGAAATAAAATGAAATGAAATAACAGTCATGTTTCTATCATGCAATACGTATTGTAATCAGACTAAATAAATGTGTTATTTTATCAGGAGCGAAACAAATCCCACGATCTTTATTTCATCCATCACCGCCACAATTAAGTACACTTTACCAATACTTTCAGGAAAACCCACAGCCCCATTTTTGACTCCGTCCAGTGAAATCGTCGATGGTCAGATACCGTGGGCTGGCTACGAGTCAACGTGTAAAGGCGAGGTTGGGTTCCCGACCGGTTCGATGTACGTGGAGACGACCATTGATGGCGCATATCAGCCATATGAATTCGATCATAAATGGTACAATGTATCTAGTGTCGAGCAAGACTGTAGCGTTGTTGTGACAATCAAGTTTCCTTTTACGTTCACCACTGTCTGGAATGGTACACAAATGAGATGTACCACACAAAATGAGGCCGTGCTTGGGGAAGCTGCGCTGATGTCCAAGCCGTACGTTATAGAAGTGATACCAGGTAATTTATTAATTCGTGAAATTGAGGCACAGAAAATTTGCACCTATGTGTTACAAACTGCTTTACTACTTGATTGTGCTTGGCGTTGTATATTCTAAGCTTACAACATACATGTATAACATTAGTTTCCTCATATAGGAAAGCCAGCTATCTTTATCAACCATAATTATACAGAGCCACACTGTCGCTTAATTTATTATTGTATGTCTCGGTTATTGCTGTCACAGTGGTTCGTTTTTGTCATTATGATTATGTCTCAACAGGACGTTTATTTCCACGTTTAAATGCATTATGTATGTAATGTATAAGGGCTGCACTGTGTCTGCAGCTGACTGGCTCATAGTGAGACTGACTCTTAGCTCATGAATACATGTACATGTAGTAGGCCCCACCCAATTGAGTGTATATACTGTAACATATAGTTATATTGTTAGAATATATTATGTAACCATATGGGTATCTTGTATGAATACGTTTAACGTCCCAAGACCGTGATAACAATCACGACAACACAACATTACAATGTACATGCCATCCACATATGTTGTTCGTTATTTATGTATGCTGCCTCTTTGTTTCCAAGTGGATATATAGAGGATATTAACGGCACTCGTGAAATATGGACATTTCACACCACTCGATGAACATATATGTCATATTCGTTGCAAAAATATGAATATTATTTGTATTATATAGCGCTCCATGGAAATTAGCAGTTTTTTAGACTGTATACGATAATGAATGTGTATTTGAAGCCTATTTACGCTGTTTTACCGAACATAGATTTTATGAATATACATAGCGGAAGTAGTTTATTTCATCGATGAGAACATATGACTTTTATTTACATCGTATAACTATTTATTTCATGTGTAGGTATATAATAAATATGTTTTCTATTTTGTATTGCATTTATTTATAGATACTTATTGTAAAGGAAAATCGACAGACGCTGTTATTCCGCATCCATACCTGTGCAACTATCAATTGACATGTGTAGCCGATAGAATGATTCCACGGCAACTATGTGACGATAGCAAATGTAAGAATTTCAACACTGGTAACTGCGACACTTGTGAATCTACAGGATCATGCCCAGGAAGTATGTATGTGGGAGAATAAATAGAGGATATTCCATCGTACATTTTATATATATGCACATTTAGTCTATTTTTGAGATTATTATCAATGAATTGTGAAGTGCGCATGAATAGTTATAAAATGACGTGTTTCCCCCAGTTTTGACGTTACGTTGTGTGACGTCATGTGACGTCATGTAAACTTTTTGAAATACAAATTACTCAGCTGTTTCTAGGAATCAGATATATTTCAGTGCATATATGGAATGTGCTCACATTAACATTCTAGATTAGTCGAGACCCTTTCCAAATTGTCAAAGAACTTTATTTTGACTGTGTAAAAATTAGACATTTTGCATGGTAGCTCGTGGTTTCCAAGAAAGCAGGCGCACAATTACGGGTGTTCTCTTCACTTTGTATTATTTGTAAGGAGTTGATTACGGGTTTTTTCTCACAGCGAAACCCGTGCAAATAATTTGCAAGAGACTCAGTGTAATAATGGTGTTCTCTTCTGTTATGTCTCCGCATGAATGGTGGTCTGTTTGATCTGGAAATGTCGATGATGTTTGGGCTTTGTACGCCATAAGCCGCCCGTAAGTACATGCTACCAGGCTTAGCCTAATGTATTTTGCTATTATATTTATCAGAGAAAGCTATTAAGAGCGTTTGCATTCCGGCGCTCGCTGTGTCCGAGCAGAGCCTCTTTATTATGTTAGCAAAGGAATCTAACATTGTATTGTATTTAAAGCAATTGTACAGAATACGCAAATAATATGACAGGGTTTTCGTGGAAAATAGCTCACGATTGTTTACTTTGCCTCATTAAAACTGATATCAATTGGCAACGACATTTGACGTAGGATGAAACAATTGTGATCCGATTGCTCATATCTAGTCATTGCAGGATACGATACTATGTTATCGTTCTGTATGGATTAAGCAAAACTACTGCCTTGTTATATAGTAACAACACATGCTGAAGTACGCAAATACAAAACTGAACATGTTAGCATAACAAGGCATTACTTTTGCTTAATGCATACAGAACGATAAGTGTGGTTTCGATTAAAATGCCTTACATGGATGTGTATCCATTATAGTAGTATATACTACTATAATGGATACACATCCATGTAAGGCATTTTAATCGAAACCACACTTATCGTTTATTTATAGATGATGCATGTTCCTCCAATCCATGTGAACACTCCGGGGTATGCAACGTAGTTGGTGATTCCGGTTTTGTATGCGACTGTTCAGGAACGAATTACACAGGCAGTATTTGCCAAACAGGTACTTTGTATAATGTCATTGATTCGTCATAAATACGAGTATATGCCAACTACTTTCCGAACTTAATCCAGTAAATAGTAATTGCAAGGGCTACAAAGTGTTCCATCACCACCCACTAGTATTTGACTGAAGAGAGTATGAAATATGCGTAGTGATCACATTAATTGGGGCACGTTTACATTTCGCATTGTATTACATGGATTGCACTATTTCGATTGTACTGTGCTGTCCGGTGATTTCGCACAGCTAAGGAAACAATAACGTAACCGATATATAAATATTGAATATTCAGACCTTCAACTTTGTATGAATTATTCTTTACACTGGTTTCTCGACCAATGACCGAACAGCATTTCGTTTCAGTTAATCGCATATTGCGACACTTTCGCCAATATCTATTAAATCAATTATTAAATGTTCAGCGCTATGTTTAGAACTGATTTTACGCCTTGGTGTCATCAGTTCACGAGACGCAAAGCATATTACCGCCAACACACACGCTCACCTCGTGTCACACCTCCAATCACATACAAGTATAGCGATTCGAAATTACTTTTAGTGTCGGAGCTTCGCGACTGGGCTGGGTAAACAAAAAGGAAATTATACATGTAATTCACATATTTAATTTTGAATAAACTATTTTCATGCTCGCTAGCGCTCGCTCCAAGTTTATTTATTAAAAATTCAATATGTGAACTATAACTAATAGCTCACAATTTCTCCGTATTTTTACTACATATCATGCAATACAACAAGGTGCAACGATGCAAAGGGCCGGCATTTGTGAACTCACGCTGGGTATTCCCCGACAATCCGGATATCCGGTAACAGAGTACCAAATATAAAGAGATTTTCCCAAGCATTTCCCTTTTTCGCTCACTTTTTTGCTCTCTCGCCATGACTGATTTCCACGTTTGAGCAGTTTTGCGGTCGAAATGTGGTCAAACTGGCAAATTGGAAGCTCATCAAATTCGCCTCTAAAGCTGATCATTTCCAGGTTTGAGCAGTTTTGGTTGGCATTGTAGAAAATTTCCTACATTAGAAACTCTCCATTTGCAGGTTTTCATAGTTATTGACAGCAAAAATACAACGGAATATGGGCAGTGTTATTTAATAAATTAATTTAATAAATATAAACTCGATTGTGGGAAATTTCCCACAATTGAAATACAGAATGTACAATTTAACAAAATAATTACAAATTGGACACTGAAATGCCAAAAAATACAACTCCGACAATATCCGAATACAATGAACTAAACTTGATGATTAATCGTTTTTCATTGTAGGAAATTTCCTACGTTCGATTCAGGTGTTTTACTTTTGTCTAGGAAATATTGTTAAACTTCTCTAAATAAATTTCAACACTGAAATTCAAAACATACAACTTTGACAATATCCAAATGTACATAAATTTAATTGAACGTTGGAAATTTCCCACAATTAAACCTCATTTACAGAAAAGTCAGAAACCGATCGTAGGAAATTTCCTACGTTCCATTCAAGTGACTTACTTTTGTACAGGATATATTGTCAAATAACTTTCAACACCGAGATTCAAAGCATAAAACTTTCACAAAACTGTGATCAGTCGTTTTTGTTTTACAGAAACAACAGAAACCGATCGTAGGAAATTTCCTACGTTCGATTCATGTGATTTACATTTGTCAAGGATATATTGCCGAAGTTCTCTGTTATTAAATTTCAACACTGAAATTCAAAACATACAACTTTGACAATATCCAAATGTACATCACTTGAATTGAACGTAGGAAATTTCCCACAATTAAACCTAAAAATCATTCATTTTATATCAGTCGGATTTTTTTTTCTCAGAAAAGTCAGAAATCGATCGCAGGAAATTTCCTACGTTCGATTCAAGTGATTTAAAGTATCTAAGATATATTTACAAAGTTCTCTATGTTAATGAATTTCAATAATTCAAAACACAACTTCGACAATATCCAAGTACAACTCACTTGAATAGAACGTAGGAAATTTCCCACAATTAAACCACAAAAGTTATTCATTTTATATCACTCGTATTTCTTTTACAGAAAAGTCAGAAACCGATCGTAGGAAATTTCCTACGTTCGATTCAAGTGATTTGCTTTTGTCCAGGATATATATACGAAGTTCTCTATGTTAATAAAGTTAACACTGAAATTCAAAACGTACAACTTTGACAATATCCAAATGTACATCACTTGAATTGAACGTAGGAAATTTCCCACAATTAATTCTAAAAAATAATTAATTTTAGATCGGTCATATTTGTTTTACAGAAAAGTCAGAAACTGATCGTAGGCAATTTCCTACGTTCGATTCAATTGATTTAATGTATCTAGGATATATTGACAAAGTTCTCTATGTTAATGAATTTCAATAATTCAAAACACAACTTCGACAATATCCAAGTATAACGCACTTGAATTGAACGTAGGAAATTTCCCACAATTAAAACTAAAAAATAATTTATTTAGTCGCATTTGTTTTACAGACAAGTCAGAAACCGATCGTAGGAAATTTCCTACGTTTGATTCAAGGATTTACATTTGTCAAGGATATATTGAAGAAGTTCTCTCCGTTGATAAATTTCAACACTGAAATTCAAAACATACAACTTTGACAATATCCAAATGTACATCATTTGAATTTAACGTAGGAAATTTCCCACAATTAAACCTAAAAAATCATTAATTCGTTTACATTAAAGTCAGAAACCAATCGTAGGAAATTTACTACGTTCGATTCAAGTGATTTAAAGTATATAGGATATATTGACAAAGTTCTCTATGTTAATGACTTTCAATAATTCAAAACACAACTTCGACAATATCAAAGTTGAAGTACAACTCACTTGAACGTATGAAATTTCCCACAATTACACCTAAAAAATGATTCATTTTAGAATAGTCGAATTTCTTTTACAGACAAGTCAGAAACCGATCGTAGGAAATTTCCTACGTTTGATTCAAGTGATTTACATTCGTCTAGGATATATTGCCGAAGTTCCTGAAGTTAATAAATGTCAACATTGAAATTCAAAACATACAACTTTGACAATATCCAAATGTATATCACTTGAATTGAACGTAGGAAATTTCCCACAATTAAACCTAAAAATCATTCATTTTATATCACTCGTATTTCTTTTACAGAAAACTTAGAAACCAATCGAAGGAAATTTCCTACGTTCGATTCAAGTGATTTACTTTTGTCCAGGATATATTGACGAAGTTCTCTAAGTTAATAAATTTAACACTGAAATTCAAAACATACAACTTTGACAATATCCAAAAGTAAATCACTTGAATGGAACGAAAGCAATTTCAAACAATTAAACCTAAAAAATATTTCATTTTAGATCAGTCATATTTGTTTTACAGAAAAGTCAGAAACGGATCGCAGGAAATTTTCCTGCGTTCGATTCAAGTGATTTACTTTTGTCTAGGATATCCGTCAAGCAATCGGTCAAGTAATATTAAAGTTATACCATGATGAAGAAACTTGTACAAACTTTTTCTTACGAAAAATAAGGTTGTTTCCGCAAAAATATGAAGGTAAAACAGGCCATAGTCATGTTAATGGCGCCATGAGTGTGTTCGCAATGTTCACATGCATCAAGTGTCCAAACATTGAAGCAATCCGTCAAGTTATAATAAAGTTATACCATGATGACGAACCTTGTACAAACTTTTTGACAAAAGCGGCACATGCACATGATTGTGAGATATTTACTACAACTAAGGACATACAAGTTTGTCAATATACATAGCAAAGCCATAATAAATATATGTTGTTTACATGGAGAACTATGCAGAACAATTTCTTTATTTAATGGTGTTTAATGGCCTGTCAAAAGCTAAGGTCGTCCTAGGCCATGTTAACTGGGTCAAATCCCATATGTCATCTGCATGGATGGGGGTACCGTCAATGGAAATTCAATGACAAACAAATGGAGTTACATGTATGTAGTAAGACATCTGGAGTGATGTGACGCAGGATCTCACACGTGATGCAGCACATAATTTCACATTTGGTGTCACACAGGATCTCAGAAGTGTTGTCACGCAGGATCTTACAAATGATGTGACGCAGTATCTCAGGAATGCACATGTGATGTGATCATGCTGATGCTGCGGATCTCAGGAATGATGTAACGCAGGATCTCAACAACTCACGAGTGATGTGACTCGGGATCTCACATGTGATGTGACGCATAATTTCACATTTGGTGTGACGTAGGATCTCAGAAGTGTTGTCACACAGAATCTGACAAGTGATGTCATCATGGGGACGCTGGTCACACTCGATGTCAGATATTTACATGCCACAGAGTTTCTGTCATTGAGTTTGACTGTGACGAAAGTGTTCCAACAAGGTGATGACATTGATGCACAGTGGCAGGTCATACTGAAGATATTCATTGTCCGGGTTCAACAAAACATCTACGTCAAACTGAAACAGATATAGAAAAGTATACAGTATTACCGTATGTTTGATCAAATTCATTAGCGAACAGTGTATGCCCTGAACAGACTACAAACGACCAGGCTGATCAGGGACTACACTGGTTGCAAACTCATTAGGTGATGTCTTTTAAGGGACGTCAGCAATAAAAAATAATGTTCTCCCGCTTTTAATGAATTTATGTAGTGAATACTCGCCATTTGCTGGAAGAAAATGTTCCAGGTCCCTTAAAGGTACATGTAAATGCCCACTCAGTAGGCACAAAATGTTCTTTATATCAGAGACATTTCCTGGCAAAATAAACATTCATTCACAATTTCCCCACATAATGATTGGCATTATTATACATTTTATATCAGGTAAATATCCATACTGATATCAGGGGCGATAACCGTGTTTCCTTAAATTGTTAACGAACATTACTAATTATTCTCTGTATTTATATTTTTATGTGCAATGATCACACTTTATAATCTGTCGAAAATACTGTTTTTTCAGGTGAGGCATTTAATTTGTATAAATAATTAAACAAGAACTCCGCGGAGCAAGATGTCCCGCCAGGCTCAGTTTGATAGTACATAAGGAGCTTGTAATAACCTTGGGGTTAGGAGCGCCGTGGCGTAATGGTTAAGTGTGTCGGACTACTGATCCAAGGGTCATGGGTTCGAGCCTGACTAGCGGCGTGCGTTGTGTCCTTGAGTAAGACACTTTATCCACACTGCTCCAGTTCACCCAGCTGCAAATGGGTACCGATAATTCGTATTTAATTCGTAAATAAGAATTACCGGCTTCTCTCAAAAATCTCTACCTCCGTTCTTTCTCCCATTCTTGAGAGACGGCATGTCTGGTCCTAGAGCCAGTGCCGCCGGTAAATATAAGCTAAAGCTAAAGCTTGGGGTTAGTGAGCACCATGGGCTTTCTGTAGAATGATGCGGGATGTTGTTACAAATGCATGTATGGAGCATTTTAGCATAAACTGAGCGTTAACTTTTACAAACACGGAAATTTCTAAATCAGCGACCTTGACCTTTGGGGTTTGCGGGCACCATGGGCTTTCTGTAGAATGATGCGGGATGTTGTTACAAATGCATGTATGGAATATTAAAGCATAAACTGAGCGTTAACTTTTGCAAACACAGAAATTTCTAATTCAGTGACCTTGACCTTTGGGGTTAGCGGGCACCATGGGGTTTCTGTAGAATGATGCGGGATGTTGTTACAAATGCATGTATGAAATATTAAAGCATAAACTGAGCGTTAACTTTTCCAAACAAGGAAATTTGTAAGTCAGTGACCTTGACCTTTGGGGTTAGCGGGCACCATGGGCTTTCTGTAGAATGATGCGGGATGTTGTTACAAATGCATGGAATATCAAAGCATAAACTGAGCGTTAACTTTTCCAAACACAAAACTTTCTAAGTCAATGACCTTGACCTTTGGCGTTAGCGGGTATCATGGTCTTTCTGTAGAATGATGCGGGATGTTGTTACAAATGCATGTATGGAATATTAAAGCATAAACTGAGCGTTAACTTTTCCAAACACAGACATTTCTAAATCAGCGACCTTGACCTTTGGAGTTAGTGGGCACCATGGGCTTTCTGTAGAATGATGCGGATTGTTGTTACAAATGCATGTATGGAATATTAAAGCATTCCATTGAGGGAAACAGAAGTTACAATGAATTAACCTGAGAGTTAAGTTTTAGAAACAGAGCTAAACGCAAAAACTTAACGTTGAATGCATGCGAAAAGTAGGTCAGTGAACCATGATAACTAGGTCAAGGTCACATGGGCTCCCTCAGTGTGAGATGGTTACATCACAGTGTTGATGTATACCGAAGCATTCCATCAAGGGAAACAGAGGTTGTAATACATTAAACCGAGCGTTAACTTTTCCAAACACGGAAATTTCTAAGTCACTGACGTGACCTTTGGGGTTAGCTGGCACCATGGGATTTTTGAAGAATGATGCGAGATGTTGTTACAAATGCATGTATGGAATATTAAAGCATTCCATTGAGGGAAACAGAAGTTACAATGAATTAACCTGAGCGTTAAGTTTTAGAAACAGAGCTAAACGCAAAACTTAACGTTGAATGCATGTGAATCATGAAAAATAGGTCAAGGTCACATGGGCTCCCTCTGTGTGAGATGGTTACACCACAGTGTTGATGTATACCAAGTATCGAGGTCGTAGGAGTTATAGTTTTCTGGAAACTGAGCTAAACGCAAAAATTTAACGTGAAATGTTGACGCCGCCTCCGACACCGCCGCCTACGGAAAAGCTATGCCTATGTCCCGCTTCTGCTAAAGCAGGCGGGACAAAAATATCATGCCTCATTTGCATATGAAAAAGGCCTGATACCACCGCGCGTCACTATCAGTAAAATACATATTACTAAATGATTATATCTGTATAGCGGGCAACGTAATTTTTAGAACAGGTGGAATAGCGACACAAATATACACTAAATTCCTATAAAGAACAGTTTGTGCCCTCTGAGTGGGCATGTACCTTTAAAACTGTGAGCACTGACTGTGCCTCAGATACAACGGTAATATCCAATAATTCCAATTCATGCGCAGTAAATGACATATATGTGGCTGTGACTGGATAAATTAGGCGTATGCGCATCTGCAGTCTGATCAGGATCTACACTGCTCGCCATTTCATCAATGAAACAACCGTCATGCTTCTAACAAGCAATATAGATCTTTATCAGGCTACGTGAGTGTGAAGAAACCACACAAATTCCATAAGCCCCATTTATCCAGTCACAGCCACATATTATCAATCAATCACACTATTTTATTTCATCACATTCCCCAAAACATGTGCTACATTCTCAAGTACATGCTATCAGAACATGTGATAAGCAGGGCAGATAATTTGGCATTTTCGCTATACATGTGCCAGTATGTTCTGAAATGATAATATATATAGAGCTCCAGATATGGTGCGTATTTGCGTAAATACCCAATTAAAATTGCCAAAAACCCAATTTAAATCAGAAGTAGTGAGTATCAAAAAGCAATCCAAGATTTGTGGTATCTTTATCATGCTACAGAATACAATAAACAGACCACAAATATAGCATATTTTCCTATTTTTCCATGAAAACACATCTTGGTATTTCATTTGTCTTCTAATGAAATACCAAGATGTGTTTTGATTTAGAAGCAAACTGTTCAACGAGTGCGGTCTGCTGATGTGTAAACAGTTGTATGATTCTATTTTACACAATTAAAATTTTGAAATACCAAATTGCTTCAGAAATGATGGAGTGACAATACTCAATTACTAATTGCTTATTTGGAGCCCCCTGTACAATGTATATACCACATTTAGAAAATGGTTCCCAGCATAGACGCTATAGTGTAATTAATTTATATGAAACAATTTAGTAACCTTCAATTGTAAAATATCTATAATACTGAAAAATACTGTCAAATTGGTTTCGGAATTATTAGTTTGTACTTGTATTATTTTTATAATATTAATATTTTTTTCAGATGTAAAATATGTCACATTTAACTACTAAATCTCAAATTAGATTTAATTACTAAATCGCCTATGAGTGGAATCGTAGCTCTGGCTACAAACAGTACGCGAGTACATGGCAAGAGTTACAGTTCGCAATTATACTGCTTCAAACAGAGCTCCAGATAAGCTGCGTATTTACTTAAATAACCAATTACAATTGTCAAAAAAAACAATTGAAATAAGAAGTAGCGAGTATCAAAAAGCAATACAAATTTTGTGGTACCTTTATCATGCTGCAGAAAACAATAAAAAGATAACAAAAATAGCATATTTTTCTTATTTTCCATGAAAACACAACTTGGTATTTCATTAGAATTGTCTCCATGTTTTCATTTTGAAGCAAACTACCGTAAGTACCCTATGTTTTTGGACACCCTAAATATTCGGACACCCTTATTTTTCAAGAAAATAATTATTGTTTGTGTCTCTAAAATTCTGGACAGGTGAAAAATGTGATTGTTTTGTTAACCATAAAAAATGGTGTTAAATTTCAATTTGCAACAATTAATATCCGTATATGTACGAGTGTTACGGTAACACAACTTGCCCAGGTCCCTTGTACATATATTGCATAATTCGGTATTTTTTTTACACAAAGCAACACACAAATTTCGTCTGTGTAATATGTGTCGGGGTGTAAGCGAGTCTCGGATTAGGAATTCAAATTCGTGGCAGATATTAAAATACAATCAACTTCTGTAAATTACGTTGAAAACTGACATAAATTTCGGAGCAGACATTATCGTATTTTGCTGATATTGATTTTCAAAATCTGTCCTATCAGTATCTTCCGTAAATGATGTTAAAAGTTGACATACATTTCAGAGCAGATCTGGAATTGTCAGTTTAATACATAAAATCATTATCGAAAAAACGACGATGCAATATGGGTGGTAGTACCACAGGTGATTCTAGTGTGTCTTGGATGGTCAATTATTATTTGTATATTTCTAAACAATACATACACAGGGGTGTAAAATTATTTGAAATATCACTTGCCCTAAAGTCCTAGTAGATGCAAAATCTTACTCGCCCTTACTGGTTTGCCACTCGCCCTTATATTTTATACAGATATTTCAATATTCACTATGTTCTCCTTTAGTAGGCTATATATGCTACTGTACATGTATGTTATTTAAAATCTATCTCCAGATAGACAATCCAACAGTTGTCATGGTATAATGAATAAATATTTATTTGTATTGCAATTCTGTGTATGTGTCTTATTTTTTACCTATTCTGTATGCCATTCGTGTTCAGCGATTACCATGGATCTCTTGACTTTGTCTTGTTAATATATCTACAGAATTCACTGTTTGCATATTTTGTGCAGAAATAGGAAAGCTTCCAAAACATTATAATGTATAGGTTTCTTATGTCTGCACATTATTTATACATGATACAGATACTTATACCGGCTAACTTGGGTCAGACAGTGACATACTCACAATATTTGCAAGTATTGTTCATATTTGTCAAAGAAAAACATCCCATTTTTATAATTGGACTGGTCTGAAAATCATTTTCTAGCGAAAATCAAGCGATCCGTCTCATCGGAATGCTGTGCAGTTTGGAGAAAATGATATTTTCGCATGTGCTAACTCTGGCTGTCTGCTAGCAATATTGCGTGTTTACACAGGAAGCGAACATTGACGTTACAGAATGCCATAAATTAATTATGGGCGAATGTAAATCGCGGACGACAGGCGGCCTAGGCCCGGCGACCATCCCATAAATCAAGATACTTGCACGATAACTCGCTGCACTAACTTAAGTGAAGATGAAACCGTGGCTGCGATCAGACATATATGACGGATAGTTTGCGTATTTCCCATTTATATTATAAATAGGTAAGTATTGATAAAATTTTAATTCACTCCGCTTGAGCCGCGATTTAAACTCGTCCATAATTAGAATTGTTCCGGTTGGCGCAAACGCTTTTATTAAATTCAAAGCGTTTATGAAATGATCAATGGTATTTGATAAATAAACGGAGAACGGTGCATAACTATATATTTTTTTATTTACGATCAATCATGGATGATCCAAAATTCACTCGACCCGTCGGACGACCGTCTACACAAAGCTACTCGACTGAGATGATGACCAAGTCGCCATGGCGAGCGGTCGAGTGGAATTTTACACCCCTGATACAAAATAATACAAATGCGCCTGGGTGTAATAATAATAGTACTTTTAATATTACATCCACGCGCATTTGAATTGTTTTGTGCATTGTTTAGAAAGTTGTTTCATGTATATACCAACAATAATTCACCATCCAAGACACGCCAGAATCACCTGTGGGTAGTACCAGAGGCAGACCTGCGTTTAAGCATACCGTAAAGATTCTAATAGGGGGCGTCTATTAGAATCTCCACTGGCTCCGAAGTCCTGGGTGGGCGTTTAATGGAGGCAAGTGTTATTCAGCAATGGGAAAATGATAAAAAAATATACGATGTTCTGCTATCTGAACAAAAACATAACTAAGGGACGTTACTCTCAAACGCCAGACTTGATCGTACTGTCTGTCGGTTTATAAACATTTGGGCCAAGACGTTTCGGCCCAATCTGGTCATTATGGTACAGTCGGTAGAAATGTTAAATTTAATGGTAATGTATATCAAGACAGCGTCAATCATTAATGCTGATCAGATTTACGCCTACGGACGTTTCGTCAGCGTTTCGCATCTGTCGGGTTTGAGATGCTTTGAAAATGGCGTCTCCGTAACCGTGTAAATTCTGATCACCCTGTGTCCGTGAAAATAGCTACTGCTGATGAGGAATTTACTGTGACACCGGAAACAGTCGAATTTCGCTTCCGCTTTTGAAAGTGAAAGTAGCAATTATGTTTTTTCCCCGATTTTAAAGGAAATTGCTTTCGAAATAATGGAAAGAAAAAAAATCTAATTTGACAATTAGCTCCGATTTTGTTTCAAGTCGGTACTGGGCGTTTATTAGAGGCACTAATTTCGTGAAAATCAACCAAAAAATGTGTCATTTTCAACGTATAAAGTGGGGGGTGGGCGTCTATTAGAGCATGGGCGTCTATTAGAATCTTTACGGTATAAAATAATGTAAATCTGTGAATGGATTATTGGTTTCGTTTCGTGCGTGTGGCAAAAAAAGGTGATTTTGTATAAAGTTGTAAGCAGATTTCAAACGTATGGATGGACAGGACAGACAGTCGCTAGTGATCGTGATAACAATGATCCGCGTGTGTCTGTCTGACCACTCGTCCGAAATCTGTGTCACAGTTTTAAAAAAACACGATGTCTCACCATGCGGACACGTCTACTGGCAAGACGGTGTTACGTCGGCTGAGCGGTGATCGATAATTATTTTTACCCGTCCAAAAACATAGGGTTATTACCCAATTGCTTCAGAAATGATGGAGTGGCAATACTCAATTACTAATTCCTTATCTGGAGCCTGTCGAGTTTAGAAACAAATTTGCTATGCTGATGTGGTATCCAGTACGCTGTTCATTTTTGTTTACACTGCCATATGTGCAGAATTATCAGAAAAGATTGACATTGCAAACACACAGGTGTTTCATATTGTTGCCGTTGCTCTCAATAAATTGATAATGTCACAAGCGTGGAAGAAATATATGTTTTCTATCGCAAATATGAAAAAAAATCACCATCACCAAAGTTAAACTTAATATATGCAAATGAGAGATAAAATTCAACGAAATAGCGTAAGAGCAAAAATATCAGGCCAACATACAGCGGTAAATGAATACAACTTATAATCCTCCCACAAACAAGTCGAAAACACATCTCGCGATCTGTCCGAAATTAGGTTACTTTCTATTCATGAAAGCAAAGATCCATATATCATGCTGCGGAATAGACTGGCCAAGTTACCATAAAGGGAACATAAATATATGTAAGTGACAATTACCTCTGTGCAACTTTTAAGCATCACCTGCCCAAAAACGGTGGAAATTTGCACTTTAAAACGCACTTTAAAAACTTTACAAACCGTGCAAATGGCGGAAAGCTGATGGGGTGTGACTAATTTGCACAATGGTCCAATTTCGGCGCAAGTGATATGATTTAGGTGGGAAGTCCTAACAAGGCTCGAATCAAGAATCATTTCATCTACTAAAAATGGCATTGTTGCTATACATGTACAGGTAAATGCCCATCATCTTCATACTCGGGAAATTAAGTTAAATACATTAATTAGTAACCATCCATTGCAACACATATGTTTATAATACTGAACAATAAACAACACTAGCATAGAAACAAAATTGCTACCATGCTACGCTATGTGTCCATCGTATGCCACTTGTGTAGCTAACACTAGCAGTGTATGCCCTGTGCTGGTCCACCTGGGTCACAATATTAATTTATGATAAACCCGCATCATCAAATACGGCCGCTAAATATGTTAAAGTTATACACTGTTCGTCATGTGTTTATACATGCATAATAATAATGGTGATGTATGTCAGCATGTCATGTTTTTATTATATCGACAATTATATTACACATGCCTATCGGTATCTACATGGGTCAAAACAGGAAGTGCTAATTATAACCCTCAGCTTCAGCAGGTATAATAATATTCAGGGTCTTCATTTAATAATTTAACTCATTGTAGGCAATCGTCTTGCAGTACATGTACATGTCCCCAATGCTCTGGTCTGAGCTTAACCCGAATGTTCTGTCTGTAACGCTGGACGACTTACGACACAGACAGAAAATTAGGGTTAGTCTGAGCTATGAAAGTTGATTACACTTTTTTACCAATTCATTCTCATACTGTTTCTATAAAAATAAGTCAAATATACATTTGCTTTATATTGTGCAATATTTGACTTTTACACATGCTGTTAATCCCTTAATTACCTGTTGGTGCGTGACTTGATTACCCTGTGGCTGCTGTGTATTTTCCAATTCAGTGCACCCGGGATTTTTTAGCGATACTGTGTTATCTGGCTATGATATGATGAAATAGGGCTCAAGTACAATGCAACCAGTCAGGGACCATGCATACCATTTATCAAGCCACTGCTACATTATTATAAGACCAATCTATATTTACATCAACTTAACCGCAATTTGACAAAAAAAAAAAGCGGAATGTGTTATAAAGTGAAAAATATCTTGTTGGCGGCTGGGGTCGAACTCAGGCCGCCTGAGTGAGACGAACATTTTACCACGTCGCTATAAAAGCCGGCTTGTACCGCAAGGCAGTACAAATGTTTGATTATCATACCAAGGCCGTACTACTACACATACACAAAATATATTTCTCCCATTATGTGACATTATTGAGAGCAACGGCAACAATATTAATCAAAGATATCATCAATCATACATTGATTATTCACCTAGTAAAGTGTGTATTAGCAAATTTATTTTGTTATCGGCTAATTCTGCGTATCGGCTAATGTAGCGCAATTCACGTCAAATTTAGCCTAGTGTATATCATAATAAAATATGTGGATTTCGGAATTTAAAAACAAGCTGAGTAATTGCTACACAGTACCACAATTTTATGTCATTCCGATTGTTTGATAAAAAGTTATTCCGAATATAGTCAAACTGTGTAAAATCCTCAGACCCTACTAAATTAACTGTTCAACTAAGAAACTAACCTGTCATGATGTCACTGGATAGTTCTGCTTCAAGTTTAAGGCCAATTTTGCTATGCTGATCCAGAAAGCTGTTCGCTATTTTGTTTTCACTACCAGATGCGCAGCATTAGCAGAAACAAATGTGACGTTGCCAACACGCGTGTGATGTCATACATCACACAATTTACGTTACTTCCTGATGTCAAAATGTCATGACATTTTACCTGCACAGACATCTTTGAACTGCGTTGAATATTCATGAAATTTTGACTGAATATGGGGATGTTAAAGGTACATGCCCACGCAGTAGGCACAAACTGTTCTTTATTGGAATTAAATAGTTGTATAATTGTGTCACTATTACACCAGTTCTAAAAATTGTGCCCGCTATACATATATAATCAATTAGTAATATTTATTTTACTGATAGTGACGCGCAGTGATATCAGGCTATTTTCATATACAAATGAGGCATGATATTTTTTAATTATTTTAATATAATAATTGAATGCGTCACCTGAAAAAATAATATTTTCGACAGATTATAAAGTATGATCATTGCACATCAAAAAATAAATACAGAGAATAAATAGTAATGTCCGTTAACATTTAATGAAACACGGTTATCGCCCCTGATATCAGTGTGTAAATTTACGGCTAATATAAAATTTATAAAATGCCATCAATACATGGAATAATGGTGAATGAATGTTTATTTTGCCACAAATATGTAGGATGATGTCTCTGATGTAAGTAACAGTTTGTGCCTACTGAGTGGGAATGTACCTTTAATGACATATAAATTTGTTTGGAAAGCCTTAGGTGTGCAGATTTAGCCGACACCATTGTACCTATCTATGAAGTAGGACAAATAACTATTCAAACACAATCGAAACAAGTTTAAATGTCAGTATCATGCCCATATTTAGTCCAAATTCCAGCACCATATAAGCCGAGGCAGTTCAAATAAGTCTGTGTATGTTAAAAGTCTCATAACATTCGGACGTCAGTAAATTACATCAATTTATTGTGATGTCTGATGCCACCTCTGTGTGTTTGCAACATCATGTTTATTTCTGATAATTCTGCGCATCTCGCAGTGTAAACAAAAATGAACAGCGTACTGGATAACACATCAGCATAGCAAAATTGGTACTAAACTTGAAGCAGTATACATACATGTATACTGCAACTGTAACTCTTGCAATGTACTACCGTACCGTTCGCAGCCATAGTTACTATTCCACTCATGGCTTCCTCTCAGTCTGCAGAATAGCGAATCTGATCTAATTTGCACCTTAGTAGTTAAATGTGACTCACTGACATATTTTATATAGTTTAATGAAAAAAAATAATATTATAAAAAAATAATATGACAAGTACAAACTAATAATTCCGAAACTAATTTTACAGTACAATATTTTTCAGTATTATAACTGTTTTACGATAGAAGGTTACTAAATTGTTTCATATAAATTAATTACACTGGCGTCTATACTGGGAACTATTTTCTAAATGTGGTATAGTATTATCATTTCAGAACGTACTGGTACATGTATAGCGAAAATGCCAAATTATGCCATACCAAATTATCTGCCCTGCTTATGACAGGTTTTGAAGGCATGTACTTGAATGTAGCGCATGCTTTGGGGAATGTGATGAAATAAAATGGTGTCATTGATTGATAATATGTGGCTGTGACTGGAGAAATGTGGCTTATGGGATATGTGACCAGTGTAGCTTCTTCACACTTGTGTAGCCTGATAATGATCTATATTGCTTGTTAGAAGCATGACGGGTGTTTCATTGATGGAACGGCGAGCAGTGTAGATCCTGATCAGACTGCGGATGCGCAGGCCGGTCTGGATCTACAGTGGTTGCAAAATCCATAAGCCCAATTTGTCCAGTCACAGCCACATATATGTCATTTACTGCCCATGAATTGGAATTATTGGATATTACCGTTGTATCCGAGGCACAGTCGGTACTCACAGTTTTAAGGGACTTTGCACATTTCTTACCAGCCAATGGCGGTTGTTCACTACATAAATTCATTAAAAGCGAGAGTACATTATTTTTATCGCGCCCGCTTGCGGAAAGCGCGATATAGTCGGCACTTTGGTACGTGTTTTTGGTTAAGTTTGTTGGTGAAAGTTTTTCGTTATACTATATCTCTGCAACTGCTTTGCCCATTACCTTCAAACTTCACATGGGTGTTTATCATCATCTATATTTTCATTCTACCCCCTCCCGTGCGGCCCCTGTGCCCAATGTCAAGGTCAAATTACTTTGAAGTTTTTGGTTAAAGTTTTTGGTTAAAGTTTTTTGGTTAAAGTTTTTCGTTATACTATATCTCTGCAACTGCTTTGCCCATTACCTTGAAACTTCACATGGGTGTTTATCATCATCCATATTTTCATTCTATCCCCACCGGTGCGGCCCCTGTGCCCAATTTGAAGGTAAAATTACTTTGAAGTTTTTGGTTAAAGTTTGTTCATGTACTATATGTATGCACCTACTTTGCCCATTACCCTTGAACCTTGACATGCCTGTTTATCATCATCCATATTTTCATTCTACCCCACCCGTGCGGCCCTTGTGCCCAATGTCAAGGTCAAATTACTTTGAAGTTTTTTGTTGAAGTTTTTGGTTAAAGTCTTTTCATGTACTATATCTCTGCACCTGCTTTTCCCATTACCTTGAAATTTCACATGGGTGTTTATCAGCATCTATGTTTTCATTCTACCCCGCTCCCGTGCGGCTCCTGTGCCCAATGTCAAGGTCTAATTACTTTTCAATTTTTGGTTAACGTGTTTGGTTAAAGTTTTTGTCGCGCCCGCTTGCTGAAAGCGCGATATAGTCGGCACTTTGGCGTACATCCATACGTGCGTGTGTCCGGTTAAAGTTTTTTGATTAACGTTTTTCTATCTACTATATCTCTTTTTTTATTGTCCATGCCTCGCCCCAAGGCGCGACATGCAGGCCGCGGTAATCTAGTTTATTACAGACGTCCCTTAAAAGACATGCATCACCTAATGATTTTGCAACCAGTGTAGTCCCTGATCAACCTGTGCGTTTGTTGTCTGTTCAGGGCATACACTGTTCGCTAATGAATTTGATCAAACATAATACTGTATACTGTTCCATATCTGTTTAAGTTTGACGTAGATGTTTTGTTGAACCCGGACAATGAATATCTTCAGTATGACCTGCCACTGTGCATTAATGTCATCACCTTGTTGGAACACTTTCGTCACAGTCAAACTCAATCACAGAAGCTCTGTGGCATGCAAATATCTGACATCGAGTGTGAAATCTTGCATCACAACATTTGTGAAATCCTGTATCACGTAGCTAGAAAAGCTGCGTCACATCATGTGTGAAAACCTGCATGTGTCGACATCATGCACCATATCACTTGTGGCATCCTGTGTCACATTACTTACGAGTTGCTGAGATCCTGTGCTACATCATTTCTGTGATCCGCAGCGTCCCCATGATGACATCACTTGTCAGATCCTGTGTGACAACACTTCTGAGATCCTGCGTCACACCAAATGTGAAATTATGCGTCACATCACATATGAGATCCCGCGTCCCATCACTCGTGAGTTGCTGAGATCCTGCGTTACATCATTCCTGAGATCCGCAGCATCATCATGATCACATGTGCATTATTCCTGAGATACTGCATCACATCATTTGTAAGATCCTGCGTGACAACACTTCTGAGATCCTGTGTGACACCAAATGTGAAATTATGCACTGCTTCACGTGTGAAATCCTGCGTCACATCACTCCAGATGTCTTATTACATACATGTAACTCCATTTGTTTGCCATTAATTTCCATTGATACTGGTGAAATATGGGATTTGACCCAGTTAACATGGCCTAGGATGACCTTATCTTTTGACAGACCATTAAACACCATTAAATAAATAAATTGTTCTTCCTCATCTGCATATTTCTCCATGTAAACAACATATATTTATTATGGCTTTGTATATTGACAAAGTTGTATGTCCTTAGTTGTAGTGATCATGTGCATGGGCCGTTTTGTCAAAAAGTTTGTACAAGGTTCGTCATCATGGTATAACTTTAATATTACTTGACGGATTGCTTCAATGTTTGGACACTTGATGCATGTGAACATAGCGAACACACTCATGCCGCCATTAACATGACTATGGCCTGTTTTACCTTCATATTTTTGCGGAAACACACTTTTATTTCGTAAGAAAAAGTTTGTACAAGTTTCTTCATCATCAGATCATAGTATAACTTTAATATTACTTGACCGATTGCTTGACGGATATCCTAGACAAAAGTAAATCACTTGAAATATTTTTTAGGTTTAATTGTTTGAAATTGCTTCCATTCCATTCAAGTGATTTACTTTTGGATATTGTCAAAGTTGTATGTTTTGAATTTCAGTGTTAAATTTATTAACTTAGAGAACTTCGTCAATATATCCTGGACGAAAGTAAATCACTTGAATCGAACGTAGGAAATTTCCTGCGATTGGTTTCTAAGTTTTCTGTAAAAGAAATACGACTGATATAAGATGAATGATTTTTAGGTTTAATTGTGGAATTTTGCCTACGTTCAATTCAAGTGATATACATTTCGATATTGTCAAGTTGTATGTTTTGAATTTCAAGAACATCAAGAACTTCGGCAATATATCCTAGACAAATGTAAATCACTTGAATCAAACGTAGGAAATTTCCTACGATCGGTTTCTGACTTGTCTGTAAAAGAAATTCGACTATTCTAAAATTAATTATTTTTTAGGTGTAATTGTGGGAAATTTCCTACGTTCAAGTGAGTTATACTTCAACTTGGATATTATCGAAGTTGTGTTTTGAATTATTGAAAAGTCATTAACATAGAGAACTTTTTCAATATATCCTAGACAAATGTAAATCACTTGAATCAAATATAGGAAATTTACTACGATTGTTTTCTGACTTTTCTGTAAAAGAAATACGACTGATATAAAATTAATGATTTTTTAGGTTTAATTGTGGGAAATTTCCTACGTTAAATTCATGTGATGTACATTTGGATATTGTCAAAGTTGTATGTTTTGAATTTCAATGTTGAAATTTATTAACTGAGAGAACTTCGTCAATATATCCTAGACAAATGTAAATCCTTGAATCAAACGTAGGAAATTTCCTACTATCGGTTTCTGACGTGTCTGTGAAACAAATGCGACTAAATAAATTATTGTTTTGGTTTAATTGTGGGAAATTTCCTACGTTCAATTCAAGTGAGTTATACTTGGATATTGTCGAAGTTGTGTTTTGAATTATTGAAATTCATTAACATAGAGAACTTTGTAAATGTATCCTAGATACATTTAATCACTTGAATCGAACGTAGGAAATTTCCTACGATCAGTTTCTGACTTTTCTGTAAAACAAATTTGACCGATCTGAATGAATTATGTTTTAGGTTTAATTGTGGGAAATTTCCTACGTTCAATTCAAGTGATGTACATTTGGATATTGTCAAAGTTGTATGTTTTGAATTTCAGTGTTAAATTTATTAACATAGAGAACTTCGTATATATATCCTGGACAAAAGCAAATCACTTGAATCGAATGTAGGAAATTTCCTACGATCGGTTTCTGACTTTTCTGTAAAAGAAATACGACTGATATAAAATGAATAACTTTTGAGGTTTAATTGTGGGAAATTTCCTACGTTCTATTCAAGTGAGTTGTACTTGGATATTGTCGAAGTTGTGTTTTGAATTATTGAAATTCATTAACATAGAGAACTTTGTCAATATATCCTAGATACTTTAAATCACTTGAATCGAACGTAGGAAATTTCCTACGATCGGTTTCTGACTTTTCTGTAAAAGAAATACGACTGATATAAAATGAATGATTTTTAAGTTTAATTGTGGGAAATTTCCTACGTTCAATTCAAGTGATGTACATTTGGATATTGTCAAAGTTGTATGTTTTGAATTTCAGTGTTGAAATTTAATAACTGAGAGAACTTCGTCAATATATCCTAGACAAATGTAAATCCTTGAATCAAACGTAGGAAATTTCCTACGATCGGTTTCTGACGTGTCTGTGAAACAAATGCGACTAAATAAATTAATTTTTTTGGCTTAATTGTGGGAAATTTCCTACGTTCAATTCAAGTGAGTTATACTTGGATATTGTCGAAGTTGTGTTTTGAATTATTGAAATTGAAAAAGGGAAATGTTTGGGAAAATCCCTCTCTATTTGGTACTTTGTTCGGTGTACTTGCGCACTGCGATTTTAGTGACGTGAGTTAATTATATTTGTCTATGGTGGCCAATACACGTCAACATAAGTGTCAGTTCTACGTTCAAGCAAGGGGGTCAATAAATAATAAATTACAGTCAGGGAACAAATTAATGTCAGTATAACACATCCAGCGTAGATTATTAATGGAAGTACTCAAACTACAATGACAAATAAATCATGACGCGTGTGTGCTTCCATACATTGAAAATTTCGTCAGCGGTTTCCCCAATCATGGCCAATTGCGTCATTTATATGTTTTAATATATTCGATCCGGGGCCAACTATTTCATTAATAAAACCGAAGTAAACAGGGCGTTGAAAGACGATGTCTTCTAAAAAAAAACGAGCATGTAATAGTAGAGTAAACTTATTTAAATAATATTATACAATTTCATGTTTTCTGCATTTAGCGAGACATCATGGCTTTAAATGGCCGTTTGACATTTGTGCATATCATGAGATCGATGATGTAAGGTTGCTAATGTAAACAATGCCGAGGCCGCTTGATTTTGTCAATTATTTGCTTGACGAACTGACACAAAAAACAATCTTGTATTCACCAAATATACTTTGACTGGCCAAATATCCTCAGAAGTTGCCTAGTTTCTGACTTATAAAATACCGACACCTGGTACAGGTAATGAGAGGTTGAGAAGGCGGAAGTAAACAGGTGCGCGAAATCACCGGATGCGCGAAATCACCAGACACAGGCTCTGTTTTTCTCAAGGTCACATTCAGATGACTTAGACATTTGCATTAACGTTTTGCATACAAGTTTTCGGCATCATGTTTCCTCTATTATCCTCTTTGAAATTCATATGCTCATTTGTAGTCGTCAAATTTCATTGTATAGTCGACCAATGTGGCACATGTGCTCACGGGCGAGATCATGTGCTTGAATAACTGCGTTTATGCTGTGGCCAAAGATTATTAACTTGTTGGTTTTCTGGTCCAGGCGTCGTTTTGAGGTACAGCGCAGGGCGGATCCAGGATGTATGTCTAGAGGGGACGTGGATATCAAATGAGACATTTAATCGCCAATTTTCATAAAACTCTGATTATTTTCTGGATTTTATCTTATTTCTCATCAAAAGTATATGCTGTTACAACTCACTTGAACCGGAAATTGAAATAAGGAAATCATCAGATCTTTCGACGTACAAAATGGGTTTAAATCTAAACTCGGCCAATTTTCGAGGGGGCCTGCGCCGGATACGCCGCCTGGATCCGCACTTGCATCAAACAGTGTTTCTGCTTTTTGGTATTATTATATTGATATGCATGCTTGTCATAACGTATGTGATGTTTCTTGCTTGCTGGCTGTTATGCTTCATTGTAGCATATTACGATGTGTTTTTATTTCGTACTACAACAGTCGGTTCGCAATAATTCGTTGGGTGGTGTTTAATCCTTTTTATTGCACATATTAGCGGCATGGATGAAATTGCAACTAGCAAAATTAGTGATTAAATAACAGTCAGGCAAATGTGGTGGGCTGCAAGTTATATTAACATTAGTTACAACGGTCCCCAATTGTAATAAGTAGAGAACATTCACAACATCATCACATATGTAACCATTTCGATGTCAGATTTCCATGCATGAGAGAAGTGGATAACTCCTCTGCCAAGACACTATAGACATGGCCATACCAGTATCAATATGCTGCCTTATGGGTTACACAATCACGAGTATCTTAAATTCGAACTACTTTCTCGTCTCCATCAGCGTTATAATTGGCGGATATTGTCCGTTTGACTTCACATTGCTGAGTTTAAGTGAAGGTGACCGACATTATGCTGCCTTATGGGTTACACAATAACGAGTATCTTCCCTTAGAACTACTTTCTAGTCTCCATCAGCGTTATAATTGGCGGATATTGTCCGTTTGACTTCACATTGCTGAGTTTAAGTGAAGGTGACCGACATCGCCCATTATACAATACTGTATGCTCCTTAAGGGTTTCAAAGGAATAGAAGGTTAATTGTGGTATTCCTAGTTCGATATCCTATTTATAAGACTGATATATTATCATCGGTATTGCAGTGGACACGTGCGTGCCAATGCCATGTCAAAACGACGGGTTGTGCACGGTAGTCGACAACGGATATTCCTGTAATTGCTCAGGAACCGGATTCACCGGCGACAACTGCACTATTGGTAAATATTGGTAAATAGTTATATGTATTAAACTATGTTCTAAACCTGACCCAAATACTTAAAGGTACATGCCCACTCAGAAGGCACAACATGTTCTTTATAGGAATTAAATAAGTGTATAATTGTGTCACTGTTCCACCAGTTATAAAACTTACGTGTGCCCACTATACTGATAATTATATTATTAGTAATATGTATTTTACTGATAGTGACTCTTGGTGGTATCAGGCTATTTGTATATGCAAATGAGGCATGCAATTTGTTTTTAATTACTTATACTAATTAAATGCGTCACCTGAAAAAATAATATTATCGACAGATTGTAAAGTATGATCATTGCAGATCAAAATATAAATACCGAGAATAAATAGTAAGGTCCGTTGACATTTTAAGGAAAAACGATTATCGTCCCTGATATCATTGTGAAACTTTAAGCAAAATATAAAATGTATAATAATGCCAATCAATACGTGGGGTAATGGTGAATGAATGTTTAGTTTGACAGAAAATGTCCCGGATGATGTATCTGATATGTAGAACATGTTGTACCTACTAAGTGGGCATGCAACTTTAATTGTTTATGGCTTTCACTGTATGCCATATCGTATTATAATGTATGTTGTTGATTGCAAAGCACGATGATATACTCGCATTGACACTGTACCAGTAAGGGTGTTTCTCTTCGACACCATTATGTAACACTGAGTAGGCCGGATCAATTGTCATTCTCAGTCATCGTAAACATCCCAAGTATTCAGACTAATTGATGTGTACCAATTTATGTGTTTCGCTATATACAGGTTTCTAAGCAAAATAATTATCATAGCTATGGTACGCTACGTGTGCATCGTGACCGTAACTGTCCTGTTACGTGTATGCAGCACAGGCGCAAGTGCGAAACAACTAAGTTAACGAGACATAATGATATTACCGCGATATGTTATTAATGAGTATACGGGCATCAATTTTTCCAATTAATCGATAGCCAATGGAGCTTTGTGTCATACTATTAGCAAATAATTAATTTATTCAGTGAAGGTTACTTTACACTTATTCGTTTTGTTCTACCGCCCACCGCGGAGACCGGGGTACCATGACAGTATTACGATTACTATATATGTAATGAAACTGTTATTTGCAGATGTAAAGTCGTTACAATTCAAATATAGAACACGATAAACATAGGTCAGGCGATTCATGATCATCGCAGAGAATGACTACCGAATACCGCTACTCGCAATTGTGGTGCTATTGCCCTTGCTCGTTTAGGTCAATGATTGCGCCAGTATAATGTAACCATATTTAATTATAGTTCCTATCAAAATAGTTTTGAATCAGCCGGAAATAATCCTGAAAAGTATGACAACATCCACGCATCATAGGCAGTCAAGCCAAATAAATAGGTATGCAGTTTAGTCTTGGTAATCCAATCTGCACACATTGTATCAGTGGAGTATAATATGTAATCCTTAAAAGATAATAAACGTGTGTATACATGTAACGAAATTAAACTTTCAACTACTGTGCTATCTTTCTACGGAAGTGTAATGCTGTTGTTACTGCTTGATGCATCTCTCGTTTCGACTACTGATCACAGATTACTAATTATTTACTGATGATATTCGTCTTGAACACGTACATTATGGTTTTGTATTAAATTATTCCTTCAGATTTTGGTTGTCCAGCAAAGGAAATCACAAATATAGGATACGATGTTATTATCGATTGTACCATGTCGAACATAACATCAATATACAGTGTGGAACTGGAGAAAGATGGGAAAATCGTCTACGATAGTGGGAATAAAACGGATGGAATGCAAGGAGACCACCAGGTTCTTGTGGATTCAACTAGTAACTCTACAATGATAGCAAGACTGGATATGAATGCGGGCACAGTATCACTTCATGTGATTGCAATACAGTGTTTCTTTGAGGGAACCTATACGCTCACACTGAATGACGGCGTGGGGGACACGTTTTTTATAATATTTACATGTGATTATTACACGTTTGTGTTCACTGGCTCATGTATTGTATATATATTATCTATTTAGTTCATTGTGGCGAGGGAGGCGACTACGCTGCTAATTGTCTAGTGCAACTCGGTGCCTGTTGAATAATCTGGGTTTACAATTTGGCTATTTACCTGGGATCTCCGGTCTCCTTTGTATTTACTGTTGATATTTTACATATCGAATGCGACACTGCGCATACACAATTTATATTCATGTAAATTATAGTTAAACAGGTTATAATCATTTCACATATATTCGCTGCACACGTCCAACTAACCAAATCACTCGACGTAAACACAATAATATGCAAATACATGAATGCAAATACATAAATGATTTGTTTATCCTTCTGAAAAAACACCCTACATAGTATATACAAATAATATAAACATACTAATACATAACTATGTTCGTGTAAAACACTGTCTGTCTACAATGTATTGAATGTGTTTAAGCTGACGCTGAGATGCCGAGCCCGGTTAGCATCCCATCCACCGTGTATCGCTATCAGAAGACGGAGCTGTTTTGTACTGGTGGCAACGTTGGCCGTGATGTTAACGGTGATTCTAGCTCACAGTTACTCATCGAAATTCTGTTCCAGGTAGCCTGTATTCATGTGAAGTTTTGTGGTGTATTTATTTTCATTAAATATATTATGATTATTGTCGGAGTACATGCTTTCCAAATCCATGTAGTACTACTTGTAATTTCTATGCTTGTTCTTTGACATATCAATTGACTTCCTAGTGTGCGCTAACTATTATTTTTGTCTCTAGTTAAGTTGCTGATCAGTCACATGTTTATATCTGCAGGTCTTCGTGTTTGGCGATTATTATCGATCTTTTTACTTTCTCTTGTTGGGCGATTTATTGGCGTTAATATTAATGTGCCAGTTTGCGCTTCGTCGACGATCCTTTAAGTACCAACTGATATTGCTATGTATGGCCTTACATATTATATCACGCGATGTAATATTTTTTGTGTGCTGTAACATTTGCCTTCTTTTCAACAGGACGCCACAGTGAATGTGACTACAGAGTTCGAGGAGTATACTAATGACGTGGTATCTACCGAGTATTCAGTAAACTGTGTGAACAACCAGACTAAGCGGCTGACATTCTACCCGAACGACGTGTGGAATAATGCCCGTATCCGATGTGCCGTCCGTGCGATTGACGGCATCAGCTTCATCTCTGAAGAAACTGTGATTACTCTTACAGAACCGAGTAAGTGATGCTTGGAATTACATTTCTTCAGCTAAGATCGTGTTTGGAAGCTATTGAATTTAAACATCCGTCATATCTTTTAAAGTAATATATTCAACATCTCTGAAAAACGTCGATGCAAACGAATTCGTAATGTGGTCGATTGCCTAGTACATGTATCCAAAAATCAATGTGCCATTTCCTATCTAATTATAATTAGGGTATTCAAATTATATACTCAGTATATTGTGTACATGTAGTTTAGTATTTCATGCATGATAATTTGTCCATCAAGTAGACACGGTCATAGGTATTCCTGTATACACATTTCTATTTTGACGATAAACTGGCAATACAACACAAAACGTATTCTCACTAAACGGAATGGTTATTGGGCGAAATCGACTGTTCATGTTAGGTTATTAAGTAATTTTGTATACATAAATTGTGTACATTCAAATACGTGTTTGATAATATCTTCATATGTTGTTAGTATTACCATGCTGATATATGTTATAGTTCGACGCTTGAATATTGGCCGTCAATTTCAGATGTACAGTTCTCTCCTGCGGACAATATCGGCATGATCGGCGAGGTATTTACACTCAAATGCATTATTTCGGACATCGCCGGTCTATCAGAAGTCCGAATATCGCAGGATGACGGATCGGTACTGAGCCTTACATACAGCCATAATGGCGACAACATCACGTCATCTCGTGTCCACGTAGATACGGAAATTAGCTCAATCAACAGTTCGAGTGCCACCGTTCATGTGACTTTCGACACGATCGAATGCTCTGATGGTGGCAACTACTACTGCGAAGGTGTTGGCGACGTCACTGAAGCAGCGATGACGCATCTTATCATTAACCGTATGTTTATGGAATTCCTCCAGAGTATATTTAATATACGACGGTTGGCCCGGACATATGTAAACGTTTGCTATTAAACATGCTATTGTACCTGTTTGACCTGTTCAGTCACGTACAGCCTGGATTAGTTCCTCGTTCCAGAAACGAACGATTGCCTATTCTTTACAAATCGCTTACACATCGCTCGTTGAAACATCATTTCCTAATTAGAAACAACAAAAATGATGTCGAACCGATGGTTTGAAAGAAACGACAGGTGTTTAAATACTTACAGTTGCGCTTTTCCGCTCCTTACATATTTGTATATACTAATATCGTATACATATCGTAATCGTATATAATTTGTATATTTAATGAGCATATCGTATGATCATATAATATTGGTATGTTTGTACCATATCATCGTATAGTACAGTTTCTTTACATTATACAAACGTTCTATACGAATATTGTACACACATCTGGTATGTTTGTACGATACAAACGTACCAGAATTATACACATGTATACAAATCGTATAAATGCACGATTTGAATGGTATATCTATACGATATTGGTTGGTATGTACGGTACATTCATACCGTACGTTTATATTATATGCATATCGTATAGAAAACATATCGTATTGGAATAGCATACGTATAGTATTGGTATAGTTCGTATAGTTGACCTTCAAAAAAGCGCTACTGTACTAATTGAAAACCATGTATTTAAATGAAAACGAATTTTACAAGTACACAAAAGACAACAAATGATAACCATTGCTATGCATAAATTTTAAATAGTTAAAAGTTGGGTAGTTAAGCGAAAACATAGTTTTCAAGTGTAAAAGAACGATAATCGTCGCGATGCATATCTTTTTCCATTCGTTTTCGTTTGTTTCCTTTGAATTAAATATTACTAAATGATTATATATGTATAGCGGGCACTGGCAATATTAAAACTGGTGGAATAAATACACAATAATACACTTATTTAATTCCTATAAAGAAAGTGTGTTCTACCTAGAACAGATAAGACCCCAACTGTAACTATTTAAAATCCCATAGTTTCTTTCAATCACTTTGACATCGTGTTCGTTGCTTTTAATTAGAAAACGATGTTTTCGTTGGTTAAACGAAAATATCGTTGCCTAACTATGAAAACGAAAACGATGTGAAAAGGATGGGTGAACGATAGGCAACCGTTTGTTTGTTGGACCAGAAACAAATCCGGATTGTACGCTAATAAAATGATATATCAAGCATCGTCGAATATCGTAATTCCTGACGGATATACTTGATATGAGCGATTTGTTTATTACAGGGAGACCCGGTATACCCGTGTTTACACCGTGTTTAGGGGCGGTTGAAAATCAGGCACCCTGGTTAGGCTATGAGGCAATGTGCACAGGCCAGATGGGATTTCCCTGGTGGGAGCTGATCGTGGAAACTAATTTGACCGGCTCATTCGTGGAATTCGGATTTACGCCAGAATTCTACATGTCCGTGACTGCCAAAGACCCTGGTCAGTTCATTGCGACGACTACGGTCAAGTTTCCCTTCACATATACCAGCGAATGGAACGGTGTGTCAATCAGATGCGTGACAAGATACGGGGTGGATGAACCACTGGTATCCGAGCCGTATGTTGTTCAAGTACTACCAGGTATAGTTTATTTATTTAATATCGATTAAAACTTAAATGTTTCCGTTGGCACAGATGGGGCGTAATGGTGTATAGTTATGTTTCCATATAATGTATTATAATGGAATTATTTACATTACGTGTATATGCATATATGACTCACAGTTGGAAGACTCGGACCTAGGACTCAATCATTGGCTCATTTGAAATACGTTACCCCACCCAACCATTTCACTACACTATACACTACAGCCTTTCCGAATAAATGTCACACATTTTTGTGGGCTGTGGAAAACATAAATTACGTGTTAAATCGGGTCTAAATCCCATTACAGTTTCAACATATTAACGTGGATCACTGTAATAAACAACAGTAACTCAAATGTTTCAATTTGTGACTAATAAGTACATGTATCATCCATGCATCATGGGTCCTGGCCAGACTGCGCATCCAGGCTGATCTGCGGCTATGTTGGCCGCACATGTCTTATGACACTTTTTGTCATCCGGTTGCCCACTAATGCGACCAGCATATACCCAGGTAAGTCCGCATATCCGCGTAGTCTGACTGCTCGTGACATACACTGTTTGCCTTTCAGTCACTGATGTAACATTTCGTTTCTCAGCAAAACTAACAGATCCCACTCATAAGTGTACTATTTTTCATACGGCATATGACATGAAATTTTGCAAATGGTGCAAGGTCCGGCGGTCCATGTATAAATATATTTGTTTTGTAGATTTGTGTTTGAATGATTCACATGATTTTGATTTGAGAAAATGAGGAAAAAAATCAGAAATTGAAGTTTGAAATTATTCAAGAAACAACAAAATTTAGTTAAAAATAAATATATATATCTTTGGCGGCCATCTTGGATTCCATTTTAAATTGCACATAAAGTTGCAGGTATAATCACCTTATATTTAATAAATGTTATTTACGACTTGATACAAATCAGTTCCTAAACAATCAGCTCATTTGGGCCATTTTTAGTCTGATCCTATTCTGGCCGCCATCTTGGACACCATCTTGAATTTTGGAAATTGCTCAATGTTGGAAGCGTGGCATCATTCGGTGTCCTATTACTGACACACTAAACTACCAAAATCCATCACAAAACGTTAGTAGTACCATACTGGAAGGTTGACCCAAATGTATGGTCCCCATGACTCGACTATGTATGATCAAAGAGACGAAGCCGACCTGCCGTAGGACCAGCGCACAATTAACTCGCTAAACTAAATTAAACACAGATACCGACCCACACAACAGTGATGTAATAGTTAAGCAAGGTGATGAAAGGGAACAGCCATACTAATTACGGAGACAGATCATTATAATTTAGATACACCATGCGATATCTCATGAAAAATATTTGCAACATTTACGATATTTTCTGTAAATGAAAACGAAGTTGACAAAGTGTTTCATTGCAAATAAATTCGGAATAGGTACACAATCACATGGCGTGTCTCAATATATTCAGTCTTCAACCATTAGTATACAGTTCTCCGTGTTATATTATTGGTAATAGTGCAAGTTTGTGTTTGTATGTATTCGCATACATATTTTTGTGCAAGAAACTAGCTGCCAAAATTGACGTAAAACATAAACTGACATGTGTAAGAAATATCAAATTAATCAGGCTCGGCTTGTAATTGCTATGACCCTCTGGCGAATCTCGGAAGTTCTACTTGTTTTGTAACCTTGCATGATAAAGTTCGTATTAAAAACCCTAGCCTGGTATTCTCTGTACAGTGAATTGTATGCATTTTCTAGACCTACCTGATAAACTTGATATGTAACTACACTAGCCTGGTATTCTGTGTACAGTGAAATATACGCGTTTTCTACACCTACCTGATAAACTTGATATCTAATCTAACTACTCTAGCCTGGTATTCTGTATACAGTGAAATATATGCATTTTCTAGAACTACATGTACCTGATAAACTTGATATCTAACTACACTATTCTGTATACAGTGAAATATACGCATTTTCTAGAACTACCTGATAAACTTGATATATAACTACACTAGCCTTGTATTCTGTGTACTGTGAAATATACGCGCTTTCTAGACATACCTGAATCACTTGATATGTGATCTAACTACTCTAGCCTGGTATTCTCTGTACAGTGAACTGTACGCATTTTCTAGACCAACCTGATACACTTGATATCGAATCTAACTACTCTAGCCTGGTATGCTGTGTACTGTGAAATATACGCGTTTTCTAGACCTACCTGATAAGCATGATATCTAACTACTCTAGCCTGGTATTCTGTGTACTGTGAAATATATGCATTTTCTAGACCTACCTGATAAACTTGATATCTAATCTAACTACTCTAGCCTGGTATTCTGTGTACAGTGAAAATATGCATGTTCTAGACCTACCTGATAAACTTGATATACAACTACACTAGCCTGGTATTCTGTATGCTGTGAAATATACGCATTTTCTAGACCTACCTGATAAACTTGATATCTAACTACTCTAGCCTGGTATTCTGTGTACTGTGAAATATACGCATTTTCTAGACCTACGTGATAAACTTGATATCTAACTACTCTAGCCTGGTATTCTGTGTACTGTGAAATATATGCATTTTCTAGACCTACCTGATAAACTTGATATCTAATCTAACTACTCTAGCCTGGTATTCTGTGTACAGTAAAATATACGCGTTTTCTAGACCTACCTGATAACCTTGATATATAACTACTCTAGCCTGGTATTCTGTATACAGTGAAATATACGCGTTTTCTAGACCTACCTGATAAACTTGATATCTAACTACACTAGCCTGG
This sequence comes from Conchocele bisecta, assembly GCA_029237695.1. Taxonomy (NCBI): domain Eukaryota; kingdom Metazoa; phylum Mollusca; class Bivalvia; order Lucinida; family Thyasiridae; genus Conchocele; species Conchocele bisecta. The sequence continues at coordinate 19,556,607 of CM055278.1, read as the reverse complement.
TATTCTTTGTACTGTGAAATATACACATTTTCTAGACCTACCTGATAAACTTGATATCTAATCTAACTACTCTAGCATGGTATTCTCTGTACAGTGAACTGTACGCGTTTTCTAGACCTCCGAGATACATTTGACATATAACTTCACTAGCCTGGTATTCTGTATGCTGTGAAATATACGCATTTTCAAAACCTACCTGATAAACTTGATATCTATCTACTCTAGCCTGGTATTCTGTGTACTGTGAAATATACGCCTTTTCTAGACCTACCTGATAAATTTGATATATAACTACACTAACCTGGTATTCTTTGTACTGTGAAATATACGCGTTTTCCAGACTTACCTGATAAACTTGATATCTAACTACTCTAGCCTGGTATTCTGTGTACAGTGAAATATACGCGTTTTCTAGACCTACCTGATAAACTTGATACCTAACTACTCTAGCCTGGTATTCTGTGTACGGTGAAATATACGCGTTTTCTAGACCTACCTGATTAACTTAATATCTAACTACTCTAGCCTGGTATTCTGTGTACAGTGAAATATACGCGTTTTCTACACCTACCTGATAAACTTGATATATAACTACACTAGCCTGGTATTCTGTGTAAGTGAAATATACGCGTTTTCTAGACCTACCTGATTACCTTGATATCTAACTACACTAGCCTGGTATCCTCTGTGCAGTGAAATATTGGAGTTTTATAGAGCTACCAGATCAACTTGATATCTAACGACTCTAGCCTGGTATTCTGTGCACAGTGAAATATACGCGTTTTCTAAACCTACATGATAACCGTGATATATAACTAGCCTGTTATTCTCTGTACAGTCAAATATACGGTCACGTTTTCTAGAGCTACATGTACCAGATAAACTTGATATCTAACTCACCAGCCTGGTGTTCTGTGTACAGCGAAATATACGCGTTTTCTAACCTACCAACCTACCAGCTAAACATTGTATCTAACTATACTAGCCTGGTATTCCGTATGCAGCGAATTTTAGCGTTTTCTAAACCTACCTAATAAACCTTATATCTAACTACACTACTAGCCTGGTATTCTCTGTACGGTGAAATACTAGTATACGCGTTTTCTAGACCTACCAGATAAACTTGATATCTAACTCACCAGCCTGGTATTCTGTGCACATTGAAATATACGCGTTTTCTAGACCTACCAGATAAACTTGACATCTAACTCACCAGCTTGGTATTCTGTGCAAAGTGAAATATACGCATTTTCTAGACCTACCAGATACACTTGATATCTAACTACATGTACACTCGGTTGGCATTCTCTGTGCAGCGAAGTATACGCGTTTTCTAGACCTACCAGATAAACTTGATATCTAACTCACCAGCCTGGTATTTTGTGCACAATGAAATATACGCGTTTTCTAAGACCTACAAAGATAAACTTGATATCTAAACTCACCAGCACTGGTATTCTGTTCAAAGTGAAATATACGCGTTTTACTAGGACCTTACCAGATATACACTTGATATCTAACTAACATGTTACACTCGGTTGGCATTCTCTGTGCCAGCGAAGCTCTAACGCCGTTGTTTTTCTAGACCTACCAGATAAACTTGATATCTAACTCACCAGCCTGGTATTCTGTGCACAATGAAATATACGCGTTTTCTAGACCTACCAGATAAACTTGATATCTAACTCACCAGCCTGGTATTCTGTGCAAAGTGAAATATACGTGTTTTCTAGACCTACCAGATACATTTGATATCTAACTACATGTACACTCGGTTGGCACCAATTCCTGTCTGATAGGTAATATACATGGCTGTGACAGAAACAATGAAGCTTATGGGATGTGTGACCAGAGTAGTTCCTGATCAAACTTTTGTAGCCTGACAACGATCTATATTGCTCGTTAGCGGCATGTCATGTGTTACATTGATGGAATGGCGAACGGTGCAGATACTGATCAGACTGTGCGGAGGCACAGGCTGATCTGGATCTACACTTGTCCCATAAACCCCTTTTCCCCAGTCACAGCCACATACATGTACATGTACACTACAGCCTGAGATAATATTGCCAATCAGAGCAGGTTGATTGACTGAGCATGAGCTGTGCTACATCTCAGACTCAGCCAATCAAGCTGGCCACGTTCAGATAAGTTGACATCAGCAGTAACCGATTTCACGAACGTTAATTGTATTATTTCATATGGAACAAACGCCTGCTTATATTTGATCATTAATATTACTAGGTGCTTTCATATGTTTATTTATTACATACCACAACCATTTTGTTTTCATTTGAAAATATTTCATTTTATTAAATAAAAGTAAATGTATTAATGAAATCATGCATGCATCGAAAATTACTTCTCCAAAGTATATTGGCTAGATAAGTATACTTGCGATTTTGGTGAACTCGGCTAAAGGGCACGATTAACGCAGGCGGTTGTGTACGAGTGTGCTATCATTAGGGGTGTTCAAGTATAGTATGAGGGGCATTAATTCCGTGTGCTACTGTTGGTTTCCGATAAAGTGGCGAGGACAAAAGGTCACAGGAGATTCCATATTGAACCATAATAGGTAAAGTTGGTCTGTTAAAAATGCAAAACCGACATTACAGACCTTGAGCCACCAATAACCCCCTCTCCCCACCACTATTGGATTTTTGGTGAGTATGATTTTCGGATTGAGTAGCCTATTGTCTTTTAATCATGGTTGTCTGCGCTAGTGAATAAATGGCGCCAATTCGTCAAGATTGCCGCCAATCATTATTTAATTGTTTTAATAAGGAATGTTATATTTCAGTCTTATCAATATTAACTGGGCAAATGGCTATAATTCAGTCTCGGTTTGAATATAAAACGATTTAGAATAATCCTTGCATTTAATTAAATCAACAAATAGTTGATAATACCCTTACCCCGAGGAGGTTCCGCATCTTGTCTTGTGCTGACACCAAGATGTGATAGGCTATAGAATATTCATGCACTTGATACATGTCTGTGGTTGCTGTAGTAATGGAATGTGTCCATCTCGAGTGTACTACATTTGAAAGACGACCTTAGGGAGTTATACGTGGATTCAATACCACATAGAGGTATATGTATGTATATTTATGTTACAAAGACATACATCTACATAGTTACATATATCTCTATGTGGTATTGAATCCACGTAAAATCACCGAGGTCGTCTTTCAAATTTAGTACACTCGCGATGCATATGCTAACAAGTAAATATAATTTTACATTCAGGAACAAATATATTTTTGGTCATTAATAGAATTGCATTGTCTGTAGAAAAACTGAGAGCTATATATTCCGATGAGATCAAAGAGCCAGAAAAGCACAACCTGTGGCACATTGCGGAACAAAGCGTCTTCCAAAAACATGATTCTGACCGCCTGTAAACATGTTTGAATGTCATGTAGACATTAGTTCAATTGCATAGTAAATCCAAGTTTAATATGTCTATATAGAGGCTGTGATATTGTTATAAGGCATTTTGATACATTGTATAATAGGTTGTGGGGATACATTTACACAAAACTAATTCTGACCGGTCGTAAATAGTTAAGAGTGACATGTAGAGTTTGTTCAATTGCATAGAAAATCCAAATGTAATGTGTCTCGATAGAGGCTATGTGATATTGTTGATACATTGCATAATACGTTGTGGAGATATGTTTATTATTTATTGGAATTAAATGCATGCATATTGATGGTCCTACGAGTGTGTGTTACAACATATATGGTAACACATGAGCTTGTGTAATATAAGTGATTTAGATTCTGTCAATTGATACATTCGGAGATTTAGTCAAAATTGGTACACCCTTTGTGTAACAATATTCTCCTATTGACGTATTAACTTCCATCTGCGTCATCTTTGGAATAACAGTGCCACTAAATATGATCTCCTGTCGTATGATGTAGTTTCATCCCGTCAACACAGTGCGTATTTGCCGTGAAACACGGTGCCGTAAAGAACTGATATACACGTACATTGTGTATTGCAATAATGACGTTTGAATAGTATTAGTTACATTCATATGTCTGTCTGGAATAAATGGATACGCGCAACCAATATCTTTCCCATCTGGTGGCGGCGAGCATACGACATGTTGATGGGTTTTGCCAGCCCAACAGATCTAGGGGCCAGGGATTAGGAGAACAATAACCCCGAGTATGTGTATATTTACGACACCAAGACTCTCCCCCCCCCGTGCGTTGTATTTGTCTTATTTCACGTTTTTAGCTCGACTATTCGAAGAATAAGTAGAGCTTATGTTGTCACCCCGGCGTCGGCGTCGGCGTCGGCGTCACCGTCACGCCTTGGTTAAGGTTTTTAGTCAAGTTTGTATATGGAATACTATTGGCCCTACACCCACCATACTTGGACAACTTCATCTCCTAGTGATGTACATCAATAACCCCTCATCTATATTTGACCTTGACCTACATTTCCTCTTGAATTACTTGCTTAATTCCCCTTGGTTAAAGTTTTTAGTCAATCTTGGTTAAGGTTTTTAGTCAAGCTTGTATATGCAATACTACTGGCCCTACACCCACCATACTTGGACAACTTCAACTCCTAGTGATGCACATCAATAACCCCTCATCTATATTTGACCTTGACCTACATTTCCTCTTGAATTACTTACTTAATTCCCCTTGGTTAAGGTTTTTACTCAACCTTGGTTAAGTTTTTTTTTTCAAGCTTGTACATTGAATACTATTGTGCATCCAGACACCATACTTCGACAACCTTTTCTCATAGGTATGTACATCAATAACCCCTGATCTATATTTGACCTTGACCTACATTTCCTCTTCAATTACTTACTTAATTCCTTTCGGTTAAGGTTTTTAGTCAACCTTCTATATGGAATACTACTGGCCATAAACCCACCATACTTGGACAACTTCATCTCCTAGTGATGTACATCAACAACCCCTGATCTATATTTCACCTTGACCTACATTTCCTCTTGAATTACTTACTTAATTCCCCTTGGTTAACGTTTTTAGTCAAGCTTGTAGATGGAATACTCCTGGCCCTACACCAACCATACTTGGACAACTTCATCTCCTAGTGATGTACATCAACAACCCCAGACCTATATTTGACCTTGACCTACATTTAAACTTTAATTACTTACTTAATTCCCCTTGGTTAAGGTTTTTACTCGACCTTGGTTAAGCTTTTTACTCAAGCTTGTACATGGAATACTATTGTGCATACAGACACCATACTTGGACAACCTTTTCTCATAGTGATGTACATCAATAACCCCTGATCTATATTTGACCTTCACCTACATTTCCTCTTGAATTACTTACTTAATTCTCTCCAGTTAAGGTTTTTAGTCAAGCTTGTAGATAGAATACTCATAGTTTAAACATATTTTATTTGCATATTATTTACAATGCTACAAGGCGACAATGGAATTTACAATGATATATACAAATGGGATTGGATTGAAAGCAAGCTTATTTAAATCCTCTCCCTACATGTGACTTTTCATCACCGGATGATGAGACCAGTCGTGGTTTAATAAAGGTTTATAATTGGTGAACATAACTGGTTTCAGCACCCGGTGATTCCGGTAAGTGTACGTTGTTTGTCAATATGTAAATATTCATGTAATAAACAAAAATATTTATGAAATGAAATAGATGAAATAATTAAACAAGAGAATAGTGTATACAGTTGTATACACAATGCAGAAAACATCTAGACCAGTTCTGATAGAAAAAAATATTTTGAAGCCCCAACGAAAGCCACGGTTGCCACCCTCACATCGACCAATACACAGCCCACTCTACTCCAACCACGACAGTGGGTGTACGTTAGCAGACGTCGGTACATGATCACGAAAAGCGGCCGGTGCTTTGTATATATGTTCTAACACATGCAAATATAGACTCATTGTCGGTAGGATCAAGTTCGGTGTTGCCGTAGAGTAATATATGTAGTGTCGGTTGGCAGAGAATTTGAACATCGTTCATTAGTTGTTCGCGGTTTATTGTGTAACGGGTACATGTGAAAAAATAGTGTTTGCATCCTCGACCTGTCCGCAAGTACAGTTCGGGGAATCGACAATGTTTTTACGATATAAATCGTGGTTTAGAGCACTGCATTTTGTCCTTAGACGTGTGTGTAGCACTTGGAGATACCAAGAACCATTGTAGTAATAGCTTGGGACTTTGCCGGTATTGATTTTTATTTTGGTTTTGAAACAATTAAGTGATTGTGCGTTTCGTGTATCATTAGGAAGAGAGTTCCACTCGCGAACTGTCGATGGTAAAAAGGAATTAAAATAAAGCGTGGTTCGCGATCGTACGAGTTGAACGTTATCAGAGTTACGTAAGTTGTAGCGTGATGTGTCTATTTCCGGCGGAACAATGTCTATAAGATAAGTTGGGGAGATACCGTTTTTCATTTTGTAAAATATATTCAGCTTGTGCGAATGTCGTCTGTGTTCTAATGTTTCCCAACATATTTCGGTATATAAAGAGTCGATAGAGACGAGTCTCGTGGCGCCCGATGTTATGCGTGCTGCTTCGATCTGGATTTTTTCAACCGCATCTTTTTCGTATTGGGTACAGTTATCCCAAACAACATCGGCGTATTCAAGTAAGGGTCTAATGAAGGACAGGTATATTATCTCTAGACCTTTTCTATCTAATGTGTATTTAAGTTTTCGCATAATGTTAATTCTGCGCCACGCTTTTGTTGTTATATAATCTATGTGTTGGTGCCATGTACATTCATTATTAAAGTAGATACCTAGATGTTTGTGAATTTCAACCTCTGTAACATTATTACCATTCATTACTATTGGTGGATGTACTAATCTATTACGTTTTCGTGATATTAGAGTGATTCCGTTTTCTTGGGATTGAATGATACTAGCCATTTATTTGACCAGTTAGTGATTCTTTCTAGATCTGAATTCATGGTTAGTGATGCTGTTTCTGGAGTGTCAACAATAAGGTATAAACTGGTGTCATCTGCGAAAAGTCTAATACCTGAGTTTATGTTAGTAACAATATCGTTAATATAAAGTAGGAATAGTAACGGGCCTAATATGGAGCCTTGCGGGACGCCGGCTTTAATTTGGTTCCAGTTGGAGTAAACACCTGGTAGCACGACACGTTGCTTGCGCCCACTAAGGTAGCTTCTAAACCAGTCATGTACATTATTAATGACACCTGCGGATCTCAATTTTACGAGAAGACCAGTATGCCAGACTCGATCAAACGCCTTGCTTATGTCGCAAAATACTACTCTTACTTCCTTCCCTTCGTCTAATGCACTGCAGAATGTATTGTAGAGAAATGTAAGTTGGTTTACAGTTGAGTCAGCTGGGACGAACCCAGATTGTAAGGGAGTTAAGACATTGTTGTCTCTGAAATGATTATACAGATGTTTAAATACGGCCCTTTCTAGCACCTTACTAATTGTGCTAAGTAGGGATATAGGACGATAGTTTGACGGAAGAGAAGGGTTACCAGCCTTAAATATTGGGACTACATTAGCTTTTTTCCACTCGTCTGGAAATTGTCCGAGTTGGATAGATGTATTGAATAAATCTGTTAATGGAATGGATATTTCACGTTTTTAACTCTTTGAGTATGCGGTTATTGACACCGTCCGGTCCTGATGCTTTTCCTAATGGTACGTTAGCTAATAAGATTTCTATTTCGTTTTGGGTAAGGGTTATACTTTCAAGGTTGTTACCTGTTGTGTATGGTGCGATTGTGGGTGCAGACGTGTCTGGTTCGTGTAGAAGTGTTTGGTCCCGAAAAAAAATTGTTTAGTATATTTGATTTTTCCATTTCGTCATCAATTATTAAATCGGCATGTTGGAGTGGAGTATAGTTTTGTTTTCATTCTCACTTATAAAATGTTTTAGTGTCGACCACCAATCTTTGGAGCAAAGTTGACCTGATTTCAGCTTATCACTTATTCTAGTATAATATTCTTTCTTTGAATCCCGTATTGCTGCAATTACATCGTTCCTGAAATTTCGAAAATTAGTCCAGTGTAGATTGTTGTTAGTCGCTCTAGCTTTTTTATATAAACGTTTTCGCTTTTTTCTTATTATTGTTTTTATATTAGTGGTGACCCAAGGTAAATCGAATTGTCTGACGAGTATTTCCTTATTAGGTATATATTTTTCGGCAGTCGATATTATTATGTTAGTAATATTATTTGCGTATTCATCAATGTTTTCCGATTTCAAGTCGTTCCAGGTCACTGATGCAATGTCTCTCCTTAATTGATTGTAGTCCCCCCTATCATATTGCAAATTCTTAGCCTAAAAGGTTTAGTTTTTTCTTGGAGAATTTTAGAAGTCCGTAAATCGGGCAGTGAAACCGAATATCTTGTTGTAAAAATGGATCGCCTACTCCGCTTGTAACAAGATTATCTCTGTTCGAAACAAATAATAAATCGATAATTTATTCCGATTGTTCGGTGAAATGTGTGGCGGATGAAATACACTGAGTTAACGCGAACTGTGTGCAAATAGACTCCACTTCCTGTTAGATTGGGCATTCAACGTATTATGATTGAAATCAACCAACAACAATAACATCCCTGAGGCCAGTGTCGATCGCCATGTGAATTGAGTTCTCTATTGTAGTACTATATAGGTTATTCGCGTTTGGTGGCCTGTAGAAAATACCAAATAGGAAATGCTTTTTGTTGGATACAACTTCAATCCAAATCGATTCAATATTGGCGAGTTCTAGGTCAAGTCTACGCTTATGAAATAATGTGTCTCTTATGTATAATATCACACCCCCATGTCGATCACTAATTCTATATTTTCGTTCATGGTGTTTTGAGTTGTGAAATAATATATCGTCTGATTTGTGTTCTTCACTAAGCCATGTCTCTGAGAATGCTAGGATATCGAAATCCGGGAGCTCAGCGCGAAGTGTATCCAGTTTCGGGTGGGTACAAACTTTGGACGTTATAGTGTACGAAGAACAGGTGATGTGATATGTCTTGTGGTCGCGTAATATATTGTACATGTGTAGATGAGCTAGAGATGGATGAGTCGGAAGTGACGTCAAGTAGGCCAATGTCGTCTATTGGCCCAGGGTTCGAGTGGATATCACCAGAGAGCATGATAAGTAGCCATGTCGCCCATGTTATGGCGCATATTAGTAGACATGACATATTGTTAAAGTGGATACTACGTTCCATTGTGGCAATGTTTGCCACCAAACGATGGTAGTGGGTGGGTTTGAGCATGTATGAGCTATTAGCACTATATCGTATGGAGATCAGTAAGCTATATATATGTGAGTCGTCAGTAAGCAAGTATAAAAATAGAAATACATGAAGTGTGATCGCGAATCTGCCACGTACACGGTAATTACTTCTGTTTAATACGGTCGAGCGACGAGTGACTATGGTCAAGTGACTGCTGAAATCAAGATTACGAACATCGCTGCGACCGTACCAGACAGACAAGAATACGACTTATAGTTGGTAACAGGCGCGGACCTAGATCGATCGGGCGAGCGAGCGGACACGTGGGCTTCCATTGTAAGGCTAAAAACGTGACATAAAAATGGTAATAAGAGATGCATCTGCTGTGAGTTGAGTTTCCAGGACATATTGCGGGGAAAATGTACAACATGGCCAGATCAAGGTGATAATGTCCGCCATCACGAGGTTTCGGAACTTGTTTCCATATTTGTTTTGGATACAATCTACATCATTTATTTAGTGTTTAGTGGGTTCGTATTCATGAGATCAGAGCAAAATTTCCTATACATGTTACGTTGTGTTCCTAAATCTCGTGATGACATACGTCAATTTTAGTGAATTTATTTGGTTGAGCTGGGAACGCAATCGATTATTCAAGTTGAGATGCAATAATTACAACGTTGGTTAAGTGGTAGTCCTAAGGATAGATACCAGCGTTCGAATATAATGGCGAGATTTTTATATCCCTCGAGTACATGTATGTAGTACACCGGTACCAGATATTCTTATGTGCAATCATGACGTTACCAATACAATGGCTTAGAAAGTAGTCCTAAGGGTAGATACCAGCGTTCGAATATAGTAGCGAGATTTTTATATCCCTCGCGTACATGTATGTAGTACACCGGTACCAGATATTCTTACGTGCAATCATGACGTTACCAATACAATGGCTTAGAAACATTAATGTTTCTAGTTGCGTTCCCAGCTCTATCAGAGTACAGTAGATTTGTTTAATGTTATGTTATGTGGCATGTGCATATTACATACCAAGGAATTACGTACAAGTACATGTTAAAGCACCCGGCCCAGTAGGCCTGTATTTCGCCTTACACTCACTAACAAGTAAGTATATACATGTACATGTACATATATAGAGCGGATGTACTTAAAGTTCCTAATAAGCAATACAAATAATAAATACAGTTCACTTTAATGTGCAGGTCTGACGTGATTCATAGGTGCAGACCAATCGGATGGGTACAATAGTTGCCCATGAGTATACAATCGCTCCGATAATATACTAACACGCTCAGCTGCGTACGTAACTGTGCTAACCCTTTCACCCCTAAATATCTGCAATGGACTAAACTTGCTGCTAGTGCTACCAATCCAGTCATCACAGGATTGTTCGGACTAGTACATTTAAGGATGGGTGTGTTCTTTTTAAAATTTCGAAATATGGAAATTACTTCAAAAAGTGCAGATCCCGACGAGACGGTTCTCACGAGCCGGCTGATCTGGATCTACACTGTTTGCCAATACTACATTACAGGCCTGTGGGTTTGAAAGGGTTAGTAGTTGTCACAGTATTGATACACACCATTGTCAACCGTTTGCCCATATCATGGATAATCGACAGACGTAATCAACGGCCAAAGTCAGTTGTCTCATCTCCACAAAACAACACGCATAATTATCATACACATACTCAGTGTGTGTAGAATGAACAATTTTCTGGTTGAACATATATGTTATAATAACAATGGTTTACAAGTGTACACATATAGCAGGATATGTTTGCCGGCTGAGAAAAGAGGCATAACAGCACGCGTGAGAGGCTAATTCGCAACCATCCTGCGCTACCGCGCAGTCGAGTCAATCATTCACTGGTGGTTTCACGTTTTGGTTCAATTATAAGTGTACATTATGTGTACATTATATTATCAATGAAGTAGGTCTTAAATTGTCGCGTGTGATATTTGTCTCTCTCATCAGGCAACACAATAGTACATGCATTACAGTTCGAACACACGTTGATCGGCTGTCCAACGGTTATATTGAATGCTATGTAGAGCTAACAAATATACAATACAGTCGTTGGTATCCGATGATTGTATGCAAACAGTGTAGACCCCGATCAGCATGCGATGTAGAGTTAACAATAATAATACGGTATATACATCATAGAATATTGAATGTTCAGATTATGTTACAAGGGTCTGCACAGCATGTAACTGACAAATATATAGGTTATGTCACTACCGTGCAAACAGTGGACATGCTGGTCGGGGTCCACAGTAGCGAAAGTGAAAATCCCCAGTATGACGACCAATCGCCTCGGTCACCATGGCGCATAAAGAAACAAAACCAGCCAGTGTTATTATACTAGTTTTAGGAAGTCGTACTCTAGTCAATCCTGGACCCAGCCTATACTCACCTCCAGAATTAAATATTTACATTCAACAGGTACCCTGTGGAGGCGAATATATGGGTAACACCAGGATGTGTGTCATGTGTATTGGTCAATCTCACACGGGGCGAAAACGAAATTGTATGAGAATTGAACAATACCTGAATATTTCATACTCGACATATACCGAGTTATTATGACACATGAGTATAATTGACTATTGCACGTGGTAACGTGCGTCTGTTAGACAAAGGTATTTCGTGCAATGGATTCATGAGAATGAAGATATTCTTGCGGACGTGTGTGCTACTTATGTCGCGTACTATTGTGCCCGGAGACTAATCAGTGTCAGATACACAAAGGTATATGTGTAGTACACACATGGTGACCTAGAATGTTGACAAGTCACCTTTTTGCAAGATACAGTAGGCCGGTATGCCCGCCTTCAAAAACTCATTAAATAACACATGGCATGGTTTATAACGGTGTGCAGTATGTTGTGAACAAACATGGTAAACAATTGAACGTTTAGATGATAATTTCATGATAATAATACCGGCCTTAAAAATGTGCAAATGTCACGCATTGAACAAATGTGTGACGAAAAGAAAGGGTACATGTCAAATTTCAACTATTATTATAAATCAGCTGCGTTCGTAGAGGATCGCATTTTGATGAGTTTGTCCCGACAAAACGCGAGTTACGCGTTGTATTAGAAGTATGTACATGCAGACAAGCTAATGGTTACACTGTGTGTTACTAATTACATGTATATGGGCGATCGCGGACATCATGCATTACTTACACGTAAGACTCATTTTGTCGGAACATAACACTCATTGTCATTGAGACGATAATTGGTGGCAGACTATGACAATGTGTACCCTGGTGGTATTGGCAAAAAGTGTAGTCTCGTATTGATCTAGATTACAGAAGATGATGGGTCTAAGCTGGGTCTATATATCTCGGTTATGCACATGTACTTATTAACAATTGCATCATTTGTTATATCACATACTACATGTATCACTCATAATCATTACAATTTGGACGGATTTTCGTCACTGAACAGGTGATTGCAGTTGTGGCTATGATGGTGTCATCGGGGACCCTGGGGTAATACAAAAATACAAATCCGTGTGTCCCAAATGACATCATCATATCACGTTAATATCTGGGTACATGTACCTATCATATGAACTAGATCTGTATCATTAATTGAAGCTTATCACATATACAGGTCAGAGATACAGTTAATGTGCGCAATCCGATCAACATTGTGTGCCAGTTTGTTCATTATTCACCAAAACTGGCAAAGTTGGGAGTGCTTCAGAATCAACTCTTTGAGACGATTTCGAAGCACCACCAACCCTCCCGTTTGATAAAGAAAAAAAAACATTTATCAAATTACGCACCTCAACTGTGGCTCTGACACAGGTCCGGGTTTCTCATCAGAAACACAATCACGTAAACTGTCACAAATACAGGCGACAAGGAAATACTATATGTCATATGGCGACCAGTATAGATACATGAAGGGTTGGCGCATCTAATTAGGTCAGGTCTGCGTCACCCAACACGAGACAATGGGGTATCGAGTAATTTAAATGTTCCACCAGGAGTGGTTTGACGGTGGTTTGGTGGAAGGCGAAGGCCCCGGGCAGACTGCGCGGATGCGCAAACTGGTCTGGGTCTCCACCTAGTACCGGATCCAGTAGGTCCCATTTCCCGTGCCGGGACACACACACGTGCTCCAATAATGCTAATAGTTTATATACCCGTGTAGATAATGAGCATGTGCATGTATGTTTCTGGCTGATATGTAATAGGCAACAGACAATGGATTACAGACACCCGGCACAATGATATATACATGTACAATGCAAACCTATTGTGTAGCACGTACAACATTGTCGATCAGCATTTTACTGACATGATAATGTATGTATTGATATGACTGGCGGTACGACATGGGGCCACCCTGTTCGTCTGGGGACGGGTTTTATCAAGATCATGCTGGGTTAATCACTATGGTTGGTGTACTACTGTTATAATCGTTTTGCATTTCGTACCGTATGTGCGCGATCGTCTTGCATAAGTGAACATATATACAAAGGTCACACGACTACGCTTTTGTAGAGAAATGTTCGGGGTTTGTTGTGAAACTCAGTATTACACTGCGGATGGATAAATGCGTGGCATCGTTCCTTGAATGTTAAAATGCAATTCATACACGTCACGTGTAATGTCGTGATGTCGCGTGCGTGTAGGACTTATTAACCAGCTATGGGTGGACCACGGGGGTAGTGAGAGGTGTTCCATTGCGGACAGCTTCGATGTCCTCCATACATCTTATCTGGATCTTACTTCCTTCGGCGCTCGACGGGAGTCTACAGAAAATTTTGGGGCCGGCTACCCAGGTACGCTCTACCTTCTTGTTCTTGACTAGCATTCGCGCGTGGTAGTGTAGGGACTGTCTATAGCGGGTCAGGTCCTCATTTACATATATATTGTCAAGGGTTTTCCTGGCGGCAAGTACTCGTTGTCGCGCCTTAGAGTTACTGAACTTCACAATAACTGGCCTGGTCTACCCGGGGTTCGGCTTACCCACCCTATGGGCCGTGTCAATATCTGCTGGCTGTACTTGAATATTGTGCGACTCAGCCAGCATCAATAATTTACTCTCGACGTTCTCGTTGGGGGTGCCTTCATCACCGATTACGCCGTTTATACGGAGACATGAGCGCCGGTTGTATTGTTCCTGCTCATCTAGTGCGATCTTCAGCTCCTTCACAAAGTGTTTCACAAAGTTCAGCTTTCAGGGGCTTCATGAGCTCGGCAAACATATCAGCCAGGTCTGCCTTTATGTGCGCTCGCGTGCGTAAGGCTATGTCTTCGCGGTCGTCCTCGCTCAACATGTACTTGGCGCTCTTGGTGGCCCCGGTCGTATACGCGGTTATGGGCGGCTGTTGGCTGGTGTCCATTGTGGCTGGTGGTGGGGGACAATCCGAGTATTCTGCCGCTGACAAATACTCTATATCAGTTTCAATGTCACCGTCTACGATCAATTTAGATTTCTTAGATTGTTTTTTAGAGTCAGGATTTGGGGGTGAGGTTGTCGCACTCTTTTTGCGTTTTTTTCTTGAAGTTTTGGCAGGTCCGTTAGGGAACATAATCACACGATGTTAATCATTCGCGGTATCATGTATGTTTTGTATCACCAGAATGTCATCATATATGGTCCGAGCGGCCAGAGTGAACAATGAAACGATTGGCGGGAAAATTGGCGGGAAAGTGGTGACACATTCTAAAGTCTTACTTGGATATTTTCTTCAAGATATATGTCCAAAAAAAAGTCACATAATCCATGTCAGGCACTGTCTAATCCATTATATACACTTTCGCAGCTCAATATGTCCAAGATATGTTGTTTAACTCATGTTTTTTTCGCAATACTCATGGCCCTACACCAACCATACTTGGACAACTTCATCTCCTAGTGATGTACATCAACAACCCCTGACCTATATTTGACCTTGACCTACATTTAACCTTAAATTACTTACTTACTTCCCCTTGGTTAAGGTTTTTACTCAACCTTGGTTAAGGTTTTTAGTCAAGCTTGTAGATGGAATACTATTGTGCATACAGACACCATAATTGGATAACTTTTTCTCATAGGGATGTACATCAATAACCTCTGACCTTTAGTTTACCTTCACCTACATTTAACCTTGAATTACTTGCTTAATGTTTATAGTCAAGCTTGTATATGGAATACTTCTGGGCCTACATCAACCATACTTGGACAACTTCATCTCCTAGTGATGTACATCAATAATCCCTGACCTATATTTGACCTTGACCTACTTTTATCCTTGGATTACTTAGATATCTCCCCTTGGTTACGGTTTTTACTCAAGCTCGTATATGGAATACTCCTGGGCCTACAGCAACCATACTTGGAAAACTTTATCTCCTAGTGATGTACATCAATAACCCCTGACCTATATCTGACATTGACCTACATTTAACCTTGAATTACTTACTTAATTTCCCTTGGTTAATGTTTTTAGTCAACCTTGGTTAAGGTTTTTATGCAGGCCGCAGCCACCTTCTTTGTCAAGCTATGTGTACATCGACAACCCTCGTAGTCGAGCTATGCTGTTCTCCTACAGCTCCTGTTATAGATATACATTTATAACATTGATTTAGTAAATTAATTGTGAACATCGTAAGCCCTGGTCTGCGTGATGTCCATCATGATCTGTGAAACAGTAAACCCAGTTCAAACGTCACAAGGACTATTGTGCCAATCTTTAACGCATATCAAATGTGAGAAAACGTAGCATCTGTTAGGTTTTAATAAATATGATTTGTGCGAGGCTCGAACTCGCACAAAAGGAACGCAGGTCGAATCCATCATCGAGCTCTCTACCATCTGAGCCGTGGGAAAGTAATGCTTGCGCTTGCGCCAGACTGGACAATCACAGTAAATCAACTATTGCAACATTTTACGTTTACAAATATGACATTTATTGTGGTTTTCAATCGCATAACCAGATGCTAATTTAAATGATCTCCCATGGTATCATGAGTATATATTTTCAAGCTCTATTGATCAACAAGGCGTCGATTCGACCACCTAAAATTGCTGCCAACGGCTACATCCATATAAAGCAAAAATAGACACAGCCAGCTGACCCGTGACGTCACGTGCCCTTGCCAATGTATCAGAAACCAATAGTACATGTCGCAATGTTATTATATTTGTATCGTTCAGCAATATGTTGTTACGTAATGTATACTTGCGAATGAAATCAGGATATTGGCATATAGACGGGCCGTTGAATACTTTTTGTTTTGCTTACATGTTAAGATTCATGACATTGTAAAGACAGCTCATACATCTTCTTTTAGGTGCTGGTCTTAACAAACGTAATGGTTGCCTTACTGACAGCTATACGCATATATACGCGAGTTTAGCAATTAATGGGCATATATTTTGACAGGCATTAGCCCTTAAACAGCTGAATTAAATTGTAGTGTCTGCAATGTATCAGTTAACCACCGAATTTATTAAGAAACACATAGTTGTGTATCATTTTAGAATCATTTTCAATAGAAATGGTTCTACAAGAATGCCAAACTGTGTTTTTATTCAGAAGAAAGACAATATATGAATCCTACACAATCATATTTAATCATCTGTTGTCACCCACTTTGATATGTTGTTTTTGTTACTAGTGTGAATCAAGATTAAAGGTACATGCCCACTCAGTAGGCACAATACGTTCTTCAAGATTTAATGGCAAAATACACATTCATGCATCATTATCCCGCGAATTGATTGGCATTATTATACATTTTATATCAGACGTAAATTTCCACATTTATATCATGGGCGATTAAAATGTTAAAGGTACATGTCCACTCAGTAGGCACAACATGTTGTTATTATGCATTAAATAAGTGTATAATTGCGTCACTTTTCCATCAGTTCTAAAAATTACGAGTGCCCGCTATACCGATATAATAATTTAGTCACACTTATTTTACTGATAGTGACGCGCGTTGGTATCGTGCTATTTTCATATGCAAATGAGGCATGATATTTTTTAATTATTTATAGTAATTAAATGCGTAACCTAAAAAATTATATTTTAGACAGATTATGAAGTACATATGATCATTGCACATACACAAATTAATTTAGAGAATAAATAGTAACGTCCGTTACAATTTTAAGGAAACACGGTTATCGCCCCTGATATATGTGTGGAAATTTACGTCTGACATAACACGTATACATGTAATGATGCCAATCAATATGTGGGATAATCATGGTGAATGAATATTTATTTTGCCAGAAAATGTTTCACATGATGTCTCTGATATAATGAAGATGTTGTGCCTACTGAGTAGGCATGTACCTTTAACGGACATTACTATTTATTTTTTGATGTGCAATGATCATACTTTAAAATCTGTCGAAAATATTATATTTTCAGGTGACACATTTAATTAGTATAAATAATTAAAAAAAATCGCATGCTCATTTGCACATGAATATACCCTGATACCACCGCGCGTCACTATCAGTAAACTAACTATTACTAACAGATTATATCTTTATAGCGGGCACTCGTAATTTTTAGAACTCGTGGAATAGTGACACAATTATACACGTCACGTATTTAATAAAGAACAGTTTGTGCCTACTGAGTGGGCATGTACCTTTAATGTGTACCCTTGGTGATGCACTTCCGTGCCGGCGTAAATGTTTAACGTCGAAAAATGAACATGTTTCCTGACGAGATGCCACTCGACTACACATAGAGATATCGCATAAACGCAGTTGTCGGAATTTTTGCGCCGGTTTCACGAGACAAAAATGTGTTTATGGAGTATTTCCCGCATACAGCTAAATGGTAATTCGTCATGAAACATGTTGCGCCGGCGCGGAGTGCAGCACCAGTGTGTACATCCTATTGTTTATGGATTCTTCAATGACATGTTTTCCGTATTTTCAGACCCTACAACGACCACGACCACAAGTGAGTATATTCGTATAAGTTATATAGAGGATATTCCATCGTACATTTTGAATAGCGGTAAATAATGCACGAGTGTACGTCGGCCTCCGCGTAAGCAAAGAGTGAGCGTAGCGAACGAGTTGCTTGCACGGAAGCTGACGGACACGATGTAATATCCTATTTATTACACTTCACGGCGGATATATATGCATATTTTTTGAGATTGTAAGCAAAATAATTGTCCTGTCTGTGCGTATGAATAGTTACACACTGACGTGTTTTAACGTTGTTTTACGTCAAACGTGACGTCATGTAAACTTTTTTAAATCCAAATTACGCCGGTGTTTCTATGATTTAAATATATTTGAGTGCATGTTTGGAATGTGTTCAATCACATGAACATGGTACATTAATCGAGACTCTCTCCAAATGACTGTAGTAATAGAGGGTGCAAATACGGGTGTTCTCTTCACGGTGTATTATTTGTAAGGAGTTTAATTCAATGTGTGAACTATAACGTACTTATTGTTTACCTACCCCAGTCGCGAATCTCTGCCCCTAAACATGGTTTCGAATCGCTATACTAGCATGTGATTGGCAGTGTGACACGAAGTGAGCGCGTGTGTGGGCGGTACTATGCTTTTCTTCTCGTGAACTGATGGCAAGAAGGCGTAAACTCAGTTCTAAGTATAGCGGCTGAACATTTAATAATTAATTGAATACATATTGACGAAGGCGTCGCTATATGCGATTAATTTAGACGAAATGCCGTTCTGTCATTTGTCAAGAAACTAGGGTAAACAATAAATGATGTTACATCATACGCAATGATTTACCGTGATTCTGGAGGGATTTATTTCCTTGACACAAGATACAAGAGTCTTAGAGTTTATTTCCAATTATGGGTCAACAAGAGATAAATAATTTCATACGGTGATCATAATGATTTGAAAACAAGTCAACAAACAAGACCAACCTGAAACTGTGACTGTGAAATATGGATGAATGTACATGCAGATATAAATATCTGAATTAGTAGCAGCGGTGATGAACATGATCATGGGTCTGGTCATCAAGCGCAGCCAATGGGTCTGGTCAACAAGCGAATGCTAAATGGACAACCAAGCTTAATAAATATTATTGAGGGGATCATATTCTCACCTTCAAATATCCCTACTATTATAGAATTGTAAATATACATGTATAAATAGAGATTAATATTAATTACGGTTATAAAATGCTTCGACTAAAAAATTACCAAATGCTCTCAAAATTGTTGTGTTTTAGTATAAACATATTGTATTCATATTATGTTACATGATATGTACATGATGTAAATCACGAGCAAAAATCAAGGTTTTCAAAAGATAGCAACCAAATAAACTGATTTGGTAAGGAGAGGCCACTAACGTTATGGCATTCTAATAAAACACATGCCATTAATACAGCTCTCTCTCTCTCTCACTATAGCATAATGCTGACAATGAAACGGGAAATGCATTTCTTCTTCAACTCAGTTACTTGCACAAGGAAATATCTCCTCATAGACGTTCGCGAGATGTAATTGACGTCACGTCTGCTGGTCTGATAGCAAATTTTACATTTTTTCGAACAGCACGTAATGTACAATTTATTCCACTACCAATTTAAATACCGGAATTATTTCCCTTGGCATCTGTAAATCCGACAAAGATGGTAGTTGAATAAACTCTATTTCCTTTTAGCAAATGTGATTAATTATTTTGTTTTGTCATTTGTGGCTGTCATTGGAGAAATGGGTCTTATGGATTTTGTGACCAGTGTAGATCCAGATCAGCCTGTGCATCTGCATCAATGAAGCTCTCGTTTTGCTTCTATCAAGCAATACGGATCGTTATTAGGCTACAGGAGTGTGCTATTTGATAAGGAGCTACGTATACACTGGTCACAAATCACGTATGCCTCATGTCTCCAGTCACAGCCACGTTTTAGCGAAAAAAAGCAAAGTGTGAATTTCAGATTTTTTGGATAATCTAGATGTTTGTAATACAAATTCAACTTAAATTTACCCCACACTCATTTCACAGTAGCAACAACAACACAAATGTATTCATGCACCGATTGATGGAGTTACGAATCACGAAAAATCTAGTATGGTTCATCGTCACACCCTTACACTACGGACACATTTGCAATAACATAAATGTAGCACAAAACAAACATTTTTCACACTGAAAAGGAGGCATTCAAGTTAAGTTGTTAGAACTATTTTTATGGTATAAGACCCGTGTTTTCAAAAAGTTGAACCCGTAATGTATGTGCTGCGACCGACATTAACTCATTTGCATAAATGCTGGAAGACCTCAAATTTGGATGTTGGCTGTATAATTCTTCGCTAGGGCTCGAATAAAAAACGATCGTGTAATGTAGCCAATATTAACCTGTCATGCGTGCCCAATCGTCTGTACTACTGTCTGTTTCACAAACACTGCCCACATTTTACGGCCATATAAACAATGCAAAAATATTTTCGTTTAATTTAATATTATCGAAACAAATATTGTTTTTGCATCGTTTATATAACCGTGCAATTTGGGCAGCTTTCGTGAAACAGAATAGCTTACGTGAAACAGACAGTAGCTATAACTATATAGCGCACACTACTAGAAGTAAATAACTTAAGTACCGAGTGAACATTCACGTCTTCCGCTATAAACAATGGACTAATGGATAGAAGAAAACATGAAAGTATAGGACGAAACCTCTCTAAACAGGACACCATGAAAACACATGTGATCTTATTTCGGATCGGTTTCTTAGTTATATATCTCAGGTGATATTATATGTTCTTAATTGCAAAGCACACACACACATTTTATAATTGCCATACGCCTGATTTAAAGTGGAACATCTCTAAACCGGACTCCCTGGGGACCTCCCAGGATGTCCGGTTTAGAGAGGTTTCACTGTACAAGTCTATCGCTGGTTGTAGCTACCACGACAACTACGGAGTCTCCGACGACGACGACGCCGCCGACAGGCCCATGTACGTATATATCCGTGTGGCCGCAGTACAGGGGCGTATGGGAGTTGTGACAAGTGCAGATCGATAGCCTGATGCTATATTGCTTGCTGGAAGCATGACGGTGTTTCCATAATGGAATGGCGAACAGTACAGATCCTGTGTGGATTCTGACTACTCAGGATATAGACTTGTCGCAAATCCCATAAGTACCATTTCTCCAGTCACCGCAACATATTTACTCTGTAATATACAATACTTACGTCCGCATTTATCGACGACCTTACAGGCGAACAACCATGTTCTAAGCTGTTTATATCACCCCATACCCAAGGTGCATGATCACGTGGTTACAACAACAACAATTACCGAAACTCCAAGAAGCGCCTCCGATTTAAGGTACGTGTTCTTTTTTATTGTCCTTATTGTGAAGCGGATTGTTATGAAATATGGCGCATGAAACGCGTTTTGTTGAGTTGCATTTCTTGGTCTCGGAACTTTGGCCCAAACTTCTGTCGTGTTTGCGAAGAATCGATTTCCGTATTTACCATGTTTACTGACACGGACATAGATTGTTCGCAAAAACGGCATAAGTATGTGCCGAAGTGCCGAGACCACCAAAGACAGCTGATGAAGAAGCATTTTCCGTGCCATATTTCATCAAAATCCGTTGCATATTATGGAAACTATCAAATAGTACTTACTTTGGAGTGTGCCCGCTTTCAACACTTTCAGCCATTTTTGTTGTTCTAACCACGTGATCATGCACCTTGATACCCGTACTACGGCGGGTTCCCTTAATGTATCAGGTAACGAACATTGTATTGGCCGAATACGTACTGACTGATAACATATTGTTGTATCAGGCATTGACATGAGACAAATATCAGGGCTACAATAAATTTAAAACAGACGTTTCACTGGTCAAACGGCATCACATGAAGTTACCGAATTACGTCAGCAGAATGACGTCACGGATTCAATTCCGCGTTCTTTTCAACGAAAACAACGTCATTATCGCTCACCATGCAGTAAAAAACGTTACCTGATAAATATAATATGAATTTTATCACTACAGGCTCGGCTCGAAAACGGTATGAATTCCTTGAGCCACGTCGTACGCGTTTCCTAGCCTTGCCTGATAAACATGAATCAACATACTATCCTGGTAGTCACTATAACATTGACTCGGAACTCATGGATATGAATGGAATGAGATACAATAATCATATATACGTGGTTGCAATGTTCTGCCCAGTAGTATATAGGGAGTCAAAATGATACCACCTACTGTGATATCATTTACAACCCTCTATAATACCCCCACCACCCTCGAAAAACCATAAATTGGTTAACGAGGAAATTGTCTCCCGACAGAAAATTCATAAATTTGCAACCCCCTATAATACCCCCACGAGGAAATTTATGAGAAAATAATTATTTTACAAAATTAATTTCAATGAGATAGTTTATATTCCAACACCCCATTTTTCTCCTCCAATATAGCTAATTTATTTCGCAGATCAGCAATTAATTCTACCAGCTCTAGTCTACCACGTTCACCTGTAGCCACCTGACAGCGTAGTTGCTTATGTCTACAAAGAGTTTGGGCACTAACGAATTTACAAGGGCATCTGGGGCATTGAAATTGCGGGGGGACACAAGGAATTTTTCTACGTCTCGCTAGATGCCTTCGTAGATAGTCTTTACGCGTAAACGTCTTACAACAAGTCTCACACTCCATTATATATATGTATATGTATATGTTTATATTCAATTGGTCTTGAAAAAAACATAATATTTTCACGACCAATTGAACAGATAAATTTCATAGGTTATACAAAAGTATATTACAGAAAATATGATAACGCCAGAAATAGAAAGTTTGAGAAGAGAAGCCGAATCTCTAGGGATTACTTATAGTACACGGTTGAGAGTTAGGGGGTTGACAAAGCTGATAAATGCCACAAAGAATGAGGCGTTTATGAAGCGGTTTACCCGCGCCTATAAAAGAGGGGCATTTAAAGACCTCTCACTAGCGGAGGAAGTTGGTAACAGAATTCAAAAAGAAAGTATTGCGGAGCTAAGGGCTAGTATAATTAATTCTAAAGAATTACCTTCAAGCACAAATAATTTGTCTCAAATTAGACACACAGGTGACCAAATACCAAATAAAAGATCTATAGTTCGCTCGATAGTGGAAAAAGGTGAAGAAATATTGGGGGCTCACGATGAAACATTGGAAAAGGTAGAAAATGGAAGACGGGTAGTTACATTATCCTTTCGTAAAAACATTAACATTAACGAGTCTGAACGCATGTCCGATAAACTCGCTCCGTATCTAACAACCAATTTTTATTTGAGATATTCATATTCTTACAAGCTAGAACATATGGAGGAAATTAAAAATGGAAAACCTGTAACTATAATAATGCACAAAATTCTCGGTGGTAGCGAACCACTATCATCAATGAAAACCGTTAAAAAATGGCTGTCAGATAAGGAGCAAACACGAATAATGTCCGATAAAATAGACAGACCGAATACAAAGTGGAAGTTTGTAAGATGGGTAGAGGTTTTCGTAAAGCTAATACATGGTAGTAGGGGAATAGATTTGGGACTACAATCCAAAGAAGCGGCAGGAGGAGAACTTCCAGAATGGCTGAAGAATAAAAAAGGTATGTATTCTTTAGATAAGTATAATGACGACCTTTGTCTGTTCAGGTGTCTAGCTATGCATATGACAGATAAAAGACCCGACAGATGTACAGAAAAGGCGAAAGAACTTAGTAAGCAATATTTTGGTAGTAATGTGGTTTCACCAATTCCTTTTTCAGATCTGAAAAAGGTTGAAGAGTTTTTTAAAATCGGTATAGAAGTATATCAACCCACCGAATGTAATGGATGGTGGTTTAAAAAGGTACCAGCGCACTATAAGGCAATAGGTAATAAACCAATGACAATAGGACTGTTTAATAATCACTCATTTCTGATAAAAAACCTTAAAAACCTATCTAAAATTTACGCCTGCGATAATTGCAAGCAGAAATTCACGAAAGCGAGTAATATGAAGAGACACGGACCAACATGTATGAGAGGTGAGACAAAAGTAATATGTGATGGTAATTATTTAGAGCGCCCGCGTTCGTCGTTCGAGAAAGCGTTTTACCCAAAAGGTTCTAACAGTTATGGGGCGATCGATTGGATGTATTCTGTGGAAAAGCGGGAAGGAATTCACATTCACCACGAACAGTGCGGACACGGAGGTGAAAGATGGATTTTAGGAGCTCCGGTAGATGGATACTGTCCAGAAACCAATACTGTATATCAATATCACGGCTGTTACTGGCACGGGTGTGAGATTCATGCAAAGCATAAAAAAGAAGAACGCGCATCCACAATGAGAAGAGAAAAATTTATTAGAAGCAAAGAATTCAACCTAGTAGTTATGTGGGAATGCGAATTCCAAAGAACGGGTAAAGATATAAAGATCGGTTGCGACACTACTCTTTATCCATATCAGATAGTATACGATTTTGAGGCGTATCTCCAGCAAGAAGTTGAAACTACCGGTAATAGTTTAGAGTACGAAGCTGAGCACGTTCCGGTAAGCGTTAGTATAGGAGATAATTTCTCAGGAACGGTAACTCTTATTTGTGATAAAGATCCCGTAAAACTTATAGAAAGATTCGCAGAAGATTTGAAAGTCAGGGGAAGAGCTATAAGAGAAGAAGTATGGTCAAGATACGAGTTTAATACGGAATATTTACGTGAAAAACAAATCGCCCAGATCGAACAGTGGATAGATCAAGTACCGGTTATAGGTTTTAACAGCAGTAAGTACGATATAAACTTAATAAAGAAATATTTAGTAGGTAAACTATCTGCAACAACAAAGAAAGTAATGGTCGGAAAACGGGCAAACGCGACAATATTTCTATTTACTCCAGAGTTTAGTTTTATTTCTTGATGTAATACTTTTACCTAGGACGGGTAAATGTTACGATTAGATGGATTAAAAGCCTACGACTGCAAAGGACAGAAATCTTTCTTTCCTTACGAGTGGTTCGATTCTCCAGACAAACTTGATTACCCAGGACTGCCTGATATAGAGAATTGGTATTCCAAACTATCGGGGAAAATGTTACTAGATGAAACAGAATAAAGTAAATGTCGTAGAATTTTCGAAGAAATGAATATGAAAACTTTCAGAGATTGGTTGAAATATTATAACGATTTAGATGTAGCACCGTTCCTAGAAGCGGTAGAAAAAATGTGTGAATTTTATAAACACAGAGGTGTGGATATTTTCAAAGATGCGGTAACACTACCGGGTGTGGCTATACAATATTTATTGAGAGGAACCATTAAAGAACAAAAATCTATAAAGGTGGTTATACCGGAGGATGCTCTATATGCACCAAAAGAAGAAACATACGAAATTATGAAAGACGCTCTAGTCGGGGGTCCATCAATCGTATTTACACGCTATGTAGAAGCCGGTGTTTCAAATATTTGATTAAATGGAATTAACAAACATTGCAAGGCTATTTTGGGGTATGATGCAAACGCGTTATATTTATCTACGTTAAATAAAGATATGTCGTGTGGAAAAGAAACAATACATCATATAGATACCCCACATAATCCTAAATTTATTAAAAAGTTTTGTAAAAGAGTTTTATCTGGAGACTGGTTTGGGTTTGCGGAGGTGGATATAGAAGTTCCACACAACTTAAAAGATAAGTTTTCTGAAATGTCTCCACTTTTTATAAACAGAGAAGTAGATGTTGATGAGGTTCCAGCACACATGATAAAATATTTGGAAGATACTGGAAGAACTAGAGGAAATGGAAGAAAATTGGTGGGATCTATGTCGGCCACCAAAGTACTGCTGTACGCGCCACTATTGAAATGGTATTTAAAACACGGCCTAGAAATAACGGGAGTTCATCGTGTTATAGATTATACTATTGGTAAACCCTTCGAATGGTTCGCAAAAGAAGTTACAGCCGCAAGACGAACAGGCGATGTAGAACCAAATAAGAAACCAGTAGCGGATATAATGAAATTATTAGGCAATTCGTGTTGTGGAAAAATGATAGAGGCAAAAGAGAGACATTTAAATACGACATATACACAAGATGAAACCTGTGTTGACAAAGCGTTAAGATCTGCATTCTTTGTTGATTTGGAAGAGATAGGAGATGCGTACGAAATATCTTCCCGAAAACCCCGGTGTGCAGTAAAGAGCCCCTTCCACTGTGGAATAGCGGTTTATCAACTAGCTAAATTGAGAATGTTGGAATTTTACTACGAATTTCTAGACAAATACGTAAAAAGACAAGACTTTGAATTAATACAGATGGACACGGATAGTATGTATATAGGAGTTAGTGGAAAAACGATAGAGGAATTGATTAGACCTAACTTACTAGACGAGTTTGAAAAAGAAAAAAAGTAAATGGTTGGCTTGGGAAAAATGGAGCGAAAGAGAGCCAGGACTTTTCAAAATGGAATTCAGCGGAGATAGGGCGATAGCGTTATCTAGTAAGTGTTATTTCGTAGAAAAAATTAATTCAACTAATAAAAACTGCGAAAGGAATGTCCAAGAGAACTAACAATTTAAATTGGGATAGATATAAACGAGTACTAACAATTTAAATTGGGATAGATATAAACGAGTACTAAGTGAAACTACAGAAGATGGAAAACACATTATAGATGTAGCACAAAATAGAGGATTTAAAATGAAAGACGGAGTTATGAAAACGTACTGTCAACAAAAATTAGGACTCTCGGCGTACTACGATAAAAGACGCGTGTTACATACAGAACCTCTCTTGATTTAAGTACTCGGGGGTAGCTGGGTGCCAGAAGACACCATAAGAAGTTCTTCGCGAACAAAACCGCGCGATGGACCATCAGCCAAATAATAGAGCACGGGCTCATCAGGTTTGGTAATAGATCTATCTAGATGATATACATTCAGAGACCACACGGGATCAGTCGCGCGGCGGCTGCCACCTTCAAGCTCTCCCGGTTGATAGAGGTACCGGACGTCAACATCCGGTGGAAGCGCCTGCTCCTCTAAACCAACGGGTCGCCCGCGCGAGACGGCAGAGGGCTTGCTCGTCGCCCTTTTAAACTTGATAGCATCTACGGGCTTCTTACCTATCAATCTGGTCACCTCTCCGTTCAGTGCGGAGACCACGGCGGGCAGTCTGGCCACCCACTCGGTCGATCGCGAATAAGGGTCTACAAGTTCTTTGGCATATTGGTGTCCGAACAGCCTCTCAGCCAGGGTTCGATTGAACCGCTCCACGATCCCCTGGTCCCGGTGGATGTTGACGCGGCCGCGTCTGATAGAAACTTTGTGCTTAGACAATAGCTGAGAGACCGCGCCCATGAACACGCGGCCGGGATCGACCTGGAGAAGATTCGGCCATTTGAGAGGACTCCTCTTATATATTCGGGAAAGAGCCTCGGCCACTTCCTTAGACTCTTTAGTGGTCAACGGCTCAGCCCCCTTATAACGACTCGCTACGTCAACGATTGTCAGTGCGTACTTGTACGTTTTGCGACCGACGCGATCGTGAGGGAGAAACAGGAGATCCGCTTGGTGAACTTGGTTCGGTACCGGCACTTCGAATTTCGGGCGCGGAATATTGTGAGGCGCGGGTAAATAGATCTGCCAGATGGCCTGCATCTTGAGCCATTCCTTGACAGCGTTTTCTGAAACCTTCGTCGCCGCCGCGAGGTTCTTGATGGCCGCGAGTCCCTTCCAGTAGCCGCGTGGGCTATAGTATGTATTCGACAGCTTGCGCGTTAGTTTGGTATCAAGTTTGTGCGTGTTCATCGTATGCGAAGTATTCTAATATATCGGACAATCTCCAACATGCCCTCGCCAGTTCGTCAGGTAACTGCGTCGTTAATAATAAACCTTTGTTGGAAGTTTCGCTGCAGCCCCAATCGCGTTTGGGTTGGAACAGGAGAGGGAATCTAACTCGGAGGAATCTAACATCCGCTTTGCGAAAAGGGTGGCTGCTTTTTCGTCCTCGCGCCACGTCTCGAGAGAATCTCGGGCCAGACGAATCATACTCTTTGCACCAGGTAAACGATGTTTTTGGGCAGTGTAGCCTACATCGATCATAGCGTAATAAAGTTCGTCAACTAACATCGTTCTATATATATATTTTTATAAAAAAAAATTGTTTTAATTAATTAATTAATTTAAAATCTCGATTGGATATGGTAGCCGAAGAGCCCCACCACACCCATTCCCACGACGATGAACGCGATCTCTCGGTCTTTTTGGGCCTCTGACGGTACATAGAAATCTGAAAGTTGGGGCTCGGGATCCATTGGATCGAGACTTTTCTGTGGATATGCCAGCGCATACTCGCGGTTGGCTTCTTCAACGTTCTGGAAAGTTTGCGCGGCGTGATTCTCACGGCGCAGCTCTTCGTTGACCCAGTCCAGATGGGCGGTTCGTTTTTTCGACCACGCTTCCTTTGCGCTATTGAGTTGTTCTACAGCTAAATCATGACGCTTACGCTCCTCATCCACGTTCGAGCTTTTCATTTTAGAGAATATAAAGTTGCTACCGCTGAACGACAATGCGTTTACAAGCGCACCACCTACTATTACTGCGATTGAAGCCATTTATTTCCATATATTAACTGGTAGAATTCCAGCTTTAACTAGATAATCTCGGGTCCAAACTGCGGCCGCTACATCTAAGGTCGCGAGCCCTACGTCTCTCACAGTAAAGTCCAATTTGTGAGCGGTTCCTCCTAGGGCCATCTTTGATAGTCGAGCATACCCGATACTGAAACCCGATATCACCACGGCGTGATAAAGCGCATTCACTAACATTTTACCATCTTGTTCAGCCATTGTTATAATTATTGCATATAAAAGGGGTCGCGATCAATGTCTAAATGGGGCGCATCCAAATTCAACATTGTTGATGATTGGTGTTTCGTAACTTTCTTCTGAACACTGGCTGGTTGTTTTTTCGGGTATTTCCACACGCACAGGGCACCAATAACTGCCAGACTACCACCAACAAACAAACTCCAATTCGTGAATTGGGGTTCAGTCCAACTCCAACGGGAGTTGGTATTGGGTGACAGATTCAAAGAATTTGGGTGTGCTTCTAATTCGTGAATTTGGGGTGTTGTTGCACTCAACCCAATCGGGATTGAAGTTGAACCCGATTGCTCTGTCTTCAGATGTTTTGCTGTCTCCGTCCCCGATTGCAACGACTGTTTAGCCTCTCGAAGCTCGGCGAGTATTTTATATTGTTTAACTTTTCGGGTGGCAGCCGCCGCCCGCCCAGCTGCCTGTCTTTTGGGATTTTTTATATGCGGTATGTCATCCAGTGGCGGAGTAACACTCTGGTTCGATTGTGTTGGAGCAATCTTGTTCAACTCCGTCACTCTCGTGGGTGTGTCTTGTTTCATCATTTTCAGGGCTTATAGTTCGTGGGTATATATGTCCAAATTGACAGTGTTTACCTGTGGTCAACGCGGTTGTCAGCGGAGCTAAGTACATTCCAAACTTGTGATAAATTGAGCAGCAGGCTGTTCTAAGAGTGTGACCTATAAAAGGGTCAGTCTCTAGATCATCAATCAACCCCGCGGTGTTTGGTATAGGGAGAAGTATACTAACGGCGGTTGCGTACAAATGAATAGCAGCCGATCCGAGAGTTTTGTCATCTCCGCTCCCAATTTGGATTCGTAACGCGCATACATTTTATCGATCTCCGCATCTGACATCTTATCCACCTGAAAAACTGAAAAACTGTCCCCCAGCAACCAGCGCAGCTAGCCGCTCTCGTCGCGCCGCATTTTCATTTTCATTCGGAGTCGTTGCACTCAGCCCAATACCAACCCCCGATTCCGATTGCTCTGTCGGATCATTATTGTTGGCAGTCGGAGTTGAGGTTTCTTCTATTAGCTGATCGAGAAGTTCGTCGCAGTTCATTTTTCTTAAAATTAATTTAACTATTCTAACAAGTCTCATCACTTTAACATATTGCCAAGCGCACCACCCGATACTTATGATCACCATTATGCTCGCAACAAAGCTCGCAGCGGAGCACCAAATTGTTAACATTGTTAACCATTGTTCAGCATTTGTTCAGCATTTGTTCAGCATTGTTCAGCAATTGCTAAATTAATTGTTAAGCATTTACCTGGCAGTTAAGTAATTTCTTAATTAATTGATAACTTCGTAAGCAGTTGGTTGATCAGTCTTTAGCAAAAGCTTGGCGTGCTTAGTTTCCGAAAGCATCTTCGAACCTCCAGGCGCTCCTCGCGCGTTGGGATAACGTCATTCTCTCGAAGACAGTCATCGAATGAGTCTCGGTCCTTGCAGTGAAAGAGGGTGACCCATTTCGTTTGCTCGCGCAGATCCTTGAGGACGGCGTTGTACTTTTGAGTGGATATCCATACGCTTTGCCTAGCATGGCGGCCAGAAAATGCGAGCTCGGAGAGCATGTCCTTCTTTTTGGTCATCGCCGCCTTGGCTGAGCAATCATCAATCACGTATAGGGTGGGCTCACCCTGGAATCTTTGGTATAAACCACGCAGCCAATCGTGAAGCCTATCACCGGGGTCAATAACGTATACCTCAGGATCGGACCATATCCAAGGGCGCCGCTGATAAGTATCGTTGTGCCGCACAGTGGGACACAGGATCACAATATGACGAAAGGCATCGCGGTAGGAGCCCTTGAGCAAGTCTAGGATGAAAACCGTTTTTCCACATCCTGTCTGCCCACATATTATGGCAGAGTGAGCATCTCATCTCCAATCGTGAATTGGTATTGATTGTTAATTTTCTTAAATTTTTCAAAATTATTAATTAATAAATCGTTAGATGATTTTTTTATTAAATCAGTAGAGTGCTGAGACGTATCGGCCATCTTCGATGTTGAGTTGTGCGTCTGTAATTATATATAAGTACACGTTCAATGGCCCATTTCCATCCGCCTCTTTGGTTATCTGGATCTTCACACCCTCGCTAGCGTTCTCAACTTGGCGTCCGCTACCGTGTATTTGGTCGTCGTCGCTGGCTCGCATGTCTAGCCATAGCGCGTATTTGGTATTCAGAAACTCCGCGAGGGAGACGGCCGAGAGCTGCAGGTCTTTGGTAACCGCGGCAACCTCCGGGGAGCGCTTGGAGCCGGCAGCAAACTGCTTTCTTACTTCGTCCCACTGCTGGTGCGCGCGAAGACCCGCGCTGTAGAGTTAATTGGGTACTCCCTCGATCGTCACCTCTACCTTCGTGATTTTGGGGTTATAGAATTTGTCGGTTTTTCAAGCACCGAACGCGAACCGAGCATCCTCGAACAACATCAGTATACCTTTCACAGAGCGGGCGGGTACGTTGACGTTAATATTCCACAATGTGTCGCCTTTGTCTTTCGTCATCTTGCGATGGCGAAGAACTCGGTCGTAAGGTATGGCAACGCGCCCGGCGTACTGGGTTCTGATCAATCGCGCGAGTTCGGGCATCGTGACCATGTCGTACTCCAGCGAAACATTATCGATCGTATACGTCGATAACATGTCGCTGGTTATGAGAACTCGGCCGTAGTCGTTGAACGTTAGTTCGTATTCGAGGCGGTCAGCCAAAGCGCTCTGATAGTAGGGCATGTGACTCTCCAGCAACTGAAAGTCGAGCGGAATGTAGAAGCGGTTGCCGTAAGCGCCCGCGACCGCATTGTCACTGGCGTTGTTATCTGCCTTGTTAGCAGCCCCGATTCTAAGTCTGGTTACGTTCTTATTTTTGCTGGTGTCAATACCCTGATAGACGGCGTTTTCGCGCTCTTGTGCCGTCTTCCACAGGTCCTGATAGCAATGGTAGACGTCGCTGTCGTCGATCGACATCACCTCATTACCAGAAATCTTTATCATAGTCTTCTTGACTATGGCGCGACCCAGGTTCTGAACGACGGTTCGGTCCGCGTCCGTCGACGTTAGCGAAATAGTGAAAGCGAGGCGAACAGTCCCCGGCACAATGACGTCGTTAGCTCCGAGGTTGGGGAAGCGGACTAAGAGCTGCTGGTTCTGGTCGATCGTCGATGGGTTGTTCGTAATAACGACATTCTGTCTCACGCCTTTTGCCCCGAGGGGCTCACGCAGTCTGCGGTATGGATTGAGTTTGCGACCGTATTGACTCGAAGACATAATTAATTTTATTGAAACTATTAAACCCGTATGGTTTTGTCTTTAATACATAATTAATTTTGTAAAAAAATTAAAGATGGCTGATTACGATGTTGAAATGGATGAAATCAGCAGAGACGATTACCTCGATGGTGATGATGATAATTTCGAGGATTCCCTCGAGACACCCACCATAGAGACTACAGTTCCAATCCAATCACAATTGGGTGGCGCTACCACTAGTCAAAGTCAGGAATTACTTGAGGGAGCTGTAAACGACTACTACAACAATTTGGCAGCAGAAAAAGGTCTGGTCCCCTCTGTCGGTCGCGACTACTCCAAGTTCAAATTTGATTCTAAGAGCAGCACTAAATCTCCCATTAGTCAACATGAGGACCGGAAAACCCCTATCGCTAAACACCATTGCAGGAAACCGGGGGGGTGGCGAAATCATAAAGAACGAACTAGGCTTCACGGATTGGAAGAGGGGTAAAACATTTGTGCCGGCCTGCGCTGTAGAGGCCCTACAGTCTACCGACGAAACTATGGCGAAGACGGCCACCGCGATAGAAACGGTCGAGCTCAGCGAGGTCCCTCAAATAGCCACCGACGTTATTAACACGATGGAGACCACGTTCAGCGTCCAATCGCAATTGGGGGAAATACTCAACGATGACCCACCGTTACCTCTTCGCGAACTCCGTGGACTCGATAAGGCTCTACAAACGGTCCAGGGCGAACTGGTCCTTAACCTCTCCAAACTCACGGCGCTGGATGAACATATCGCGCTAGAAGAAAGAAAACTGGAGGAAGCCGGTGACGATAGAGAATCTACCGAGCGGATCGCCGAACGGCTGCGGTCTTTGCGGGATGAAAGAGAAGCTCGCTTGGAGGCCGCCTCGGCTAACCGTGAGGCTCCCCGCCAACAAATAAGTCGGATCCGCGAATCAATCTCGAGGGTCCTGCACGAGGAGACGACACTCGGTGAGCGTCTTCGCACTCTGTTCAGAGAGCAGGGCGTCACGATAGCAAGCATCCTCGTTGCTATCAGCATGACTATATCGACCATAGTTCTAGCTTTCACTGGTGGTGCGGCGCCACCACCCGCGCCAGCACCAGCACCCGCTCCATCCGGTGGAGCCAATGAGTGGGTAAAAAAACAACTAAATGCCCTCGCCAATCTTCTAGCTAAATTAGCTGGAAAGGCGGCTGCCGCACTACCTGGACTGATCGGAAGTATCGTTTCTTACTTGCTATCTATATTATCAAAAACGGCCGGATGGCTAGCCAAAAATACCTGGGCTTTAATCGTGGCAATCGCCGGTCTCCTACTATTCTTCGCCAGAGAGTTCCTACAACCAAATCGTAAATAATCCGATCGCCACGAGGGCGACGACGAGCCCTAATTTCTCCTCCTCGTGTGTTGTGCTTCCAATTTCACCCAATCTACGATTGATTGGTGTTTCTCCAATCGCGATTGGTCTGTTGATGGAACCCGATGGTGCATCCAATTTACGAATTGGGTTCAATTGTGTATCCAATTTACGAATTGGGGGAGGTGTATCCATTTTGTGTTTTATGAAATCGGTTCCACTGTTGAACCCGATCATGTTGGGGGTGCGCTTGATGATATCCGTGTTCACGTTACCGTTGTGGCCGATTTTTTGATTGGCGGTGGCGATTACGATCTGATTATTGTAACCGTCAACCGGGTCGTCTCGTAGTATCATATTGATCGGTGCCATATAAAGACCTATTCCAAATACATAGTCTACTGGGGTGCTGGCATTCTGCAAAACGTCTTGATAATTCTGAATCGCCTTCTCCAGGTCCACCCTAGCTGAGATGGAGTCCTCTAGAAGTGCCAAGAATTGTTTTCGTGCATCAAACGCTGTTCCCGTGCCCAGTATAGAACTGCGAGTTTGCTTCTGTGCGCCGAGGATGGCCCAGACGTACGTGCGAATGGAGTCGTTGACGCGAGTAACCCCGGCATGCGTGAACCCTATACCCTTATCTAACATAAATGTACCCCACGCGTTCTGAACCTCAGCAGCCTGCTGTATGTAAACGACGTGAGCCAGTTTCGGAGGTAACATTTTACAAGAAAACACGCCACAGTGCCGACCTCCAGACACTTCCGGCCCGAAAGTCATAGTCGCGGGGTCAAAATTCCCGGCGTTCCGACTGACGATGTGGTCACCGGAGTGATCGTGTCTAAAATCAGTCTGTGCCCAATTTCCAGACTGGCCCCGAATGAGAACGTCCCCGAGGCCGGTGCTAGTAGGAAATGCTTTCTGTCTCCAGTCCGCGTCTTTTGAAACGTTAAATTCGTTACACAGTCTTTCAAAGGCCATACGGTCGTTGGTATGCGGTTGGAAATGGGATCCCAGGCGTCGTCTTGAGGTAGTGAAATACCTAGTTCTTTGAGAATCCTCCTAATAGTATAATACGCATGAAAGTTGTAGACACTTCGGAGCATGACATTCTTGGATGTCAGATGGTCTTTATATGAAACTCCACACCCGGCTGTTGCGCACCATACAGCGAAATTTATTTGGTTCTGCCAAAACTGCATCGGTGTTGCTTTCCACCCGTTTACCGCATCCATCGTAGTAATCTTGGGTAGCCTATATTGTTCAAAGATGTTAGGGAAGTTGGTGGCAAAGCCACTGTCCGGTCTAACCGTTACGGTTGGGTGTACAAGGGGGAAAACAACGTCTTTTTGCGTGTATTTACCTCCGACCGCGTACTTTACATTAGAGTTAAAGCTAAATGCTTTGGTATCCATTGAAAGATATTATTATGTTTGCTACTATAACTAATGTTCAAAAAGGGAGTTATGAACTTCAAAAATTAATAGACAACTGCTGCGGAAAATGCCGGGTAGGCCTTAGATCAATCACCTTCACGGTTGGATGGCAGAATGTGGGGAAGAGCGAAGGGTTTTACTATGTGAAGGATGGACAACAATTAGGTGTAAAGCTGCCTCACGGACTGTGGGGAATAAGACAGCTCAAAGATTTTGTCAACTCAGAGCTTGACGGTATAATCAACCTCACAGTATCGAATGCTACCGGGCTCGCAACAATGACCATCAGCAGTGATAATAAGGTAGTGGTCTCCCCGGGGTTGGGTATTCAACTCGGTTTTAGAGAGACATACTCCTCAAACAAAGGAGTGTTTACCCCGGGTGAGTACGTCGGTGATAATCCGGTGGACTTCACCTTCACGAAAACTCTCAGGGTGCACCTGGATCGTGTGAACACATCGTACAACACGGTAGACGGATCCCCCAGCACATTACTGAAAGCTGTGCCCGCCAGCGACTGTTTCTATGGCGAGACTGTGACCTTAGACTTCCCACACCCCGAGATGAAAGTTTTGGAATCGGGACACATCCACGAGTTGAAGATTTCTTTTCTTGATGATAAAGGGAGAGAGTTGAAGAACGATTACCCGATTTCGGTCGTCCTAGAAATTTCAAATTAATTGAAAAAATTAAGAAAATTATTTAGAATTAAACGCATGTTCGTAATATATATTATCAACATTATGAGTATATACGGACCAGGTAGTTCTTCCGATTGGGTGACAAATTCAAAGAATTTGGAACCGGCAGAAGGGGGATTCATCCCGACAGAGGGCGACTTTATAACTACCCAAAAAACAAAGGCCTTGATCAATAGAACTATATCGAGGGCCACGGACGAGATTCACAAGAGTCTACTGTCACAACTTAGAGAATATGCCCTGGCTGTGAATACACAAAGTCGTGAAGAAACGCATACGGAACTAAACGAACTAGGTGAAAAAATAACCAAATTTCGAAAAGAGGCCCGGTTGGGGATTGATAAAGTCCGAGAAGACAACCAGGCGCACCTTACGGAGGCTTATGATGCGTTGCTCTTAAAGGACTCTCTCAGCAAAGAAACGGCACTTACCGAACTAGATGTGAAAATAACCAAATTTCGATAACAGAGCAGGTCGGATATTGATAAAGTCCGAGCAGACCGCCAGGCGGCCCTTACGTTGCGCTTAGAGGACTCTCTCATTAGAGATGCGGCATTTACCGAACTAGATAAAAAAATAACCAAATTCCGCAAAGAGGCCACGTCGGGTATTGAGAAAGCCCGAGAAGACCACCAGGCGGACCTTACGGAGGCTTATGAGGTGTTGCGCTCAGAGGACTCTCTCATAAGAGAAGCGGCACTTACTGAACTAGATAAAAAAATAACCAAATTTCGAAAAGAGACATGGTCGGGTATTGATAAAGTCCGAGAAGACCACCAGTCGAACCTTGCGGAGGCCTTGCGGAGGCTTATGATGCGTTGCGCTTAGAGGACTCTCTCAACAGAGAAGCTACACTTACTGAACTAGACGGGAAAATAGCCGAATTTCTGAAAGAGACCAGGTCGGGGGTAGAGGGGGTCCGGGGAGACCACAAGGAGGCCATTGCGGATGCTTATGGGGCGTTGCGCTCAGAGGACTCTCTCAACAGAGAAGCGGCACTTACTGAACTAGACGAAAAAATAACCAAATTTCGAAAAGAGGCCCGGTTGGGGGTTGAGAAAGCAAGAGAAGACGACCAGGCGGCCCTTGCGAAGGCTTATGAGGTGTTGCGCTCAGAGGACTCTCTCATCAGAGAAGCGGCGGTTGCCGCAGTAGACGGGAAAATAACCGAATTTCAGAAAGATGCCCGGTCGGGTGTTGAAAAATTCCTAGAAGGTCACCAGGCGACCATTGTGGAGGCTTATTATGCGTTGCGCTTAGAGGACTCTCTCAGCAGAGAAGCGGCACTTACCGAAC
Source organism: Conchocele bisecta (assembly GCA_029237695.1). NCBI lineage: Eukaryota > Metazoa > Mollusca > Bivalvia > Lucinida > Thyasiridae > Conchocele > Conchocele bisecta. The sequence continues at coordinate 19,519,445 of CM055278.1, read as the reverse complement.
TAGATGGAAAAATAACCGAAGTTTCCGATAAACTGAAACATGATCGTATAGCTGCGACCAAAGCTCTTGAGGAGGCCTCTTATAATATTCGTACTGAGACCCATATCTCTCTCGAGGGGCTTACCGGAATAGTGCGAACAATGAAAACGCTAAAACGTGCCATAACAGTTTGGGCTGAGAAGCGGGGCCCATTGGTGCGGGGCACTATGAATATTCGTTCGGTGCCAAAGCGAGTAATAAATGTGGGGGATACGCTATGACAATTGCAGGTGAAGTTGTCCGAATGGCGGTCTGCTCGGTTAATGGTAGTGGTAAACCTGTGGGCGCGGTCGCGATAAATATTGTAGTAGATGGGGAAGAACGGGGGTTGGAGTCAATAAAATCGCTGGAGATAGTTCGACAGTGGTTGAGTTCTCCGGTTATGATCGAATTAGACTTTCCAAAAGTAGTGTTATTAACTTTGTTACGAAAATCGGTGACCCAGAGAGTTCTTCCACTATTGTCTCATTGTTAATTGAACTTAATTTGTAAAATACTAATATATTGAAATAAATTTGTAAAATTTAAATATGAACGAATCACCATATCCAACTCTCAATACCACTCCACCAACACTGTATCCAACTCTCAATACCACTCCATCAACACTGTATCCAATTAACGAAAGAAGTTCAGATTTTAGGTTGAATAATATCGTCGCTATGCAGGATATTTTAGTTAGAGAATGTGCAAATAGAAAAAGACACGCTAACAAATATATGCGCGCGGAGAACATAGCTGAAGCATCTAGTACGGTTCTGGCAAGTTTATCTGTAATGAGTGGTGCGGGGACTGCTGCAACGCTATCTACAATTGTAACGGTTCCACTTGCAGGGGTTTTGAGTGGAATTACCGTTTTATCTGGAATACTTTGTATGGTAATTAGGGCGGCGGGTGGAAAACTCGAGAAAAAAAGTAGAAAACATGATAGAATATCCGTTTTCGCTAGGTCTAAGAAAAATAGCATCGACGTTATGGTGTCCAAAGCGTTGGCCGATAAGAAAATATCAAATTTAGAGTTTGAATCCGTGGTGGAAGAAATGGGGAGATATGAAGAATTAAAAAATGATATAAGAATCAAGGCGAGCGCCACCATGCCCAAAATTGAGTGTACTGATTGGGATAAATTTAGGGTAAAACTTGGAAATAAAGTCGGAGGAAATTTTACAGCACCATTGTGATATTTTATAAAATAATTTAATTTTTTTTTTTTTTCTTATATTGGTGCAGTAAACAAATTTACATACCTATATACTATACAACATGTGTTTTTCACTGAGAATTACGCCGTAATCGCATAACAAATTCAGTCGAGGATTACACTGTAAAATTCAGTCGAAGATTACACTGTAATCACCTGTGTACACACTGTCTGTGTAAATTGATACACTCGGCTATCAATTTACACATGGTTCATAACCCGTGTAATTTGATACACTCGGCTATCAATTACCCGTGTAATTGATAATTGTACAACACTAGGTAATGTTTATCATAACAGCCTACATGGTCGTGTGGGTTAAGGCGATACTCTATAGAGACGAGGGTCGTGGGTTCGCGCCGCGGTTGGAGCTAAACATTTTTATTTATTTATTTCTGTCCCTACAAATGTGGTCGCTATGGTAAACAACTTCATGACAAGGGCGTTCGGAGTCCGACCGCTTGAGGTTGATGAAAAATAAACAAAAACAAAAAAATGGGCAGACAACTCCGACCGTTCTCATGGTAAACAACTGCATGACAACGGCGTTCGGAGTCCGACCGCTTGAGGTTGATGAAAAATAAATTACCAGTTTACAAAAAAAAAAATGGGCAGACAACTCCGGCCGCTTGAGGTTGATGAAAAATAAATTACCAGTTTACAAAAAAATGAGCAGACAACCGTTGTCATAACACCACGTGCTATTTTCAGGTTCATGGGGATAAATGGACGCGCTGTTTCAGGGAGATGTTATTTGTCTTAGCATCAACATTGCTGTTCAATAATAATTTTTTTCAATATCTTTATAAGCGATATCGTAGAAATGTATGTTCGTAAATAAATCGTTGGGTTTTAACAATTTTATATAATACACCTTAGTTTCATATCCGATACGCATTATCCGTCTTAATGTTTGTATTTGCCTCTTGTATAGTTGACATAATTGCCGGTATAATATTGTAAATGCAACGTTTTTATCGGAGCGTAATAAATTACGCTGGTATTTCATGTATTCGATATCGCCTAGTGTTCTCATTTTATAGAATTTATATATAGGATTATAAGATTCGTAAATTTCTTCAACACAGTTATTAAAAAATTTCAATTCCAATTGTATTGTATTATCCATTTTCTCTAATAGTTGTTTTTTTCTGTTCAATTTCCAATTTCTTCTAATAATTGTCCAATTTTTTCGTTAAAAGCGATATTGTAGAAACGCATATCCGTAAACGAATCTTTGATTTTAAACTGTTTTATAAAATTAGTTTGATAATGTTTCGGTAGTGTTTCTACGACCCTATTTAGTCGCTTCATTACATAAATTTGATACTTATACCGGCGACATAATTGCCGGTTTAATATTGTAAATGCAACGTTTTTATCGCAGCGTAATAAATTACGCTGATATTTCATGTATTCGATACCAAATAGTATTGTCATTTTACCGTGTTTTAATACTGTAGAAACAGCGGCATAAAATTCTTCAACTATGTCATTACAAAATTCCAATTCGTTGCGTATTTTATTATCCATTTTGTTATAATATTTTATTATAACCTATTAAATTTATATGTTCAATTGGACGTGAAAAAAACATAAGGTATTTATGACACCAATATAATTGGACTACAATTCGACATCGTAGAAATCAATTAGCTATATTGGAGGAGAAAAATGGGGTGTTGGAATATAAACTATCTCATTGAAATTAATTTTGCAAAATAATTATTTTCTCATAAATTTCCTCGTGGGGGTATTATAGGGGGTTGCAAATTTATGAATTTTCTGTCGGGAGACAATTTCCTCGTTAACCAATTTATGGTTTTTCGAGGGTGGTGGGGGTATTATAGAGGGTTGTAAATGATATCACAGTAGGTGTTATCATTTTGACTCCCTATATACTTCTTGCCCTTTTTACCATCGATTACCATCGATTAATCGATAGGAACTATCTGCCACATGTAAAGTTCTTGTGATCACCTCCAGGTCTGGAATCTATCTAAGAAGAACAACGTAGTTCCGCAAATATTCTGTATTATTACTCAACTCCCTATGTAATGCAAGTTGATATTACAATAGTTTTGACTGATTACCTGGGTTTTGACGTGCCTGGGCAATAGTTCCGCGCGCCCGGTCAATGTGTCATACAATCAACGTAGATCGGTCCGTCGACGCGCCCCTTGCCAAATGTGCGTTAATTGTATCACATACACTGTTTGCAGGTTGAGTAATAAAACGATTATATCGTGGTCAATTCGGGGAACAGTAAAACGTATTGCCCCCCCCCCCCCCCCCCCCCCCCCCCCCCGGTACTATAGTGCCTCGGGTGGTCCACAGCACCTCGGGGCAATATATAATAGGTTTGACTGTTCACGAATGAACATGAAATAACAGTATATTAGCACACAATCGATCGGCTTTGTTCGAACTAGCCTACATTTCAGAGTCCCGGGTCGGCACCCGTGCCCAGACTATCAGACGACACCTGCAAGGATGACCCAGCGACCGACCTCTTTAACCAGCTCCGTCGAGCACTTTAAATACCCCAAATAACCGGCTTTATATATCAAATTGATTGTATTCCCCAGTACAAACCAGGTTAAACTTGTTTGCGGTGAGTTGCGATGCAAACTATCGTATGCACTCGGTAGCACTCGGTAGCGCAGGCTATACAGTTGTAATGCTATAATGTAAAATGATTCCAGATAATATTTAGGGAAGAAAACCATGGACCGTTGCGCTTACTGTGATGTAATATACATTTGGTTTGCGTAACTTTAAACATACACAATGTATTGTAACCACAGTAAACGCAACAGCCCATGGTTTTAATACTTATATTTCAAAAATGTAAATAACTAAATATGGCGTTAAAAAAAATATAATACTTCTGTGTTACGTCGTTTTTACGCAATTCCAGAAACGGCGACGTTGCCGTTCAATGCCGTTATTGACAACCTCGTGGAGATTAATGACGTCAACGAGCTTTAACCAATCAACAACATCGCACGGCGTCACGTGGCTCTAATGTTTTGTATTGGGATATAAACGCAGTATGTCGAATGGCCGTTCCAATACGAATTTATGGAACGTGCAAATATTGTCTTGTGTATTCCATTTGTCAATTTCCGACAAGTTTTATGGAGAAATCAGTACGGAGATGCGATGATCCCAGCTGCCGCCATTAAATATACTGTATATATGTACACCACTTTCTGATTATATTTCAGATCTAAGATGTGGCGACACCATATCGGGATTGACAGGAAACTGCTATCATTAAACAACCTACATATACGTACATCACTGTGTGCTTCTATTTCAGATACAACTTGTGGCGACATTTCGGGAAAGACAGGTACCATTGTGCAGATAAAATGTGCAATAAACAACTTTCAACTGACCTCCGACTCACAGACATTGAATAATGGAATAGAGTTGTTCAACCTGACCGGTGGGGCTGGAACCGTGGTTTCTGACAGTGACGCGTTGGTGATTCTCACATATTCATATACAACCGTGACTGTGAGCATACAGGGTATTGACTGCAGACACAGAGGAAACTACGTGTTCGTTATCACCGACACTTCCGGAGTGGACATCCGTGACTCGGCGGTAGTCGAGGTCCTTAGTGAGTATACCCAACCGCCTGCGTAAATCGTTCCCAATGTTCTGAATATGTAATTTCAATGCCAACTCGCAATCAAGCAATTTGATTGTCTGAGCCTGAGCTGTAGCACAGCTCAGGCTCAGGCAATCATGCTGCTTGATTTAAAGCACAGTGTTCAAGTACATAAATAAATTGACAATATTGGCAAGATTGGGGATTGTTAACAAAATGTTTATAACACTGAACAATAACTAGCGTTGCAACGCTCATTATTGTTCTGTATTATAAACATACGTGTACATGTATAGCGATAATACCAAAGTATACCAAACCTAATTATCTCCCTTGTTATCACAGTTTCTGATCATACGTACTGAATATAACGTATGGTGTTGTCATACAATCAAATGTTGTGGTTGAATGACATATGTTAGTTACCGTGCATGAAGCGAACGACCACGAGTTGGATATATGGGACATCATCTGAGACATAGTACCTTAAGGACATACTTTATTGAAAAGTTTCATTGGTTATAAAGGTACAGTCGACCTTCCCGACAACAGTCACCTCTCTACAACGGTCTGTTTTGTGTCTACCCGTGGCTGACTCTTGTACAGAGATTGCATTGTATTTCCATCCGTTGCGTGCTGGGATACGTGTAATTAATACATATACTATACGGAGGCATCGCAAGAATAATACTATTTGTCAAGGCAAAGAAAGAGGATGCACACACCCACCCAACTCCCACACACCCACATCATACAGTGCAGTCTCCGTTTTTGTTCCACCGTAGACAACACTTGCAAACTCAACGCGAACGCAACGCGAACGCAACGGTTTGCTGTAGCGTTTTATATGTTGTTTAAACGTATAATACGGTTCGTACACGTATAATACACATTGTCAAACCGTTTAGTTTAAAAGCGTTGTATACGTTGTTTAAACGTATAATACGGTTCATACACGTGTAATACACATTGTCAAACCGTTTAGTTTTAAAGCGTGTAATACGTTTAGCTTCAAGGCGTATAGCACGCTTTGGCGTATACATATGTAGCGAGGTGAAAGAGTTGAAACGTGTACAACGCTTTACCTGGAAGCGTGTAGCTATATGAAAGCGTTGAAACGTGTACAACGGTTACACGTTTTAACGCAAATACCTGTTCGGCCCCGGTCGCTTTGAGGCGTCCTTGTTTCGTCCCTTTTAAAATATCGCGAATACATACCCTCAGATCGAGTTCAAAGTACATCGGCGGTGTGATTTAGCACTTCAATTGATCCCTAATCCCTGATGCCTAATGAGTCACGCTTTTAACACGACAGATGTACCTTGTCGTTTATCAAAATGTTTGCGAATTGTAGATCACGTGAGCCGGCTTATCAGGTTCTGCGGCATTCCTATGTACATTTTATATACACAAAAATTACCCCTAATACAGCGTAATGTAACAGTTCCTAACTTAATATGGAATAGCCCGGGCCGATAGTCCGTGTCAGTTACTTGGGGTTAAATATTACGAACACAGATAAACACAGTACATGGTTTCTTTATTTTATTTTAACATCATCAGAAATGGCGAGTCTAGGAACTCTCGTATCTTTACGCTGAAGCCAGTCTATTTCAGTCACTAATCCGCTATACACCTGTCCCACGCGTGTGTTAAGATTAATAGATATTTGGAGAAACTGAATACACAGCGAGCTGCACACTGGTTTAACACGGATATGGCCCGCGGATATGTGTCATAAATTACTTGGTGGTCAAAACCGGTAAATTTACAAGGTTTATAGCGAAATAGCAGCCGACTGGCAATTTTTCTCGGACCGATTTTTAAGACTATTTTTCAAACCTCAATCGGTCTGAGAGTTCAAAAATCGGTCCAGAACCGGAAAACTGAAAATGTTAGAAGCCCTGCAGTGAGTCTAGAAGTATATATACACACACGAAGAACGATCTGAGCATGCGCATTCTACGCGATACAAGGTTGGCATACCAAAACGTGTAATGCGTTAAAACCCGTGGAAACGTGCTATACGTATAACACGGTTTCATCTGTACGGTGCTGTGTACATGTAGAAGCGTGTAACCGTTCGTCAAAGAAAGCGTTAAATCGTTTAAACGGCTTACCTTAGCGTTGTATACGTTTACAACCGTTGTATACGTTTACAACCGTTGTACACGGATTACATGCTTTTGAAACTCAATGCGTTGTTTACAACCGTTGTATACGTTTACAACCGTTGTACACGGATTACACGCTTTTGAAGCTCAATGCGTTGAACACGGTTTGTTCGACTTTCGCGCATGCGCAAGAGTGGGGAAACGCAACGCATGGCTGAAAACGTATTACACGTAGACGACACACGGTTTGAAACGCAACTTACGGAAACTCCACGGATACGCAACGCACAACACTTTGTACACGTATAAACCCGGAACATTTTGACAGAAACAACTGTATGTTGTTACCATTCAGCTGAACTCGACGGGACGGTTCAACTGAGTGGAAACAACAGAAACCAGAAACGATTGATGCGAAATAGAGAAAAAGTACTGAACAATATTTAGAAATGTGTGCGTTCTGACCATTTATTGGCAATACCAACTCGGAATCAAACATTTTGATAGAGAAAAAGTACTAAAACATGCTCTGGACATATAGTGGCAATACCAACGTGTATTGTTTGAACTTGAGTTGTAGCATCTCCGCCATCTTAGCTTACATGCCAATAGTTAGTTGTACCTCTTTTAGTTATTGACACAGATGGCAAACTCTATGACATATAGACTAATACACTTTGGTATAACATGTCCCAAATAAATTATTTACCCAGTGCTATCAACTATAGTTTACGAACGTATACACAATATTTAATTTATGGCATATTATTTCATCATTTAGAAACTTAACAGCCGCCATACTGTACCTTGTACATCATCAAGTTACGTAATGTTTGAATCGCAGCTATTACGTTACATGTACCGCATACATTTTTCTCAATTCTGTAAAATTTGTGATAGTATTATTCTTCCATAAACCTAATTGTCCCTATTGCATGCACTGCAGTATGTATGGTTAATCATGTGTATTACAAACAATCAGAATTTCACTTACCGTTACGTAATTTACTGTTTTATTTCTTGGTAGTTCATTGGGGGAATAGTTGCTGTGAGGCTTTTCGTTGCATTAGTTTCCGTATTTCACGTGTTATATTCCTTTTGGAAATGCACACTGTTGTACGCGTGTCATGTGATTATCAAGATGTAGTGCGTTATTTCTTCTTTACATATTAGCTTCGTGGGTTTCCTTTGGGTATCGTGTTCCTTTGTGTATCGTTTGGGTATCTATTGTTTACTCATTGTTACCCGGAAGTACGTAGCTGCTCCTCAATGTGGGATACGACACATTATTATCAGTCATTATGTTTTATGCCAATGCATATCTTCTTTACCTGACATAATAGTATTTAATTTTGTATTTCCACAGCAAGCGCGGAGGCGCCGACCATCGAATCGTCAACACGATTTCCTCTCGGACAAGAGGCGACTATAACGTGTTCTACAGCGCTTGGATTCCCGAGAGGTTCCAATGACATGCGCATGATGTGGAAGATTGATGCGGACGCAGAGCCGGGCATGATTGGTGAGGCCAACAGCACTGTTGTAACCGAGGGAGAAGGCGAGAATACATGCGGCGTACTGAAGACGATACTGTATACGTTCATTGTGAAGGACGAGTATGACTGGGCTGTTGTGAATTGCATAACTAGTACAGATGATGGCGGCGACGAGTTGCTGTCGACTGACGTAACAGTTGCTGTAGTGGCTGCAGGTATGGGTGGTTCTTGCTTGTCATCGACAGCGATGTGTGTCTGTGACTGAAGGGCTCATGGGATTTGTGATTTGATACTGTAGTCTGATAACGATTATCTACGGTATTCAGTTTCAATTGGTTCTTAGCAGTATGACGGGTGTTTCATTGAATGACGAACATTGCAGATCCTGATCAGACTGTGCGGACGCACAGGCTGATATGGATCTACACTGGTCGCAATTAGAAACATGACGGGTGCTTCATTGATAGGATTTTGAAAACCGCAGATCATGTTCAGAATGTGCGGATGCATACGCTGAATTGGATATATACTGGTTGCAAAACCCATAAGCCCCATTCACCAGTCGCAGCCATATTCTAGACCCGAGGAACGGTCAAAAAGGCCCGATACGGAACCTGTAACCTTTGTCTCATCATGATCTGCAGCATTTGTCACTATTATTAACCTCTGAAAGAATCCACATTTTGTAATTAATATAATTGTCCAAAAGTTAGTATGAAACATCCAGGGTAGGATATCCGTGGTTGACAGGGTTAGCACACCAGACAACATTGCATTGCACATATCTTGTCGATAAAACTGCTGAACCGGTCAGACACCTATTAATTTGGTTTTTGTTTTCCATACATTTAAACATCTACCGCAGCACATACCTGTGCATTGTTACCTGTTCTGTCATACAGAGAAGAGCTGTTGAAGGTTCCCAAACGACGCGAACGGAAACGATGGAAAACGAAGTGAAAACGATCGCATTGTACTGCGATATGCATAGAAACTTTCTCGCGTTTTAACTATTTAAACTATTCAAAATATAGTAATTTATATGGAAAATTCAGAAAACACTTGAACGTAAGAAAAGGGTGAAAGTATGAAAGAAAATGTCCACTACTGATCAGATTTACGCACATAATACTAATTCGCCTGCGTATATATATATCAATGTATATAAACATTTAAGTTGACATACGTTATAGATGTGACAATATTTCATCTCTCCTTTGAAATGATTTAACAGTGAACGTTCCTAAGTTTCTTACTTTCCCTTCATTATTTGACTTGATCAAACTAAGTCCTTTAAACATACTTGGGCGCTGTCGGTAAAATGTATCTACATACAGCAAGCGTAAATCAGAGTACATAGAACATTAAAATAGAAAATGATATTCATCTTCTAAAAAGTTACATAAATTACATTTTCTGTTTTCGATGGGTATTTTGTTTGGCTTGTGCCATCTTCCTGTTTCTATAGCTAATCTATGTGAGGATACTCTAAGTTTTGTGAAAGAAACCCGAAATTGTCTAATTGTGAAAATGTCCAACTATGACTGATATTCAAACTGTGAAAACTGTCTGTAAAAAAGTGTTCTACTAGATTCCACTAGTCTGGAATTCCAGTTTTGGATACAATTATCAGTTAACCACTGCTGTAATATGCTTACAAATACTTGATATCACCAACGCATTGTGCCAACCATACATGATGAAAGCCAAGACTAGATAACAGTGCTTTAACAAGGGACGCCCAGTTAGTTTTATTTGGTCTTTCAGTAATATCATTCAGCATCATTTTATACAGAACATTTATATCGGGTGGCTAGAAAAAAAGGGCCCCAACTTTAAATATTAATATTTAAAAAAACAGTTGAGATAATTCAAATAAATTTCGCACAATATAAGTTCATGGTATTGACAGTAATCTATAAAAGTTTCAGCTTCATAGCTTCAATGGTGAATATGTAACAATAAAAACAAATAGCAGTGTCCAAAAACACAATGCCGGGATGTAAGTGAAATGTCAGAAAGTTTTGATACATGTCAAATCATGGTCATGATGCAGTCTGTGACTGGGTTAACTTACAAAATGATGATTGAATGCATGACAGATGATGAAACATGTTAAAGTACAAATAGGATGGGTACGTTTTGACCTAAAATTGGGTCCGTTTTGACTTGGGTACATGTTGACAGTCTTGCAGCAGTTACTCCCCCTGTTGGATTTATTCGCCATTTGCTTTTCTAGAGCAAGTTGTTTCTAGAGTGTAAGCACATAAATAATAATTGTTTTGATACTGATCAGACGTGCAGGTTACTTTAATTTCAACATGGGTTTCAGTAAGGCTGATAAGGCTATCATTGAGACATGTTTTGTGGAGAAAGGCTGGCGTGGGTCGAAGATTGCTCAGGAATTCCCTGGAAAGAAGTGGAGAAAAAGGTCTGTTAATAAGATTATCAAACGGTTTGAGGAAACAGGATCCACAGCGAGAAAACAAGGGAGTGGACGGCCTAGTACTGCATGCACACAAGATAACATTGACCATGTGGAAGAGATGATACAATCACAGGAGGACCAACCAGGAACCCACACATCGCAGAGGAAAATTGCTAAAGAGCTTGGTGTTAGTCGTAAATCTGTTCAGACAATGACGAAAAAACTTATTCTCAAACCATACAAAAGGATTAAAGTTTCTAGACGTGATGTAAATGTGAAACAAAAGAGAAAAACCCCGTGCAAAGGACTGCATGATAGGTATTCCGTCAAGGATGTTGAAAGAATCATGTTCACGGATGAAAAGGATTTTAACGCTCGAAACTGCTCGACAGAATGATGTCGTGTATGAGGTGAGGAAAGGTGATATTCCTGTATCTCGACTTTACCATGAGACTTCGCGTTTTTCAAAAAAGGTCATGGTTTCGGCAGGTGTTTCCTGGAAAGGAAAGACACGGATCCACTTCATAGACACTGAAAAAAACAAGGTCAACTCCGTTAGCTATGTTGAATTGTTGGATGATGGACTTCTTCCAGATTGCCGCCGGATCTACCCAAAAAACAATTACATATTACAACAGGATGGGGCAACGTCTCATACAAGTAAATACACACAAGATCATCTTGCGGATGTTGTGCCGGAGTATATCAAGAAGAACGACTGGCCACCACAATCGCCGGACTGTAATCCTATGGATTATCACATCTGGAACTCTCTAACCGAGAAGGTCTATTCTGGTAGGAGTGAGAAATTTACTGAGCGTGAGTTGAAGGACCGGATTACCAAGTGTTGGGAAGATATCTCCTTGACCGAGATACAGAAGTGCATTGGTGCATGGAAGAAGAGACTGCGAGCAGTGTTCAGCCACAATGGTGGACACATTGACCACCTTATTTAAGACTCTTTAGTAAGTTATGCAGGTGTGACGAAGAAACGTTTCAGTCCGATATTGCATCTTCAGACCATGCTTTTATTCTTAGCATCATATAGTCATTACTACAGTTATTTACTTGAAACTTTTACAGGTTACTGATATTACCATGAAATTACAATAAATGAAATTTTATTGAATTATGATGCATAGTTTTTTAAATATTAATATTTAAAGTTGGGGCCCTTTTTTTCTAGCCACCCGATATATATACGATCTGTCGCCCCAGTTACCTTAAACCATAAGACCAGACTCTAACATGCCAACACATTCGCACCGTTGTACACGACGCGATGGTTTCACACCTTTTTCGAATGTACAATTTGATTTCACTTACGTATTATCACAATCAATCTACATCAGTTGGGTATACATTACTACATTACCATGCATATATCTCTAGTAATCATTACGAAATGCCTCGTTTCTGATGACATTAGGAATCTCGCTTAATAAATGACATATTTCATGCCAGATCGCACACAATCATTCACCGATATCAACATTTACAAACATTTTTTTTCCTATTTTCTTTATTTCTCAATCAAAGTATACGTTGTTACCACTCATTTGAACCGTCTCGACGAGACGGTTCAAACGCGTGGTCACAACATATACTTCAGTTCAAAAAAAAAAAAGCAAACAAATAAGTCAGTTTATCTTTGGCGTGAAAATGATTAAGCCATCAATCATAATAAGACCATCTAAGAATATATTTCTACTGTAGAAGTGATATTGACGCCCATAATAAATACCATGATACTAAACCATCACTCATGTACGATCCTCTAGATATTGTGTCGACTTCAGAGACTATGTCTTGTAATTTCAGAAGTGACCGTGACACCCGTAGACTACGTTGGCGTTATCGGAGAGGACCTGGAGATAACGTGTACAGTCGCTGACGTCACTAACCTCATACAGATATCGCTGTATCTGATACGCGCGGATGATATGAGTATCAGAAAGTTTAATTCGACTACTGATGTCGTTGACACATTGGGTGAAGTAGTGCACACGTTCACCGTCGGATGTACGGATAAGGGCCAGCTTGTATGTGAGCCGAATATTGAAGCAAGCACAAGAGCAGTTACTTACCTGGATGTCAGACGTAAGTATACAGTCCAGATTTGTTCCTGTGACCACAAACGAACAATTGTCTATCGTTTACACATGGTTCTGACACCATTTTCTTTGTTATGCCCACCCTATGCGATAGCAAGGAGGGCACACACATGTATTGTGCTGCTCCGTACGTCTGTACAACCGTATGTGTACATTTACGTTGAAAGTGGAGTTTCTCCATCATGTAACATCTTCAAGACTACTTAAAGGATTGCTTTAATATGTGGACAATTCATTCACTTGCACATGTGTGATGCTCTCGTACCACCAATAATATGACCTTGAATTTTCTGACCTTCAAAATGGTGATTGCGTACCATATAGAGAATAGTAGGTTAGTGCCGTAAATGGGAAATAATATCTGGCAAGGCTTAGGAAACGGTATGGGCGAGGCACTGCCGTGCATATCATGTTTCCGTGCCTCGCCATATATTGTTTCCCATTCACGGCACTAACCTACTATTCTATGTATCCCGTCAACTCCGACAAATGGCGTTAAAATGCACACAAATAACCACAGCCACCGCACATATTCATAGGCAGTGATTAGGTCGTATTGACAGGATATCAAAAATGTTTCACGGCACCGTGTTTCACGGAACATACGCACTGTGTTGACGGGATAAAACTAGTACTGTATCATGTATCTGGAGCTGGACTGAATAGTATATCATGAAAATATAGTAATTTACAATACCAGAACTTTTTACGTTTTTAGAAAACTGTATTGGCTAACTTGATTATATGTACATTGACAGGTTCTCCAGAAACTCCTACGCTGAAATTACCTGTAACTATATTCCCAAACGAGCCCACTGGAGGTCGGTGGAGCAGAAATGAAAACCGCTTGATATGCAACGCCGAATTGGGTTCCATAGATGAATACCAGTTATCCATAGAGTCGAATATGAACGGGCATTGGGAGGCAGTTTCATTGGGTGGGACACATTCAGTCCACGACAACACGTCTGCCGGTTGTAGTAGAGTACAAACACTCATGGTATACTCCATGGTGTTTGGACAGGAGTATAACAACACGGAGCTGAGGTGTGTTATTATTCACGCTGAAGGGGCATACGTGACACCGATGTATACATCGTCGAGCTCCGTTGTACGCCTTATAGGTGAGTTCATGTATGCATCATTATGTAGTAATTTCAACGCTAGCCGGCATTTAGGGTAGAGTTTTCAATAATATATGTTTATTACATATGATCATTGTGATTTCGGCCATCTACGTATGTTAGCGACATTTCAGACTGTGTATAAATTGATAGTACCTTGGAATTGAACATAATTTCTCACGTGCCAGCATAGTTTCAATCTTCATTACGGGTGGTGCCACCTAAACTTCACACGCATATAATTTATGTCCTTAATATAGACATAATGGCGGCCATTTGAAACTCGTATGTCACATTGAAGCTGAATTCAATATAGTTATACAGTCAAATCTGTGCTTGTTGGAGGGTCGTGCTAAAAGTCCTGTCATTAGGCTTGAAGCTTAAAAATGGAAATATTTAGACATGATATTTGTTATTGCAATCCTTTTAGGCCATGGGCCAAATATGGAAACCCTCCCCCCTGTTGTACATAAGCAGACATTCTGATAACTACAATCAATTACGAGTTTAATGCAACTTGTCTGCGCTCTGTAACCCGCTGGATGAATGTATGGCACCATTTTGAAGTATACCACCCAGCAACTTTTTGCCATATTAAAAATCACACTTTTTGTAAAAATGTGACAAAATTATATTGTTAAACACGGAAACTGCTGTTGTTTTGCAGGTTTTGAGAGATGTTTATAGCAATACTTTGCATTTAAGTAGAATTTAGGACCGTCCGGTCCTTTTAAGCAAATATTTTGCATATTTAATTACCCCACCCACTCCATTTCAATGGTAACACATGTATTGCCACACATCTCTTCCCATACGGTATTTACAAATTGTAACTATGGAAAATATACATGCATGTGCTCATGAAACATGTGCAAACTATAGTTCCTGTTTTTCTTATGCTTACTGCACATGATACTAAGTTAACCACAACTGAATTTGAAACAGTTACCCCACCCATTAAATCTACAATGTACATTTTACACATATTGAGTTTCATTAGCTGTCTCCACTTACATTTAATTTTAACTGGTACATATGAATAGTCAACTACTTCAACCTGACACTGGCGTCATTGCATACACACAAATATCGTGAGTTGTCATGATGAAAGTGCATGGAGTGAAATATGCATAGCAGCAAGTGTGAAGAAAAAAGAGAATTTCCCAACATTATCGGGCAAGAAATGATTCGATATTTACAACAAGATCAATGCTATATTGTGAAATAGAACATGTTAAATGTGAGCATCGATATAATGCACAACAACAGTTATAGACATGCGTATACTGATTTGCGTATGCTTATACAACAAGGTAATTAATTTTCAATCAAAGTTTGAAGCATCGCGCCTGTGGCGGGGACAATCCCCACAACATCAGGTAAGAAACTATTCATTATTTGCATCGTCATATCAAATATGGTTCATGAAATCATTTACATACACATAGCATCACATATATATACATACGTACATACAGTTACATAATGTGTCCTGGCCTTTCATTGTTCTTGATTTTTGCATGATTATACAACAAGGTAATTAATTTTCACTCAGGATTGAAAGCCTCGATACCAGGTAAGACATATTTCGATATTTACAATAACAGATGAAATAAAATATGGTACACAATATCAGTCATATCAGCATATTCATATCAGCATATATAGACATACATACAGTTACATAATGTATCGGTGCATTCGTTGTTCTTGATTCACGTATGGTTGGTTACAACAAAGTAATTCATTTTCAATCAGGTTCGGAAGCATCGCACCTGTGGCAGAGTCAATACCCATGGCATCAGGTACGAAACTCTTCGATATTTTCTGACATCAACAGCGCTCAGGTATTATCCTAACATGCTGTAAAAATCGTAGATACATATCTAGTGAATCCGGCTTAAAGGCCCAACAATCGGTGCCCTGGTACCGAATTTAGTAGGAGGGGCATATCCAATTACTGATAGCGTCCACAGCCTGTCAGTTATACACTGGCTTTATAAATAGAATACATAAACAGCAGCACATGTTTGTCGTCTGCTCCCAATGTAGAACAGTGAAGGGGCAGCTGGATAGCCAGTGTAGGGGTTTCTGTACTGACCAGTATCTAGATATATGGTATGTAGGTTTGTTATCAAAGGTGTGGTCCCATAAAACACACAAATGATACAGTGTATACCAGTCCCTCTAATAGTATATGTATGTTTTATTTGTGCAGGAAAATGATTGAGAATTTACTAAAAGTGTTAAAACTTATATAGTATTTTGCTGCTTACTATTTCAAAGCAAAGAGTATTGTGATGCTATTATATAAATTATTAAAAATAGAAAGAAGTAAAATTGAATGAAACACCTTTCCATGTGTCACACAATAACAAAATGGGGCTTATTGAGTGTTTGAACAGTTTAGCTCACAATCAGATAGCACATGACTATAGCATGATGCAGTTTACATCATTAATTAGAGCCACCATGAATGACCACCAAACTTAACAGTGTAGATCCTGATGAGGCTGCGAGGATGCACCAGCTGATCCGGGGATATGCATGTCGTAACGTGTCCAGTGTCCGTTACTTAATTAGAGTGTGTCATGTATATATAGTGAAACCTATATTGTGATTCGGGACCTGAACAAGGTTCCTATCTCCGATGTATTTTGTAAGTACATGTAGTAACCAATATATAAGAATATGTGTTTGTAATAAGTTGGTATTTGATAAAAATGTGTAACTGTGTCATGTCATTCCACAGATAACCCCGTCCCAGTTAGACTGCATTGCTGCAGATATAATATATGCTGACAGCTAATTAGAGACCAGTGTTGAAATAGCCATACTAGTTGGTATGTGTTAGGATACAGGAAATAAGGCTGCTAGCAAACTTGAATTCATGTAGTCATGTAAATTCCAGATCAGACTGCACATACATGCTGTTTTGTGACTGTGCATACTAACCCGAGTATATGCTGTTATAATTAGTATATACTGCATTTTCACAGCCACTGTATCAAGTTCGAGGCGAAATATTTCTCTTGCTGGTCTATTAAACCATGGTTTTGTTTCATTCACCTTGCTATGTGCATACCAACCACACATTTAATTTGATATTACTGTCCAAAATCAAAGTTGTGCGGCTGGCACACTGTCTGATGTTGACCATACAGGCAGTTATAGATGTTAGCGTTATCACTAAACACGTGGGGTTGTTTACAATGTCGGGTCATGAACTCAGCTCTATGCATGAATTACATATGTAACAGCTACGCTCCGCCCGGCAAGTTTGAATCAGTTGTCAGTTGAGTACATTGTATTACTTCAAAAGCACATTTACATTTGTTTTCTTAAATCCAAATTTTTCTAAACTTTTCAAAGTTGTATTATCTATGTCTGTGTGAAATAGTGTACTTATTTGTTCAGTGGTATTTCTAAAATATCTGAAAATGTGTCCCTGAAGTGAAGCATGCATACAATTATCGAAAAGCCTGCCCAGCGCCATCTGGTGGCTTTTATATCCCAGTTGGGCTTTAAGAGAAGCAACCTAGTCATATGCTTCATCCGCATCAAACATGCTATCTAGTAAGCTGTCAGGCTCATGGGCATTTGTTTCATCAACATCCACCGTATCGACTTCTTCCTCTTCTTCTACCAGTAGATCTATCATTTCAGTTGGCAGGTAATCCCCCTCTGTCCATTTGCACTCTAGTGTTCCGTTTATGATATCCCTCCCACAGCCATTTGGTGGCGGTATGCATGCATTTGATTGGTCATTGCTGCACCAAATTAGGGTTTGGTGATTAGCTCTCATTATGTACATTCTCAACGATGACCTGCATGGTGGCAGAATGCTAAGATCAGCGCCATTGTAACTTGACAGCAGCTCTCCTGACTTGGGACTGAACTTTTGCAGGAATAGCTCCATGCGCAGTTTGTTTATGTCTGTAATACTAGTACTAGTACTCCTGTACATCAGACACACAAAGTGTTCAAGGTCTTCGAAGAGTTGTGGTTCTACAGAAGGAGACAAACCCAACTGCATGAATGTATCAGTGAATTCTGGGTGCTTCTGAAGTAGTTTTAGCGGTGTCACCTTTCCACGACGAACGAAAGCACTTGTGCTGTCACAGCCGGTGAATGCATGAAGTGCTGGCAATGCCAAACACAGCTGCGTACCAACCTCAGCAATGATACCGTGTATGTCAAGCAGTCGTCGTTTGTTGCCGACACCGGTGTCAAACAGCACATGCTGTTTCACCTGCTGTGTAAACCTGAGTAACAGTACAAACACGTCGGTATCTGGAGATCTGACAACAATTGTATTGTTCTCCGATAAATGCGATGCATGGTGCAAACAATGCAATACTAGTCGTGTGTCTGCTTCCTCTTGTGACAAATTCAGTTCTTCTATTTTGTCAGTGTGTGTTGATATGCCATACATACTAGTAATTTGACGCATTTGGTTTCACACACAAACACAATTGTTCTTCCCTTCACCTTGTGTGTGTCTTTATCTTGCATCCATTCATTAAGTAGGAGTTTTCACAATTGTGTCTTGTTGACATCGTTCGAGAGGAACTGCTTCCAGTCACGTAGAACATTTGTCAGCGGTCCCTTGATCAAGTAGGTATTTGTGGTACCTCTTCGTTGTCGTTCATTGGTTTTAATTGACAGAGGATGGTACGTGTTTGTTACAAAATCCACGCGTTCTGCTTTCGGCATTTGGTGATATAGACTCTCCGCCAGATCTGCAAATGTGTTGGGAAAAGCAGTTTGCATATGTAGAATTGCATTTCCGTCAATGATGTAGCTCAACTGTTCTAGCGGAGGCCTGTAAACCATATGCGTCTGCCCTTCAAGTTGGTGCATCAATTTCGCTTTGTCAGTCCTTGCCGGTGATCCATTAGCTGTTGCAAGCGACCATGCAACTGGACCTAACGGGTAACTGAAGACCTTAGCCATGTCAATGTTGTTCCTGAGTGCAATGGAAACGAGCTGTCCAAATACATTCCGTTCTGCTACTAGTTCCTTTGACATTCGTCACCGATTTTTGCGCATTTTATTGGCGCATGGAAGCTGGCAGATCTTTCTACAAACAGACTTCAGTCTGCACCTGGCAGCTAATTTGTGACGTTGACTGACAAAATGTACCGAAATACATTTGAGACCAGCGTAACGCCAGATGTGACAGTATGATAATGGCACATGCTGTTCGCTATTCAATCTATATTATGAAGTGTCATTTTTATTGAATATCTTAGATCCAGAACAGACTGCATTTCAATACATGTGTAAGTCAAGACATCCATAGGTCGCATATGTCATAAGATTAGGCCATGGGCCAAATATGGAAAACCTACCCCTGCATAAAACACACATTATATTACGCAATTGTCATGTATATTGATATCCATCACATGGCATTAATTTGCGGTGTAAAAAGTGGTTCAAATGCCACATATCCTCAGTTAACATGGAAAATTGTTAACATAGAAAATTGTTGAATAAACGCCCTTTTTGGCGGCCATTTTGAAATTTCCACCATTTATATCATGCTGTTAAGTCAATATGTATTACATAATTGATATGCATATTGATATACATTACAAGGTATAAGTTACAATGTTAATAGCGGTTCCAATAACACTTAACAGCAGTTACAGTGCAAACTTTTCGCAGAAACACACTTTTTGGCGGCCATTTGGTAAAATAAATTGATTTTAAATGTATCACACACTGTTTTATATTCAATTAGGGAGTAGATAAGAACGATCTAGAAAATTTAAATCGGTCCTAATACCAGTTAACAGGCGATAAAGATAGTCCTGTAAACCAAAACAATTGTTTTTGACGGCCATCTTGGAAAATGGCCGCCATTTGTTCATCCAGCGGCTTTTTAATGGCAGACCTTCTGGAATGACAGACAATTAACTACTGAATTTGAAAATCATAGTGGCGTTATGTACCACAGGGGGGGGGGGGGGAGGGGGGTTATTGGTGGCCCAAAGACTATTTGTGTTCCGAGATGATGTCACTGTGATCAGCTTCTGACAATAATTTCTGCGACAAGTCTCAATAGCAGAATGAGTGAAGCCAAACAACTGTTTACAACAAGTTTTATTGAAACAATAAAGACACCAATGTACACAATATTTTACAAACTACAAATAAAATATACATTTGAATGTCCTGAATAAATCCACTAATATCCCCTTAATGTCACAATTCCGATGTCTATCCAATTCTGAATGACATTCACAAACATTCACTGTTAATTTGCTAAATCCAAATTTAAAATTGCTAATGAAATCCACAGAATACATAAGGTCACTTTCTCACAAGCAAAGTCTTGAACGTACAGCCCTGTATATAAACCCTTTGGAAAGTTCCGAAATGTTCTCCAAGATTCCTCAAATTCCAGAATTTTCTAATGTAATCTACTAGAACTATCACGACTTCACTAAATCTAGCAAGAAATTTCTAGAGAATACCAAATATAGAATGATACAAATAATATCGTGTGACTCATAGGTCATTGACATTATAGTGTTTCCAAAACTTTCCTTAGTATTTATCATTAGAACAATAGTACATGTACACACACAAAACAATACATATGACTGTTAGTGAATTCATGATCATGTACATGTCAAATATATACACATGTAGCACTACTGATGTCATAATAAGCGATGCTGTGCCGATCTTACGCACATGACAGTTTCCATTCATTACATAAACACGTCATAATGAATTGAAGCCTAACTGATTAGAAAAAGTGGCACATGTACCACTTGAAGTAAGCCCCCTCTACTGAAACACATTTGTTCCACTCGTTTGATTCAGTCGCTAAAAGCCGCAAATTACGTGTAGTCTCCCCTTGGTATTAGTCTGAGGCACTGATGTATTACGCTACCTAGCACACTTTGGGAGTGATATTTCCTTCCAGAGAGCAGTTTGGGAGGCAGGCAGGCAGCCAGGCAGGCAGGCAGGCAGGCCGGCAGGCAGGCAGGCATTTTAAACCAAAAGTTTTTTCTAATTAAATAAAAAACTTATTTAAACGATACGATATGTGCTGAACGTACAAAAAAACCCACAAAATATATTTTATGCATATCGTTTTACAAAACGACCGTTTTCACTGCGGTTTCGTTTGTTTCGTTTTGGAACTTTCATCAAAGTTCGCTGTAGCATTGACTGTAACATAAAACATGAAGCAGCACGTTGTGTTTTTACTATCATATATTAGGTTGTGTTATTTCGGCTACCATTTTAGAGTATTTTGGTGGTCATTTTTAACTTGTATTGAAATACTATATATTTATGCGTTCCATGAACACAATGCAGCAATGCAATTATCGATGCTACACTCATAATGATATGCTTCATACGAGGTTGATCCAAACATTTTTGTCACTAATGGTTTTAGCGTCAGTCCGTCCGTCCTTCCGTGTCCGTCCGTCCGTCCGTCCGTTTATGTTTATGTTTATGTATGTTTATACATAACGTTTCCATTTCAGATATCACTTGTACCACCGACATGAATGGGCGCTTTCTACATCCATACGTATGTACAGCATATTTATGGTGTGCTGCCGGCACGATATATACCTACGACTGTGGTACCACTTGTCCAGTACTGGTGGAAGGCAGTGTATATTGCAGCGGCAGCTGTGAGGCGTGTGGGCAATGATCGTATTGACAGAGAGTTGTGATATTCTGCAAATGACGTCGGGAGTCTATGACATGTTCATAGCAAATGCGGAATCCTATACCGCATTTGATATGAATATTTCATTAATATTTGATATGAATAGTTCATTCATTTTCAAAGTCATTGACTGGAAATATCGTAACGTTTGTAAATGGTTTCCATGAGATCCGGGCCAGTGCGCACCTCTCTCGCCCTGTGAAACTTGTGGTGCGTCGGCGTGCAAAATCACACGGCCTTTCTCATATTCATGTATATACAAGTGAATACCGACAGCTCACGAATTAACTGGGCCCGTTTCACTGAACTTCGTACGAAGAAACTGTTCGTAAGTGAACAATTTCACATTAACAATGTTTTCTTGTAAATAATTATTGGATTTACATTTACATATGCAGACTATGCTCAATACATGTAAATTCATCAGTTGAAAATTCCAGATGCTCCTAAATGTGCACTGATGAACATTTTAGTCGTACGAAGTTTAGTGAAACGGGCCCCTGTTGTTTTTGTCTCGCCCTCGTTAGTGAACAATGGCAAAGGGCGTTTACATTTCGTCGTGGTCGTCGTCTATCACTTTCGTCGTCCAAATTTTGTTATCTCCTCATCCGTTAATAGGGTCAG
Organism: Conchocele bisecta; assembly: GCA_029237695.1. Classification (NCBI taxonomy): domain Eukaryota; kingdom Metazoa; phylum Mollusca; class Bivalvia; order Lucinida; family Thyasiridae; genus Conchocele; species Conchocele bisecta. The sequence continues at coordinate 19,496,978 of CM055278.1, read as the reverse complement.
TTTCAAAGTTTACCAATAGATTCCTCACATTGATGGCGATCCGCCCAGTGTAATTCTGGGGACCCTGACCTTCATGTGTGAGTCACTCGCAGACGATCGCATTGTTTACATTAATTTTTAGTATCATTTCGACATTGTGTTTTCTATTGTACTACTACTGGATCATCGGACATAGACGGATACAGTTTATGTATGCGTTTTTTTGCGTGTTTGTATTCACAGACCACGTATGTCAAGGTGCATGATCACGTGGTTACAACAACAACAACAATGGCTGATCGTGTTGAAAGCTCGCCCTCTCCAAAGTAAGTATTATTTGATATTTTCCTTAATATTCACGGATTTTGATGAAATATGGCGCAGCAAACATATAGTCATGAGCTGAATGTAATGGTCCCGGGAGTTCGGCACATACTTATGTCGTTTTTGCAAATAATCTATTTCCGTGTCGGTAGACACGGAAATCGATTCTTCGGAAAAATGACATAAGTTTGGGCCAAAGTACAGAGACCACCGAATGCAGCTTAATAAGACGCGTTTGATGCGCCACATTTCATCAAAGTCCGTTACATAATAAGGACAAGATAAACGAATATGTACTTTGAATCCGATGGCTTCTGGAAGATTCATTACTTGTTGTTTTTGTTGTTGTAAGCACGTGACCATACACTTTGTATGTGATACATGTAACGTATGCCTGTGCTATATACGTTTGACAATCAATGAACTACACCGACATACCGTGTTTGAGGTGTTACGTGTATGTTATATTGCACTACTGTCTGTTTCTCGAAACCTGCCCAAATGTTACGGCCATATAAACAATGCAAAACAATATTTGTTTCGATAATATTAACTTTTATCAAAAGTTAAGAATGAGCCTTCTTTGTATTTCGTGAAATCTGGTCAAATATTGATTTCATTATGAAAAATTAGTTCTCTATGTGAACATGGGGAAAAAAGAGATTGGAACATAGAGGAGACGTCAAACGAAACAATTTTGAAATTGATAATGAAATCCAGCTAGATAGCTTGGAAATGATCTAACTAAGAAAACAAGTTTCATTTTGAAAATCGGTCCACTATTTCGGAAATTAGAAAATAAACCCCCATGTTAAATCCACATAGACATCTCCACTCGGTGAATATGTATATGGGGATTTCAAGGTACATGTCCACTCACTAGGCACAACATGTTCTTTATATCAGAGACATCATCTGAGACCTTTTCTTGCAAAATAAACATTAATTCACCATTTCCCCACATGATAATTGGCATTATTATACATTTTATATCAGACATAAATTTGCACACTGATACAAGGGGCGATAACCGTGTTTCCTTAAAATGTTAACGGACATTGCTATTTATTCTCTGTATTTATTTGTAGATTAATCTGTCGAAAATATTATTTTTTTATGTGACGCATTTAATTAGTATAAATAATTAATAAATATCATGCCACATTTGCATATGAAAATAGTCTGATAGTACCACGCGTCACTATCAGTAAAATACATATTACTAAATGAGTATATCTGTATAGCGGGCACCCGAAAGTTTTAGAACTGGTGGAATAGTGGCACAATTATACAGTTATTTAATTCCCATAGAGAACATTTTATGGCTACTGAGTGGGTATGTACCTTTAACATGTGAAAATTGTTTTTTCGTAATATAATCAATATTGGACCAAATTTAATTTTACGAAATAAAAGGAAGGCTCATTTTTAAATATTCCTTTAATTTGATATTATCAAAACATATCGTTTTGGAATTGTTTATTTAGCCCTCACATTTGGGCAGCTTTCTTGAAACAGACAGAAATCGTTATTCTTAAGGTGGCAGATAATGTCTCAGATATCCGCCTTTTGCTATTTCGCTTCATGCACAAAACATGTCATACTAGTTTATATCAATCACTCGCACCACTGTTGTTTATGCAATTCTCCAAAAACATGCATTATGACAAGTACATGCTACCAATAACTATGATAAACAGTGGAGATAATATGACTTGAGGTAAGTTGGTAGTTTCGCTAAACATGTGCCAGTAAAGGAACATTGTGTTTGTCAGTTTGTTGTGAAATATTAAACAACATGTATATGAAATTTCGAAAGAAATTACCATTAAGGGCGCTCCGGTAATTAATTTAAATAAAACAAGTATGTAACCATCGATTGAAATACATGTTTATTATACTGAAACTTATATACTATATTTGAGCATTAAAAACATTATGTTAGCAATCGCCAGTTTTTTTGGCACATGATGTATGTGTACAATGAGGTTTTGAAATGCGATACAACTATACAATTAAACAATGTTTTCTGTGGTTCCATCACTTTCATGGCATATCATCTGTAACTATTTGCAAGCTGGGAAACTTGTGGGATAAAATGTTCTTTATAGGAATGTTTAATTTGCCAGAAAATGTCTAAGATGATGTCTCTGATATACAGAACATGTTGTGCATACTGAGTGGGCATATACCTTTAAATAGCGTAATACATCCGCATACTGTTATGTGATTGTATATCTTAAAGGCAATGATTTAAATGTCTCAGATATGCCGAGAAATCGACCAAACATATTAGGAAAATATATTTTAATGTAGATATGATAATTTAGATGTTCAATACTGTGTAAAAGCTGATACCATCAGTGATACTTGCGTATTAAATATTTATGGAATTTATAAAGTTGCCACGATGTAAATAAAGTGTGTCGTGTACTCTAGAGCATTGTTATTTAAGACCACTCTACCATCGTGTAAGGACAGAACTACCGGTTTGCTGCTACACAAAAACTATGGCACGCTTTCAGCAATCCTTGAAGGCGTCTTGTAGGTAGGTACATTTGGGTTCAGCAACACGATGCATACATGTATCTACATTAAAATATATTTTCCTAATATTTGTGGTCGATTTCTCGGCATATCTGAGACATTTAAGTCATTGTCTTTAAGATATACAATCACATAGCATGATGCGGATGTGTTACGCTATTTAAAGGTATATGCCCACTCAGATGGCACAACATGTTCTGTATATCAGAGACATCATCTGATACATTATCTGGCAAAATAAACACTCCTATAAAGAACATTATATCCCACAAGTTTCCCAGCTTGCAAATAGTTACAGATAATATGCTATCACAGTATTGAACATCTCTACCCCACCCACATGGGATGTACGTACATCTTTTAGCGGTTACATGTTTATTCAATAGCCGTAAATTCAGCACTAACACAGAAAGTATCGGAGATCACCAAATGGTACTTTCTGTATACGTCACTAATATAAACTATCAGCAGTAATGTCCTGATATGTGGCAGAGTCTGGAGAAATGGGGCTTATTGAATTTCTGACCTGTATAGCTTCTTATCAATTAGCACATTTCTGTAGCCTGATAACGATTTGAATTGCTTGTTAGAAGCATGTCAGGTGTTTCCTTGATGGAATGCCGAACAGTGCAGATCCTGATTAGACTGTGCGGATGCACAGGCTGATCTGGATCTACACTGGTCGCAAAACATATCAGCCCCATTGCTCCAGTCAAAGCAACACATCACGACCATTACACCTGTTTTATTCTCCAATTACACACAGTTGTTCGTAGTTTTATCTATCCGAACTATTCTGTGAAACATGTGTAGCTCACTGATAGACCTACATGCAAACCCTACCACTGCATCCTAGCGATGGTACAAGGGGATTATTTGACATTAATTTACTGTCTGTTCCACGTTTTGATGCCGACGAACTTTTGACCATTAAGTACATTAAATCTTAAAAAATTTTAAATGTAAGAACTGTTTCATCAATAACAAAAAAGTCACCCGCACAAAACAATATATATATGAAGATATTCAATCAAATATTGATTTTATTGCGAACAAAACGATTTTCCTATGGGAATTTAACATGGGGATACAAATATATGCTTTCAAATGTTTGTTTTTATTTGTGGACCGATTTTCAAAATCTAACTTTTATTTTCTTATTTACGTTTTTCGTTTTTTGACTCCTCCCCCACCTCTTCCACCTCTTTTCTCCCATGTTAAATTCCCGTAAATAAAATAAATGATTAATTAAATTTCATTAAACAAAACATTTTGGAGAGGGTGACTTTTTTGTTATTGATGAAAAAGTACTTACATTTAAATATTTTTTAGATTTAATGTGTTTAATAGCCAAAAGTTAGTCGGCAGAAAAGCGTGGAACAGACAGTAGTTACCCCGCTTCGTTACAAAAGATAGTCATAATACTGAACAATCAGTAGCGTTCACAACGCTAGTTATATTTCAGTAGTATAAACATGTTTTCCTATTGACGGTGACTAATTGATTGTCTTTAAAGTCATTCGACTGGCGTCTATGATGGACGTTTCTGTATAAAGGTAAATTTCCACACTGATATCAAGGGCGACAACCGTGTTTCCTTAAAATGTTGCATATGCAAATAGCCTGATACCGCGAGTCATTATCAATAAAATAAATATTAGTAAATTGTTACATCTGTATAGCGGGCACTCGTAAATTTTAGAACTGGTGGAATAGTGAGACAATTATACACTTATGTAATTCCTATACAGAATGCTGTGTGCCTACTGAGTGGGCATGTACCTTTAAGTATTTGGATACCTGTAGATGCATGTATTGTGCTGGCGGATACGTTATCCTTTATTTGTTTGTATATACACGTCTTTCTGTTTCTTTGCTCATATTCCAATACAATTGTGTGATACGGCAAAACTCTCAATTCCAAAATGGTATCCGAAATGGTTGCCATTGTACCGATAATTGAAATTAGAGCCAGTGTAAATTCACAACCATTTGTAATCTGTATGTTTATGTTTTATTCTGCCTATCTAGTGATTGACAAAGACCCTCCGTAATAGGCATGATCCAAACATAATACAAATATATTTATAACAATAGTAATCACTTTCCCACTCCTGGGGACTGTTTTACTAAACTTTGTACGACTAAAATGTTCGTAAGTGCATAATTACGATAGTCTGTAAATTTGACATAAACAATGTTTTCTTGTAAACAATTATTGGATTTACATTTATTGAGCGTATGCTGCATATGCAGCCTATGGTCAATATATGTAAATCCATCAATTGGAATTTCCGGACCATCCTAAATTTGCACTTACGACCATTTTAGTCGTACGAAGTTTAGTGAAACGGGCCCCTGATTGTCGCTTTTCTATAATCAAGTACTACCATAGTAACGCTAGAAAACCCATGTTTTGAGAATAGGTGGCTTGTAAGTGTTACGCCTTATAGACATTAGTGGCCTAAGGCATTGGTGGTGATTTAATTTGATATTTATTAAATTAGTTTAAGCATAGTTTATTGTTTTCAATGTACAATAGGGTTGGGCCACAAGTTCTGCCAACCTAGTTACGGCCCTCACCTTAATACAAAACAAATGTGTATGCTAATCAAACACGACACGGCAATTGATTTATCAAATTTTCTGCATAATTTCATAATAAGCGAAACATCGCCTCTTATGTTATGCACTCAGTCATTTAATATCATTATAGACCACCAGGCAAGTCGGATTCTCTACGAAAACATGTCTTACACATGAAAGCGTCCTGGTGCCAATGCTAAAATATATGTATGTACTAATTAAGAGATAGTAAGTCCTAATTAGGAATTACTGTCTCCTAATTATGAGTTTGTGTCTCCTAATTAGGAGATAAAACATTGTATAGCATTGACACAGAGTAAGTCCTAATTAGGAGATACTAACTAACTAATTAGGAGATACTACCTCCTAATTAGGAGATACTAACTCATAATTATTAGAAGATATTAACTCCTAATTAGGAGATACTAACTCATAATTAGGATATATTCCTAATTAGGAGATACTATGTCCTGATTAGGAGATTATCAGTCCTAATTAGGAGATAGTAAATATTATTTAGGAGATACTAACTCCTAGGACTTAGTATCTCCTACTTAGGAGATAAATCTATTTTAGCATTGGCACTTGGACGCTTCCATACCTATATCTACCGTCTGTCGTTCTATGTTTTAATTACATGTACCATGCGCACGCGCGGATCCAGGCGGTGGCGTGTTCGATGCACGTCCCCTCTAATATTGTCTCTAAAAGGTTGATATTTTAGCCAATTTTTTACTTGGAATGGTCTGATTTTCTTACTTCTCACCCAACATAATATGCTGTTGTTACCACCCAGTTCAACCGTCTCGTATGAGTGGTAACAGCGTATACATCTAATGAGAAATGATAACAAAATTGCAGAAAAGAAAATTGTAATTTGGGAAAATTTATTATCAAGCATGTCTCACTTATATTTGAGAATCCGCGCCCTCTAGACCTAAATCCTAGATCCGCCCCTCATGTTTACTGCTGTTTGCTACATTGTGATATTTACACAGTTGTGGTATTGGTGATCGGGACATTGACCTATATTGACATGTCATAATTTACACGTTTGTATTAAATTGTAAATATGTTCCAATTGTGATAGTTGTTATACATTCCCATTGGTCCTAATATAATTGCATTGAAACCTGCAATATTCCATACATGTTGTAAATTAATATAGGGAGGAATGTTATGTCCTTCTTTGTTTCTATAAGATATTCCGGGCAAAATAATATTACTTTACCATTACCCGACGTTTTATATGGAGTATGTTGTATTATACTTTTTGTGAAATTTGTGCCTAATTGATGGGACCCTACCTTTAATAAATCTTAGCAATGAAACGCATTTAGGTGAATTCTACGGAGCCGCGCAGGGATCATGGATTTGTTTTATTAATTCGTTCCCACGAAATAACAATTCGTTCCCTATGTTTAGCTATTCGCTTCTTCGAATTAACAATTCGTTCACACGAAATAACAATTCGTTCCCTCAATTTAACAATTAGCTCCCACGAATGAACAATTCGTTCACTCAACAAATTATTAACAATTTGTTCGTTAATTCGAGGGAACGAATTGTTAAATTGAGATAACGAATTGTCATTTTGTGGGAACGAATTGTTAATTCGTGGGAACGAATTGCTACATCGAGGGAATGAATAGTTAAATTGATGGAACGAATTAATAAAACAATATCCATGTCCCCTGCGGGGCACCGTAGAATAGCATTAGTAGTAACATATCAAAACTCACCATGAATCCCATTGGAGCTTAATCCATGAGTCGAGATGACGTCCAAAATGGCACAATCACTACATTAACTAGTGCAAAATAGCTCAATAGGAATTCGTCAGGAATCCGGCGTCTAATTCGACATGAAATTTACGTCTGCGTGGAGTGCTGCACCGGTGAATATGCAAATGTACCAGACCGGATTTGGAATATATCGCTCTTTCGCAAGGAATTTACAGAATAATCATGATATATTTCATTGCCATGTCTTACAATCGTTGCAGTAATTGACGATAAGAACTCACGAGTTTATATTACAGTACTTATTAATAATAACCACTTTTATAATCGGTCACAAAGTGCCGTAATCTCGGATTATGGCAAGTATCAGTAACGAGTATCGTGAGTTACGAGTATCACGACATCAATTTATTTGCACTTGCAAACGATTTGTCGTATTTATTGTCTCAAATTACATGTGTATATGAATCCATACATTTGGCAAGACATAAATACGTAAGATATCAAATATAAATGTCATGGTTGACGGTAGAGGGAACGGCGTGTGCCGTGAGAATGCTGGCCGACAGGGCTACGTTCAGACAGGTATGAAGAAAAGTAGCTAATTAAGCAACAGAAATCTCTTTCAATCAGGTTCAAACACTTTAAATGCAGCCCAGTTTGTAACATTCATCACCGCCAAATGAATGTAACTCCCATGTCCACCACACCCCAGTTAGAATGACTCGTGCTGATTGGGCAAACGTTTTATTCACCGACGCGTCTTGCTTCAACCTGCGCCGTAACGAAGGCCGTGTCGGTATTTATCACAGACACGGTGAGCGGTTCTCAGAAGCCTGTGTCGTGGAAAGGAAATCTAAACGGTGCACGCTATCGTCAGAACATCGTACAGGAGGAGAAACCATCAACATGTTCAACAACCATCGTATTCGACTGCTACCATGGCCCACAAAATAGCCAGATTTGAACCCGATAGAATAAGTCTGGGACTTGTTAGACACATGAATAAGACTGGGCACATAACTCGTAAATCTGCAAGCGCTCATTTTTTTAGATAATACTAAATATTATCAACATTTAAGAATGAGGCTTCTTTTCATTTAATGAAATTTGGTCAAATATTGATTTTATTGCGAAATATTAATTTGTCTATGGGAATTAACATGGGGAAAAAGGAGGTAGAGGACCTGTGGGAAGAGTAAACAAACGAAAACTTTTGGAACTTGACTCCAGGTCGGCTTGCTAAGTGAGTTTTGACTTCAAGACATGATGCAAATGTCCCCTTTGGTATGGAAGTACCTAAGGGCGATAGCAACTTTTTTATTGAAAGACACACGCTATATCTCATTTTCAAGATGGCCGCCGGCGGACATATTGGAAAAAAATAGCCGATCATTATGTAAGTTAAGCTAAATTTCATTTGCAGTTAAGATTCAAATTTATCTGTTGTATGCAAGCTTCTAAGAGTCATGGCGGAATTACTATCAAATATAGAAGTCGTATCTCAAATCCAAGATCGTCGCCGACTACCATATTGGAAGCTGTGGTCGAAAGTAAATAGTAGTTTAGCTAAATTTCAATTCAAGATTGATTTATCATTTATTCTGTTTTAAAATGCAATTTTCTAATGGTAATGGAAGAATGACTATCAAAATATGGAAGTTGCATCTCATATTCAAGATGGACACCATCGGCTATATTGGAAAACATGGCCGACGTTGTATAAGTTTAGCTAAAATTCAATGGAAGCTACATTTTTTATATGACTTTGTTCTATATACTGTATGCATATTTCTAAAGCTCATGGAAGAACGAATAGCAAAATACAGAATTTGTATCTCAAATTTAACATATATTTGAAAATGTGGCGGATAATATATAACTTTACAATATTTCATTTAAAAGTTATAGTTCAAATTTCTTTAAATATCATAGAAGAATAAATGTCAAAATATGGAAATTGTAGTACAAATGAAGATGGCTGTTTCATAGCTCGCAAAATGTGTATCGTTTGCACAATTATAATACAGGTTTCTAGCTATGTTGAATGCCATAAACTAATTTATTGAATCATTTTTACATCATTATATCCCGGAATTTATCCTGAAAATAATTTTAACTACATATTATAACAGATATTGAACAGAATCACCGAATTAACAAAACCTAGTGGATGACATTCCTTCATGCATACTTTGCTGGAAAATATATTCCGTGTATATATTCTGTTTCCTTTATACATACAATGCTTTGTATTTAAGATACTTGATGATTTTTTTTAAATGAATGACATTAACATAACTGAGCAGATTAACGGTCTGCATCAATCATTTGATAGCTATTATTTTAGAATGATCATTATAATTATATGTATTGCATGCATGGGATACAGACACGGTATGTGTTGCTTTTGTGAAGGTCGTGTGGATTAATCATGATTGCATACAAGTGACCAGGCTAACTTAATTGATGCACTTTTGTAAATGGATATTATGTGAATTACAGATGTAAAAGAGTCGAGCATATTCGAATGCTAGTATGTAATTTATGGGGTAGGTGTGATAGTTGGGGTGAGATCATGTGCATAGATAAGTAGACAGTCATATGGATGTAGAACTATGGCCAGGACTTGCGAGTAGGAGCTTCGTGTGTCTTGAAGTGCATATTGTATGCATATGCTGCACATTATATAGTGCAGCACATGGCAAAATCACTCTTGTGTATGTGAATATATATTTCATTTGAAAGTGGCTCATTGTATTGCAACACGTGTTTTATTTTATGAGCAAGCAGAACAGTACAAACATGTATTTTGCCAGGCTCACTAAATAAACGGATGTATACAATATGGTGTTTGAGTGACTTATACATGTATGCATATCTCAATATAATGTGATATCGGAAGCTAAATGGTCACTCGCGTGAATTGTGTTGTAGATAATATATATTATGGAAACAGGAATAATCCATGTAAATGTATATATTTCACACATTACATGATATAATACAACCACTACAAGACGAGACGGGATTCAGTGCTCAAATACATAATGGTTGGCATACATCACGATATAATGATCAACTTTACATTGTTTTATAATTAGTCTAGCTACAGCGATATATGATTCATCCGCTACTATGTAAAAAGGTGAATATAACAATATCACCTGCTAATAGAAACATTGCTACATATCGTGGACTGTGTTTAAACGTTGATACGATGACGCCAATAAGCCAATACTATGCATTGACAATGTAAATTGACGAATATAGCTGTGTTGGGTTCATGTCGGCGGTTGGTAGTATTAAGTGAGTCTGTGTTTCTCTGAATTAAAATTGCCTCTGCGAGACAGATACTGAATATATAGAACATTACACGACTATGCTTGCATTATGACAGAATTTCATGTATAAGATACTATGCATTGTAAGTACTACACCATTACAATATGTGCTAAGACATGATTTGTATGTGATGATTTATATTACCGTGGAATGCATACATTGCATCTTCGCATACATTACTACAATATTTTATAAGATTATATGAGATTGGTATATGCATATTTTATTATTATACGGTATACATATACATGTATTGCTGAACGGTGCAGTGTACTTTTGTTCGTCATTCATTCTTGTCGTCTGTTGATATGTACTGCTGACAGTAACGATTTTGTTAAAGTTAGCATTTAAAGTGTCGGTGCCAAATGCTTTAAGCTGTATGTGTATGTGCAGTCGGCAGCCCCTTTTCATTTCCTCAAAGGTCTATTGCATTACAAGTGCCTATATTTCTGGTTATTATATACCTCAGTTCATTTATTTCAAGTGAATGCTGTCTACAGAAGGAAGAGATGCTTGCAATAGCATATACGACAAACATTTAGCGAACTCGGATCAGAGAGAAGATGTCTATGGGGATTTAACATGGAAAAATGTTTTTGAATTTCAGAAATACAGGACCGATTTTCAAAATTTAACTCTTCTTTTCTTAGTTAGATCATTTCAAAGTTATCTAGCCAGATTTCGGAGTCAATTTCCATTTTTTTTTCGTTTTCTGACTCCTCCCACAACTCCTCCATTTCCTTTTCCCCCATGTTAAATTCCCGTAGAGAAATATTTTTTTCGTAATGAAATAAATATTTGACCAAAGTTCAAGAAATAAAAAGAAGGCTTATTCTTAAATTTTGATAAAATTTAATATTATCAAAAAATGTACTGTTTTTGCATTGTTTATATAGCCGTACATTTTGGGCAGGTTTCGTGGAACAGACAGTAGTGAAACAGACAGTAGTGTACGCTAGCACAGGTCAGCGGCATAGTAAGGACCTATACTGTTGGTGGGAAGCATGCCATGTTTCACTGGCTGAATTGCGAGCTGTACGACCCTGATCAAACTGGGCTGGAGCTGCCATAAGCTCCATTTCTCCAGTAACAACAACATTCAGTATTGCAATTACAGTGTCAAATAATGGCAATGTAAATTCGGCACTCTCAATACCTGAACTGTATAACACATTTATACAAATGTCATGTGACCTATAGTTTGCTTATGACAGGTGAGGCAGGTCACGTGATTTTATACCTAATGAGATGTGCGACTTTTAATGAAAATTATTATAGGGTGGCCCACAAAAACTTGGAAACTTTTTGTAACCTATATAATTTTGGACATAATGTTAGAATATTAATATATGTTGGCATACATATCTTGTGTAATGTCTGCTATATGAAGGATATATATTGCTTAATGCCCCTTCACAAATGTTGACGTCATTATGATTATGACGTCACTATAACATACTCCGGAATTTCCATTGTTGAAAACGTTGTGAAATAGTTGAACAGCCGTACAATACCCATGATTTTCCCTGAAAGAGTGAAATAAATGATTTACTGAACACATTAAGTGCATAAATAAATGTTACCTACATGTACAATGTCATTAATAGCAAATAGTACACAGACACGTTGATAAATGTCACCCGCAAACATCCTACAGGCGCAAGAATGGGACATTGAATGCTGAAAGTGACACGGATGTCAGCAATTCGTAGCTTTAGCAAAACTGAAACAAACTTGCTGTAAATAATGCCTAATGTATGCGGTAAATTTATGTCTTTACTTGTATTGTATTACACAATGATGGATGTAATGTACTAAATGCCAGTTTGCAGCAGGACAGTGGTTTAGTACCATTGTATAGCAGTTAATAGCGTTACTTACAAATGTTTCTTTCGATTTCGACTAAATGACGTGAAAATTGCCATAGCAACGGTATGCGTTTGGTTTTGATGAAGTCAATATAACATTCATATGCCAAATGTAATAACCAATTTGTATATCAAAATTAGTGAAGATTGAAATATTTTCTGGTGATATAAGAGTTATAAAAAATGTGCAAGTATTTGGGGCCACCCTGAACAGAAACTGTAATATTTAACGTCAGAAGTTGATGAAATGTTAATAGCAAATGTGGAAATCTGGAATTCTATTCCACATTTGCTCCAAACATTTCGTCAACTTCCGCCGACGTTTACGGAAATACCGTATGTTTTGTAAAGTCTTTCATGACAAATCTTCTTAGGTACACACTCACATGGCTTGTCCGATATTAGCAGCACGTATTCCGCTGGCAATCGGTTGCATTATATCCATACACCACAATCAATTGTACACATTTGCGAAATAGCGTCACTCTTCATTTCGCGCACATAAATATAACAATACTCTGTAGGGCGCTGATGTGCATACTTCGCTATATGTTATTGAGAGAATACTACAACATGAGACGTACTGTAACGACCCTTCGTTGCGTCTGTCTTCAAGAATACGCGATAAACCATAATATGTCTGTTCACGCAGGGAGTTTGTAGCGGGCCTTTGTCAATCAGGATATGGAAGCGGGAATAACTATTAATACTTGTAGCTACTTGGCAATGAAAGAACGGCAGTGGCGAATTTAGTATTAATACCTGATATTTTGATAGCACATACAACACAATATTATGCATCACGTACAACTATATGAGGGTGAGAATATTGTAACAATACTGACATCGAGGTGATATACAGGACTATATAAATCAACAGTTAGTATATATTCGAGTCGAGACTAACAAACATAGGCGACTCTAGGAGCAACTAGACACAAGCAACAATTTTCTAAAGCGTACAAGCTCTGACCTAGACGGGAATCGCTGGGGTTGGGAATAATGCTTGGTCGGGGAGTCACACAGCGGGAATCACGAAACTGGGGTGGAGAATAGTGTGCTGGGTGGGGGTGTCACACAGTGGTGATCACGAAGCTGGGGTGGGAAAATAAGGCTGTGTGAGGGAGTCACTCAGCAGAAATCACAACGCTGGGGGGGGGGGCGGGGGGGGGGGCGGGGGGGGGGGTTGGGACTAATGTTGGGTGGGGGAGTCACACAGAGGGAATCACGAAACTGGCGTGGGAAATAAGCTGAGTGGGGGAGTCACACAGCGGGAAACACGTTCAACACAGCACATCTAATATCTAACGGACCATTGATAACATCAACGGTGAGTAACGGTTAAGGGGGTAAATATTTGGGCCTTGTGAGTTTTGAGACGCGAGGTGTGTCTCTCGTTGCGTGTCTCGTCACAAAGTCGGAACATGTAAATGCTTTGAATTAACGACAATGCATTTCGGGACCGACTATTTAAGTCCCCATCCGAATGGGAATGGACTGGGCTAGCACGAAGTTGTCTTGCCTAAGGACACGCCGAATCCACAATTCGCGGCGGTCGAGGTGGGAATCGAACCAGGGGTCTCCCGGTCCGCAGTCCGACGCTCTACCTACTGAGCTAATCTGGCAACCTCGCCAACTGCCAGATTTCACTCCAATTTATAGGTTTTGTCAGGCCGCTCTGGACAAGTTCCGTAACTTTCCGTGAGGTTTTGGTCTCCGTAAGGTTTTGGACAAGTTCCGTAATCATTCACCAGCACAGTGATTAGCTAGATGTGGACGGACAATTCCGATCAGACACGAGCCAAAACAAGCACAGCCAGTAAACATGGCGGCTGCATTCAACACACACAGGAAATGCTAACAAACTACATGTATTGTGAATTATAACGAACTAAACAAGTTTCCTGTTGTGTGATGACGACACTCATTAACTAGTGACAATTATGAACATTGAGGCATGCTTCGCTGGCTTGGTCGCTTCACTATTGCGTATTCGAAGAGATGAATACGCAATACACAAGCTTGTTTCGCGATTCTTCGCTGGCTGGGTCGCTTCAGTACTCTTTATTTAACCAGGTGCACTGATTATCATGAAATAATGCGCGCGAGTGATTGGATCCTTACGCGACCCAATCATGTTTTTGTGTGGGTATGTTGACAGTATAAAAGGGTCCGATAGTTCGGAACGGTGAATGTGTAGATAATTGACGATTTCTGTCGTATGTAATGATTGAGGATTATTAGTTGCACAAAACTATGTAAATTACCCAAAACCAACGAAATCCACCCACATTACCCAAAATACCCATATACCCAACATACTGAGTAGCTGTTCAAACACATGTGCTCACTCAGAACTAGTGTCATATATGGATAGCCAATCCGTCCACAAGCTCGCCCCTACAGCCAGGATAAAGGGTAATTATACTGTTTTATAGAATGACTGGAGTTCCACTGACTGAATGTGATTCGTGTAGAAACTGATTTGGGTCTACACTGGTCGGATAATCCATGCTTCTATGTTGTGTCTTTCAGTTGTGAATGTCTTCATGTATGTGGCACTATATAATGTTGATTTTTCCGTTGATAGCTGGCCGAGAAAATCATTGAATCTGTTTACACGTAATAGGGTATCTGGTCTCCCATGCCAAACATTAATTTATGGTCATTTGAGACCAGTGTGCTTCAAGATCAGTGTATACATAGTTCGCGTTTGTGTTGTAGAAGCTTTCTTGCGCATGCACCGAATAGATAATTCAGATCCGTATCAAATAACCCCAGTCTGACCATGCAATATACTGTGCACTTTTTAGCTGGATTATCACTCTGGATCCAGCAAACTAAATATTCAGGTGCCCCTTTAACCCAGCGTTGTATGCTTTAGAGGTTCGAAAGTGCAAAACTAATATTTATTGACGATTAAGCGTGAATTGGTCATGTGTTGATATCAGTTTGTGTTGGGACGGGTCCTGACATTCAGGTGAACCACGGATAATAATAACGCAATCAATAACAATGTTGGAAGAATACCTCACTGAACTAATATGTCTTAACAAACAAATGTCATTGAAATGTCACGGATTTTCACAGCCATGCAATACGGATCGATCCATAGCATACTAGTTAGTTGGGCTGTCGACTGGCAGAAATTAAGTGATACCGATGTGCACTTATTGCAGAAATCGCGAGGTACCTTATCTCAGCCGACAATTTGTTCGAGTGCACAAACATTGAAACAATAGAACTGTTTTGCATGACATATATATTAAAAATACACACATTTACTTTGAGCGATTTGACATATTTCTTCATGTACGGAATAGTCTATGCATATGTACGAGGGGCATTCAATACATTCCAAGAATGTTTTCAGACGCTATACCTCTCGTATATCCTGCTGGTTACCATACAGTCGGCACCATATGCAAGGGTTATCATATGAATGATTTCTTTGCCAGATTTACCCAACATGGCACAACGGTTTTAAATGATTGAATATCTCTGTTCGGTGGCCATTTCGTACTGCATCAAAGATACCATCCACGAGATTGACGTATGACGTCAGACAATTATGTTGACATCACCAAATTATGTACATTACGTTAGTGATTGCTGACTGACAAATTCATAATTGAAAAATAATTAGTTTTCATACTGTGCCATATTCAATCAATCGAAAACGTAAATTCTTTGGCAAAAAGCTACTTTTGAAGTTGCAAGTGTGCCGGGTCACATAAAATGACGTTACTATGGTGATCATTCTTCAGTTTTGCATCATCGATTTTCGGTAAATTACATATCCAATTGAAGACAATATTTGTATCTACAAATCATGCGACTTTTGAGACAATTCACTTAAAAATTAGTCGTTTACATGACTTTTCCTGGAACTTATTGAACTCGTACAATGTTTCGTAGAGAAAAACATCATTTACCAATCAAGGCTAGAACACATGTAGGAATTCCGAGGCTCACCAAGGAATCTCTACCGTTGTCGAACGATATTAAGCTATTTTTATTGTATTTATCATGTAACATTTTATGAAACGTCGTTGAACGAGCATGTATCACGTGCCTTTCGTTGACAAGCTAGTTTAGTCCCAGGTAAGTCTATGCATGATGCATGTACACTGGTTGCTGGCAGTACATAGTTAAGGACCCGTTATATACCTGATCATCGCTTGATTCAAAGATAATTGCTTCGTAAATGTGATAGAATATATGTTTTATATATATATATATGTGAATACTGCCTCGTTACTGTATCCTATACGGAACACGGAGTGGCCAAGTCGGCCATCTGTGTTTGTTCCAGCCATCAGCCAGTTTCAAATGTTCTGCCGTTTGACAATCACTCAAAATGTGAAGTAGAAGATATGCTATAATTTAACTAATCACAAGTATAAAAGCCAGGAGAATGGACTCCTATCAATTATATTTCAACAAACTGGAAAATATGTCAGTTTTCTGGATAGGTTTGTGCCTGTTAAGAACCATGAACCACCGTTAAGAGTATCCTCATACACAGAAAATCGCACAGTGTATCACTTTTACCTGGCAAATCACACAACACATACCATATCAAGTCCATTGATATGCAAGCAGTTGCCTGGGTATATGTATTGTCCCTGACGTCTACTCGCCTACTATGCGAGTAAATATGGCCTTATATATGGGTAACGTGTACACTAGTATAGGCTGTGCACCAGATTTAAAAATTTACACATCAACATTTATTTTCAGATTGATGAAAGAAATGCTCAGATATCTCGTCTTTTGCATAGTTTGCTGGCATAATATTTATAGCTTGCCGTTGTGATATCTGTCTATTATGTATTGCAATAAATCTTATTTGGTTTACTGTCTTATTATCTGCTGTATGTTTCAAACGCACGAAGTGGTGAAACTGTACGATGGCTTTTACATACAAAGATGGCGGAGATGGTAACTCAATTCTCCACATATATAGTATACGGTACCAAGACAATATTCACATATGTTATCATATCACATCACTATTATGAATACATTATCATTGAAGTCAAGTGTATCTATCTATGACATATTACCTTAAGAAATAAAACCATGGGCTGTTGCGTTTACTGTGGTGGATAATATATTTCGTCTATTTAAAGTGCGTGGAGTCATGTCATGTTTTCTGATATCACCTAATAATGTATTGCGACAATTGTTTTTTCCAACATATATTTGCTATCGTGCTAAATTGTAACGCTATTTCGTTTAATCAACTAGTTCGCTTTATTTTTGCAATATAATTAAATACACATTTTTTTCATAGATTTATTTTAATTACATGTACATGAAGTACAAGTTTAAAAAAAAAAATTAAAGTATCAGTTAAATGTCACTAATAGTATTGTGAATGGATGAAATGCTATGATAACACGACTAGATCGTGAACGTGTCCGTCCGTGTGTCCTATCGCTACGCCAATTGACGAAACTCTAAAACTATAAGATGTAAATTCGATTCGGCGTATACATGTATTTAAGGGTGGGAATTGGTTCGAACACCTTTTATACCATGCCCGTGGTGTACATATGGCACGTACAGGGGGAAAACGAGATCCGTGGATACGGCATGGAAGACGCCCGGTCTAATCATGAACTCCAATCAATAGTCTTCACTGTATCGCTGAAGTACCTGTATAAATAACGAGGAACAGTTTAGGTAAAAAAAGCCTGCTATAGGTATCACTGTGCTAATTATAGTACACAACGGCCAGGGGGTATGCTTTAGTAGTCCGGTATAAAAAAATAGTGCAGACGTTTTGAGGCCACAGACCCAGTTTTCTTGTAAATCCTGATCCATTACAGCCCAATTTTACTTGAGAAACATGTTGGGGTGTTTTTAACACCAGTTTCCAGCATATTTCTAGCATTTAAAATAAATTACTGAGCCTGCTTGTCACGTGATGTGAACACTACGTCACATGACACTTTGATGATAAACAATATGGCGGACAGGACAATGTTGAAATTTTCTTTCTTAGGAGTAAGTGAACATATTGTTTAATTAGTGAAAATCCGGTGCAGACAGGTTGCAGGTTATGAACAGGTAGGTTCTACAGCATCCATACGAATAGTGAAAGTGTGAGAGAATGGCCATATTTGGAGGAATCGGTTAAGTTGTATAGTAAAACTAATTGGTGGTTGCTAGCCTATAAGCATTTCCGGGTCATCAGTGGATGTCGTCTGCTTTCTTTGAAAACAATTCTAAACGGTTTTAATCATGGCTACAGAAAGTTTTGTTAAGAGAACAAAGGGCAGAATTGCTGGAAAATCAGTTTTATTTAATGAAAATGGTTGCATCAAGTGGGTCGGGATAATCACAGGTGTGCGAGTCAAATATGGAAAGATTAAAGTTAAATTTCCAAATGATGCAAGAACAAAATACTATTATACACATAGAGTAGCATTCATGTTACACCATAATGTGTTTGAAATACCCAGGCACCTTGAAATATCACATTTATGTGGTTGTTCCCTGTGTGTTAACCCGGCCCACCTGAGTGCTGAGTCAACAATTATAAATAATTCTCGAAAGAATTGCCATAGCGAAAAGCGCTGTCTGAGCCATGCACTCGACGGCGTCACATATCCACCCTGTATCTGCTAATAGTTCCTGTTTTATTAATTACGGTAAATTAACTGTATACCTATCTACATTATGTACATGTCTACATACTAATTACACAGATTTGAGATGCATCAGGGAGCCAGATGAGCCTGTTACTGACTAGTTCAGCCATATTAAAGTGGCGCGTCGCTTTAATTGGCACTGTGTATTTGATTACTAACCGGTATCAAGTGTATAGCTCCCCAACAGGTAGCAACGTTTTTCTAAACATTATTTATTGACTCGGTTGATACTTGCAAACATTATGACCAAATTTGGCTGCGCGATCAGGGTGTACGCCAGTACTTCTTGGCTACATTTTTCCAGAAAAAAATTCAAAATTTTAAATTGAGCAGAAATTATATCATACCGCTCGCTGCAAGCTGTTTTCTGCTACTGTGTATTAATTGTAATAAGCACCCAGCTAAGGGAAGATGGAGTGAAAGTTGCAATTTAAGGCCGAAGGTAAAACACATCGGATTCCCTGATACATCACAATTCTTACAGCACATATTGTTTCGAGCTATCACAATATGATATATTGTGAGTACTACATGGCTGCTCAGATAGTCAACTCTAATTATCAGTATGCACTTACAAGACTCTCAACCTTACATGTAGTGATGCTTTTCATATATACTTGCAAGCATACTGGTGCACGAGTAGATGGGGCAGGTTTGCAAAGTCTGGTTTAGGATCTGTCATACCCTTGGCGTAATGTAACTCAGAGTGTAGTTTGAATTTTCGTAATCGCGCGGCATACCTAGCTTTCTTTAGTTTACGCATTGTGGTCTGACACTTTTTCCGTACACGACTTTTCTCTATCTTCCGGATGTGCTTGATGACTGAAGAACCTTTTGTTAAGCTGGCCCCTACTGAGTCTGTTTTCAGTATTGTAGCATCCCCAAAACCTAGGTTTAAGTTTAGAATTGTACCATGAATTGGACCGGGGAAATTGCGCTTGAATGTCGTTGCTTTTGAATTTGATGTTTGGTACGCACGGTTTGCTGCTTCACATTTTTGAGTTGAAGTGAGTAATTTTGTACTGTCAATTGATTTAGGACCAAGGAAAGTTTCTATGCACCGTTTCAGAACAAGTACATCATCCTCCGTCATTTTTAACATTGTAGTTGAGGGGAGGTAGTTCTTTGCCCTGCGGTAGTCCCCGGGGCAAACCAAACTATACTGTGAACATTGCTTGCCACAGTAACCTTTGAAACACATGACTATTGTGCAAATTATTCCTGGCATTATGCTCTTTATTTGTTCTAAGTTACCATTATGTTTGGCATGTGCTTGCCTCAACTCTGCAATGCACCTGGATCTTACAGAGAGAGCAAATCGGTTTCTCAAGGTTGTTTTCTTGACCCCACGAAACATGTTCGAGCTAAATGGCGCCTTGTTTATTTCTCGTTTCAGGGAGTTACTCAGATGGCGGATATCTTTTAGATGCGTTACCATTACCCCTGGTTGAGCGGCATCTACACCTTTGTGTGATTTACTATCACCGTCCCCTGTGTAATGACTAACATGTAAGTCACTATTTATCTGCTTCGTAACTATTTCATTCCATTTCGCTTCATTACCTATTGACTCATTTTCGGGGAGATTGGCAGTGCAGTGACCATGATGGTTTGGGCAGCTGATATCTCCACCCTGATTTCTTAGCTTACTACCTATTATGCACAGCTTACTGTCAACAAATGCCCCAATGATTAATTTGTCTTTGGTATTATTCTCGCACATAGTGGTTGTCACGATTGTACCCGCTTGAAATGGTGTACTGTCGCTATTGAATATTGGGTTATTGTAGCAAGAGTCACCTTCAATTCGAACCGTCTTGCTACGTTTATTGCCACAGAGTTCATTCTCTTTGGCCACAGTTTGTCTGATTTCATGCATACTTTTAGTGTTTAAGCCAACCATAGACTCTGCTATCCTATTTGACTGCTTTTGCATAGAGTTATACGTCGGCGGAATGCTTGTCGGCTGTTTACCAACAGCCGACAAGCACCATAATTACTGATTGGTGTGCTCATAAGGCCCAGCTGCAAACCCACATTAGCTTTTCCTGATTTCCTACCCTTTCGACTTCACGGAACCTCTTCATATAGTTTATAATATTTACTTTTATATCTACATCGGGTGAATTTTAGCCGCTCAGCCCAACAAATGCCCCATTTTCTTGATGCGGCCGCATCAAATACCATTTCGCCACTACAGTGCGTATTAAAGGCGCGATGACTGTTTATTTCAGTATTAAACATCTTCTGGACCTCATACGGTCG
This sequence comes from Conchocele bisecta, assembly GCA_029237695.1. Lineage (NCBI taxonomy): Eukaryota > Metazoa > Mollusca > Bivalvia > Lucinida > Thyasiridae > Conchocele > Conchocele bisecta. The sequence continues at coordinate 19,475,660 of CM055278.1, read as the reverse complement.
ATATAATTTGTTTATCAACAGATCGGGGTGTACGGATGCATTTTGCGGTACGGCGCATTCGTCAATGAGTTTCGGACGCCTCGACAGAGAGCGCAGAACAGTTACATCATCCTTGTCCGTACCATCAACATCTTTACAGGTAAACGTTTTATTTTCATTTACATTAACCCGGGATTCAAATGAGTCTTTGGTTAGCCTGATGTACCAATGATTTGTTCCATTTGGTGAGTGAGAAGAAAGTTTTTTACCTTTATTTTCATTTACCCGCCCCGTTTGAAATCCGCATTTTTTTAACCCGCCTCCTATGCTTATTGGCCGGCATGTTTTCATTAGGTTAACCAAGTTCACTCTGAGCAGTGCATATCGGTAGATAAATATATATGGGATAGCATTGCTCATTTAACAGGCAGTGTCTATACCCTAAGGAAACAAGTGTCAACACAGGCACACGTGTTTCAATTTCCTGTGACATTTTAGCACTTCTATGTCTGAATTCGCTGGCAGCACTCATACACTGGGCTGGTTTCAATTTAATTTGACACGTATCATTCTGGCATGTCACTAAGTTATGCGGACAAATGTTTCTATGCAAATTACAACATGTAGATTGACTAAATACTTCGAAAGTCACTTTTTCGCCTGTTTTTATGATAAAAAAATGACAAAAATACTCCGAAATCACCCGACTTTCGATAAATTTAATCGTTTTGACCCCATAATTGTGGAACAGCCAATATTTTTGACAAGCACCATCTATTTTATAATAATTTTTTACAAGTGCATCAACAATATAGACTTTTCCTAAGAAATATATGAGAAAATAATACTCTGGAAAATTCTGGTGAAACTGAAGTTTCCGCAGCTGGACAGCCATAATTATATGACCATTCTTAAATTGCCACTGTTGAAAAGTTAGTCTTCTAAATAATGTCAAATTACATTTGCTGTCACGAAATAGGTCAGACAAGACAATGGTAGGCAGTTTATTGAGATATTATAGCAAAAAAATGCGCTTATAGGTATCACTGTGCTAAATATAGTACACATCGGCCAGGGGGTATGCTTTAGTAGTCCGGTATAAAAAAATAGTGCAGACGTTTTGAGGCCACAGACCCAGTTTTCTTGTAAATCCTGATCCATTACAGCCCAATTTTACTTGAGAAACATGTTGGGGTGTTTTTAACACCAGTTTCCAGCATATTTCTAGCATTTAAAAGAAATTACTGAGCCTGCTTGTCACGTGATGTGAACACTACGTCACATGACACTTTGATGATAAACAATATGGCGGACAGGACAATGTTGAAATTTTCTTTCTTAGGAGTAAGTGAACATATTGTTTAATTAGTGAAAATCCGGTGCAGACAGGTTGCAGGTTATGAACAGGTAGGTTCCACAGCATCCATACGAATAGTGAAAGTGTGAGAGAATGGCCATATTTGGAGGAATCGGTTAAGTTGTATAGTAAAACTAATTGGTGGTTGCTAGCCTATACAAATATACGCGATTCGGCAGGGTACTCCGATAGCAACGGTTCCGGTGTCTTACACGTTTTTATTGTGAAGACAACGTCCGATTTTTTGGAAATGTAATACCACAGTCACAAATGTTAGCACCAGGACAAAACAGGTTTAAAATATAGTCTGTGAGTTTGTAGCGACTCGTCAGGTATATATAATTTTTGCACATCCACGGACAGACCTCGGCAGATTAACCCTTTCACCCCTCAGTAACTGGAATGTGTTTTGATATGTTAAGTTTGCAACTAATTAAATTATCACAAAATGATTTTCAGAACAGTCCATTTATAAACATGGGGTGTTTTTGTTCTCAAACTTATGAAAATTGCTTGCAAAAAATGCAGATCCCGATGAGACTGCTCGTCACGAGCCTGCTCATCTGGATCTACACTTTTTGCCAATACCACTATACAGCCTTAGCCCCGATATTGTTTCAAGCTTTCCACTAATCCGTAAGTTCGGTTTACAGCGCTTAAATAAGAAATTCACAACATTGTCATTTTCAACAACTTCGTTTCTCCATTGTTCAAATGTTAATTGTTCTACTTTAATCCTTGAATCTTTGAAGAACCCTGTTGTTACTAATAGGGCTTTCTTGAACTCTTCAAACATCTCTATTTTCTCTAATTCATCCTTGATGATCCATGGTGTGAGATATTTTTCATTTGATACTTTTAGTTTGAAAGCAAGTATCAAGGCTTTCCTGTATGCTATGTGATTCAATAGATCTGTCAGAGGATTCATTGTTACTGGTTTCCTGATTGCTATATGATTTGCTAGATCTGTCAGAGGATTCATTGTTTCTTCAAGTGTGTCTATTCATAGAATGATTCAGTTATAATCCGTTCCTACTTTTATAGTCTTCAGTATCAATCTATTTCCAGGATTGTTTGACTTGTTTCTTCAACTGTTCCAACCAGGATTCATTGGGTCTAAAACGGATTTTGTTTTTAATTTGCACCCACAGTCAGTATGCTTCCAATTTCTCTTGATCGTCCAATGTCATATCTTTGAGAATTGGATACCATTCTTCCATAATTTTATAGGGATCTAATTTCTGTAGAGCTGTCAATATGAATACATCTGTTTGTTCATCTTGATCTGTGAATAAACACAGTTGATGTCGTACTTGACTTGGATGTTCAACCTGACATCCATAACAATTGTCATTTACTTCTTTTTTAATTAATGATTGAAGTTGTTCAACCATACATCTATTGAATGTGTCATGTATTGTCTTTCTTTGTCGGGGTATTTCTCGGGATTTCTTTATCAGACAAACATCGTTTTGTAACCACAATTCATAATTATACCCCATCATTTTTATTGTTTATTATCTAAAAGTACTGTATAATATTTGTTGTTTCTAGAGCGAATACCTTGAAGATAATGGCTTATGACAAAATGCAAAACGTTTATATAGGTACAACTGATTATAAGTTTTTTCTATTCTAAATATTTGTATTGGCCCTGAAAAGGACCTTTTGTCTTGATCGTCTAATTCAAGTTTGCTGTTTATCATACTTGTTCACTCTTTCAATGTATTTTTTATGACCACCACAGTCCCTGGATACACAGCTTCTACATGTTAAGAGAAATCTGTGTGTAGACTTTTTGCTGTGTTTTCCAGGAATCGCGAATGATGGTGTCGGAGCTCGTCGGATCTCCTCATCCCAGTCTTCTTGTTGTGGTTGTACACTCGCTCTCTCATCATTATCCCAGTTTTCTGTAGGCTTCGACATCGTGTTCGATGAAACATGTGTCCTGATGATATCGTTCATCAAATCATCGAACTTGTTCCAGTTATATACGAAGCTATTCGAGGCTTCTCTTGCTTCAATTTTCAAATTATAGTAGGGAATTAAATTCCTAATCACGTACTCATGAACTAAATATATTAAAGTTATCATCCTAGATGTGTAGAGTCAGGGTTGTACTCTGAACAATGTAATGCTTCTCATCGAATGTAAATTAATGATTTTATGATCGTCTTTTATATACACCAGAAGGATTGACCTACTTTTGGTAGTTTAGTCATTTTTCAGATTTTCGTCCAATCAGAAAGCACTTTGCAAACACGTATTTTACAGTTAAACTTGTTTATTTAACAATATTTTATTGAACAACAATATATTTACACGTTTTCGTTTAGAATTAAGAACAATACATAATATCGCATGTACACTGCTTATCCGTTTATACACGTAAGGCTATTACAAATTGTGTATTATATCTTGCAAAAATTTATATACACCAAATGGCCTCATGTTGTAAACTGTGAATGAGTGACCCCTAAAGTCTTCCCTTAGCATGGCAGTCCAAAACGCAGCATCTTCAATGATGCGTTTTGCACGCTCGTCAGTGCGTGTGAGACTTTTGTCATCACTCTCCGACAGATACAATTTTATTAACATAACCAGTAACTCCTCTGGTAGCACAGCTAACCGACTGTAGTTATTAAATGTGTCCATGACTGAATTTCTGGATATTCAAACAACAATTCTTAATACACAGTGTATATTCAATCAAAGTCTCATTGTGTTGTAACCGTATGGTACAGTATTGAAATTGTCAACAATGACACGTTTTGTGTACACAGACCTAAATGTCTTGCTTTGACATTCACTCGTTACTGTTCTGTTTGCATGTCTCCGGATTGTACATGCATACACAACTTTCACTTCGGTACTTCGGTCCTCTGCACATTGAACATACGTATCAAAGTTAACTACTTGACTTGTGTTGTAATCGAGTGTCAGTCCTTTAACTTTGCATTTGGATTTTATTTCCCCAGCTTTTGTTAGCAACTTGTATGCATAACTCTTTGGTCCTAAACCCCTAAAACTTATTATTTTATTTCCGGGTTCTTCATCAGTCCATTTACTAAGCCTACTATTGATTATGGGAGGGTCCCATAAATTCTGCTTGTGTATGTACATACAACTGTCTGTATCGAAATACAAGACACGCTCATTTAACTTTTCCAAAACACTGTATAGTTCAAGTCTTGCATATGCTGTTACATATGATCCCACTACAACGTTTGATGTTGCATGGGATTCAATGTGTTCAAGCCTAGTTTCATAGTTAACCAATATGAAAGGACATTCATTATCAAATATTTCTACGTGTTTTACCATTATACATGGATTTGAAATCAAATCAAAATATTTTGAAGGATTATTGATGTATTCCGTTTGTGTCATGATTTCACGTTGTGCCAATTTACCCCATAAGCAATTTAACACAATCTTGGCAAATGCTCTACGACCAGTATTTGTTTGTATGTTTGATGGATCAAGACAAATACCTTCAGCTTCTTCATAGTCCTTAACAAACGTTTCTTTATCTTTTTCTGTTATACACCATCCTGGGTAGCCACTTGCTTCTTGTTTGATTTTAAGAAAATTGTCCACATACCCCGAGAAAAAATCATTAGATTTTTCCGAAAAATGCCATACTTCATATACGTCTAACAACGTATAGCCACAGTCCAATGCTTTAAACAATTATATTGACCCATATACCACAACCAAAGCTCTTTCTTCAATTGTATGTGTACACTTTGTAGAACTTTCTTCTCCACATGTTCTAAATAGCAAAAACATGAGTTGATTATTACAATGTGTTGGTAACACAGGATGAAATAGATTGCTCGGGGGGAGAACTTTACATTTTATCAAACCCTCATACTGCCTGATGTTTTCTACATCAATATTTTCTTTTGTTAAAATATTGGGGTGTCCTATCGGATATTGTTTGTGTTTACATACAAATGGATACAATGAACAAATATCAATATATTTGATTTCATCATCTGAAATTTCTTCAATATCATATTTAATTTTTATAGCATTACAGCGGCCACCAAACAATCCTTCCCTAGGTTCAATCGGATCACAGTTTGGAAAGAATTGTTCGATCATCTTTTTGTATTCTTTCTCAGTTTTCATTTTCAAATCAAACTCATGCTCCCACATAGTGTGAATTTTGTAGCCACTTACACTGAAATATTCCAATCTTTCAAATGTTTGTGAATATAAATTTTGCATTGTTTCACCATTTATAGAGTTTTTTAGATTACGATTTGGGTAACATTTAGGACAACCATGCCATAGGTCCCCGAGAAACTCATAGATAGTATTTGATTCTTTGTGAAACCCATCTACAGTATAAGGACCAATTTGATATTCACCACCATTTTTTGCATGTTGGATAACAATATTGTTTTCGTGTGCAATACTTTGTATCCATCGAATACCTTTCATTGAAAATTTGCGTTTAATCGGATCTCTGCTTGAAATAATACCGATCTGATTACTTGGCATATATTTGTTACGCCAAACTTTGTTACATGCATCAGCGATTGTACTGGCTTCTAGAAACGGATCTATACCCCCATATTCCATGAATACCTTCCTGAATTCTCCACAACCACGCCTCAAAATATCTACATCCGATCGACAATAATTTTCCATTTCTTGTTTGAAATTGAAACAATCGTTGTTTTCCACATAATAACAAACATCAACGTATGGGCCAACATAAGCGGCAAATTTATCAGTATTTGCCCAATGTGGAAAATATCCCTTAGCCATTTCTTTCAATTTGAAGGTTTCTGGAAATTTTGCCAATACCGAATTTATGAAATTATATGAATCAATCAATCGTATACCTCCAGCTTCCATAACCATGATGTTATTACCGTTCATTATTACCTTAGGTCGAAACATTCCCTTTTCAATGAGATGGTGAAGAATGAATTGTCAATCATATGCTTTGAAATTATGTGCAATAGCTGTAGCACCTTTATGTTGTTTTAAAAACAACCGATTACAAAATTCTGTCAAAGTATTTTTTCCTTCAAATACTACTTCTCTTCCTTCAGGAAACCGACTACAACAATCACAATTGAATTATATTGGTTCATTGATACATTCATCACAAGCTCTGTGTGCAATACAATAGTTAGGAATGTGAACCCCTGTGTCTTGTTGACATTCAAAATCATAAAATATGAAAAACGGTTTGTGATCATCTTCTTCAGTTTTGCTTTTATACTGTTGAATATGACATTTGTGGACAAAATTAACAATCTCTTTACAAAATTTGCATTTCTTCTTTCCTTTACATGTATGATTCTTCTTGGAGTCGGCAAACTGACCTCCACATTTGCCACAACATTTTATGAGTTGAAAAATTGATTTCTTTTCACTTCCTTCAATTTGCTTATGATTTGCAAAACACGTTACACTATAAAATGTCCTGAGGCAATCTTTACACTTGATACAATCTACCACATGACATTTTGTTTTGGAACGACATGCCTTACACTAAGTAGGGCATATATGTGTTTCACGATTTTGGTAACCAACATTACACATCTCACAATACTAAGAACATCCAAGAAATCCAACAATATTTGTAATACAGTCATAGTGATCTTGATTATAGAATACATGTATTATTTTGGTGTATGACTGAATTTCTGGATATTCAAACAACAATTCTGTTTTCACATGTTGTTGATGAATCTTGATCACATATTCTGGATACATATATTTTTGTATTTTCATATATTCTTCAAATCCACAAGCTTTTTGTGGTGAAATTCCAACTTCATTCAATAATTTCTCTGCTTCAATACGTTGTAAAGGACGTGATGTCTGTCGAATTACATTCCACCGTCTATTCCATGCTGAAGAAACTTCTCGATCAGCATGACATTTTCCAACAACAATAGCCCGGGCTAAACACATATTGTCTTTTGAATTTTCAATTTTCACAACAGTTTTCTTTTTTTTCGTGAAAACTCGAGAATCAATTTCAGAAGTCGTCTTCTTTCTTCCAGAACCTGTTGGCATTTTGGTAAACGTTGTTTCGATTGTCATCTCACCATCGTTCAAATTAAAATCCATATTCGATTGTATAACTTTTTCTATTTCTTGTAACAATATGTTCCCATTCAAATCTTCAACATTCAAGAATGGAATCGGTATCCCCATCTTTAATGCAGGATGATTTAATGTTACCCTGATTTTGTCGTGTGGGTCGCCATCAATTCGTTCGATGATTTGATGAACGATATCATCAAATAATACCCCAACGAAATTTTGAGGGTATTCGTCTACATCAAACTTCTTAAATGTTGTTTTAAAAACTGATGATTCAGTTCTGAATTTTCTTGATCTTCGACTTTTTTCTTGTATAAGATCATCAAATCTTCTAACATCTGATGACTCTTCGTTTTCACTCTCGGTGTCCGAGTATGGCACAAGTGGCATGTTGAATTTTATAATAAAGTATTAATCAATTTACAGCAGCTTATATACTATCGTTACACCGTGACGGTTATAAAAGAAGCCACAAATTCCATATGATCATCATTAGTCTACTGAACTCTGAAGCGACATGGACTCTCAAGTGATAGAACGTTTTTCAATTCAACTACAAAAACACGAGGAACATTTTGCTGACTATTTCGAAAGTATGAAATATTGGCACAAAGGATGTGAAATGAATTTATATGTAAATCCGTTTACTCATGAAGTTGAATTCAGTAACATACCGAAAACCTATCCGATAAAACATATTGGAAACTTTGTTGTATCTTTTACATCTTACAATTATTTGGGCGACTCTGAGTACCTGATTTCTACATGGAAGAGGTTTACAAAATTCAGCATCGATGAGAAATATGGAGGGGGCGAAATATCACCTAACATATGTTACATCTGTCAATCAACGGAGCATTGGGCTTAATAAATGAAGGCAGAAGCTACAAGGAAAGTACATGGATGTGTTTGTGAATCCATATTCTCATGAAGTTATATTTTCGGATTCTCCTAGTATCACCCAAGACCTGTGTGTCGGAAAATTCATGTCTTATTACAACGAAGAGAGTCATCTGAAGCTACCAAGAAATGTTATGTACGCTGGATGTTTCATCTGTAAATCGAAATCACATTGGGCTTGTGATTGTGACCAGAAACCCACGCCTAACACAGTGGATGTTAACCCCACAGAGAAACCAGTGAACAGTCGTAAACGTAAACGCCAAGATGAACCGAGTGTTCAAATCAAGAAGAGGAAAATTGCGGTTCCAGTCAAGAAGATGAAAATTGACTTTTAGATTTGATTGATTTATTTGTTTTTGTCTTGTTAAATGAATACAATTTTGAATAGACACTATGTATTACATGTTGTAAATATATTGTTGTTCAATAAAATATTGTTAAATGAATACAAGTTGAAATGTATTTTCTTGTTTTGTTATTTATCATTTTTATAATTTATATGGTTAATTCATATGATTTATAAAATGTAAGTGTTTCTTTCTGGAAAATATTGTGGTCCCGAAAAGGACCGTTTTATCACTGTCTAATAGAATTCAGACAGATCAGGATATAAGTTATTCAATGTAACTTTCCAAACAATTTTTTTGTTTGGAAGGGCAATGATAACCACGTCTTGCAAAGAATTGTTGTATTAATTCTTTATTTCTCTCTTTTTCTTCATTAACATCATTTTTCCTGGAGAATACAATGTTTCTCAAACGGTGGAAGAATTTCTTGATCTGCATTCTGGTATGTAAGAATGAATAGAATGAATACTATACGCTTTAGATCCTGAAATGATTTCATCCATCATTTCATTGGCTAAAAATTAGAGGATTTGATTGGTTAAGGATTCAGTCCCTCTCATTGGATGATTTTCAATCCGTTTTTACAGCCAAGCTTGTGTAAACAAACTTTGTTCACAAAACGTGTTTTACAACACGCTTTCTGATTGGACGAAAATCTGAAAAATGACTAAACTACCAAAAGTAGGTCAATCCGTTTGATGGGTATAAAAGCATGTGTTTTTAACACATACTTCACATGTTTCATTGAACACTCAAAGAAATGAATACCGATCGAAGCAATATAATGGCAAGGAGGATAGCAGATTTGGTTGAAGTCGTAGGGTCGATGCAGAAAGACATAGAAACGCTGCAAATGGTTACGGCTGACCTGTTGAGGAGAATAAAGGAACAACCAAAGCCTGCTTACAAAGAAATGGAAATGGAGGACGAAAAGTGTTTTGCTACAGAAGCAAAACCTGACACTACAGGCGTATTGAGAGTTAAAACTCGAGAATCAAACAACAAGTGGCGACGCACTACCATTGAATATTAGTTTGTACAGGTGTACACTCTAAACAAAAACTGCCCTTTTCAGGGCCACCACACATTATTACGAAAAGATTACTTTGCAAATTATATCCTAATAACTTTGTATATTTTATCATTAGTTGTTAAACATTAAGCAATTTGCAACAGCTTCTATACTATCGTTACATCGTGACGTCTATAAAAGAAGCCACAAATTCCATATGGTCATCATTAGTCTACTGAACTCTGAAGCGAAAGCATTACATTGTTCAGAGTACAACCCTGATAAAATGGATCAACTAATAAAACATTGTGACCAGCATCCGGAAGTCGAAGAATGTAAATGTTTCGATTTTCTCAAAAATTGTACTATTGGCATAGTAAACGGAGAATACACTATTAATAATGTAAACATTTATAAATCACCCAAATATCAATATTATCCTTTCATAGGGTACATAACAAACAATTCTAGATTTATACCGTTTGGTATTTGTCCAAAGATAACTGTGATAGAACAAAATAAAATATGTAGGTTAGTAAGTTCTAGAACATACGGGAAGGATAGTCAGATTTACTTTGACAAGGATCTTAAACCTTTGCTTCATCTATACAGCCATACAATTCCTTTTTCGGGGGCTGTCAACATAGAAACTAAAATTATTAAAAGAGTTATCCCAGTATCCCTCAATTAAATGTGAGAAAAGAGTACTGTAAATGGAATATTGGTTAGCAGCTATCGTTTTGTAAGACACACAGTGATTGGTCACTTGATTTTTATCAATTTCTAAGTAGGTCAATCCTTCTGATGGGTATAAAAGACAATCATAAAATCATTAATTTGCATTCGATACAATGGCTGACAACCGAAGTTACGAATTTGTCGCTCAAGATTTTGATATATTAGCAGAGACGATGAATGAAATATATCAACCAACCTTCCAGCCACCACCACAACAACAACTACAACAGCAGCCAACTGTTCCTGTATACATTCCATTAGAGAAGAAGAAAGAAGATTCTGTGATATTGAAAGAACTACAGAAAGTGAACAACAATACAGAAAGAATATTACAGAAACTAGAGAACATCGCATCACGACATAGTGTTCAACTGGACCGTATGACAGACACATTATCAAGGAAACTAGAGAAACAGTGTGAAAATCGGGACTTGACATTTAACACAAAGCCATTGAAAGTACCTATCAAGTTTGAATTGGACAAGAAAACAGTGGCACAGATCAGTCAACATGCAGAAAGGGCCCTGTGTGATACAGTTGACGAAAAAATACATTCACATAAAAGTGGGGTTGGTGCACATCGTAAACACATTCGTCCAGAAAAAGAAATTCATTTGATTCCACGAAAATAAAATAGTACCAGTACTCGTGCAATAAAAATAAATAAATAAATAAATTGTACCAGTACTCGTGTCATTTTTATTTTTTAAAATTGTACCAGTACTCGTGTCTTTTTTAAAAAATAACAGTACTCGCACCTTTACCCAAACGGCCCTTTTCAGGGCCATCCCAAACTATTCGAACAGAATTCCTTTTCAAATAAAACATTGCTATACACATGATAGTATATCATTATACACCTGGACCTTGCACTGTAAACAATGGAGAACGAAGACCTATTGTCTTTGCACCATCGAGTTCCCCCAATCCAATCATCAACAATGTTGAAATTGGAACAGGAGCGGAAACACCAATCGAGATTGGAAGCACAACACACGAGGAGGGGAAATTAGGGCTCGTCGTCGCCCTCGTGGCGATCTGACTACTCGCGCTTTGTTTTTAGGAACTCACGAGAGAGTAAAAGTAGGAGACCGGCGATTGCCACGATTAAAGCCCAAGTATTTTTAGCGAGCCATCCGGCCGTTTTTGCTAATATAGATAGCAAGTAAGAAACGATACTTCCGATCAGTCCAGGTAGTGCGGCAGCCGCCTTTTCGGCTAATTTAGCCAGGAGACTGGCGAGGGCCTTTAGTTGTTTTTTTACCCACTCCTTGGCTCCACCGGATGGCGCGGGTGGTGGTGTGGGTGCTGACGGGGGTGGTGGCGCCGCACCACCAGTGAAAGCTAGAACTATGGTCGATATAGTCATGCCGATAGCAACGAGGATGCTTTCTATCGTGACACCCTGCTCTCTGAACAGAGTGCGAAGACGCTCAACGAGTGTCGTCACCTCGTGCAGGACCCTCGATAATGTTTCGCGGATCCGACTTATTTGTGTGCGGAGAGCCTCACGGCAAGCCGATGCAGCCTGCAAGCGAGCTTCTCTTTCATCCCGCAACGGCCGCAGGCGTTCGGTGATCCGCTCGGCAGATTCTCTATCGCCACCGGCTTCCTCCAGTTTTCTTTCTTCTATCGCGATATGTTCATCCAGCGACGAGAGTTTGGAGAGGTTAAGGACCAGTTCGCCCCGGACTGTTTGCAGAGCCTTATCAAGTCCCCGGAGTTCGCGAAGAGGTAACGGTGGGTCATTCATCGTCCTGAGTATTCCATCTATCTCGCTTTCGTTGAGCTCCATTGTGCGAATAGCGTCAGTGGCTACTTGAGGGACCTTGCTGAGCTCGATCGTTTCTATCGCGGCGGCCGTCTTCGCCATCGTTTCGTCGGTAGACTGTAGGGCCTCTGCAGCGCGGGTCGGCATCATTGTTTTACCACGCGCCCATTCTACGAATCCTAGTTCGTTCTTTATGATTTGGCCACGGCCCCGGCTTCCAGCAATGGTATTCAGCGATAGGGTTTTCCGGTCCTTATGTTGACGAGCTCGATATTTGATGCTTTTAGTCGCAACCTACCACGCAGATCCAATTCAAACTTGAAGTAGTCGCGACCGACAGATGGGATCACACCTTTTTCTGCCAAACTGTTGTAGTAGTCATCTACAGCGGCCTCGACTAATTACTTACTTAGACTAACGGTGTTCGTAGCGCCCCCTATTTCCCCCGAATGTGCTTGGATTGGAGGTGGATTCCCTATCGCGTCTATGAAGGGCGTTTCGTGTTGGCCGAGGTCATCATCGAGGTAATCGTATCGGTCGCCCGTAGTGAGATCGTATTCGTCCATTTTAAAATCAGCCATCTTTATAATTTTCTTAAAATTAATTATGTATTTAAGACCAAACCATACGAGTTTAATAGTTTCACTAAATTATGTCTTCGAGTCAATACGGTCTCAAACTCAATCCATACCGCAGACTGCGTGAGCCCCTCGGGGCAAAAGGCGTGAGACAGAGTGTCGTTATTACGAATAACCCATCGACGATCGACCAGAACCAGCAGCTCTTAGTCCGCTTCCCCAACCTCGGAGCTAACGACGTCATTGTGCCGGGTACTGTTCGCCTCGCTTTCACTATTTCTCTGACGTCGACGGACGCGGACCGAACCGTCGTTCAGAACCTGGGACGCGCCATCGTCAAGAAGACCATGATAAAGATTTCTGGTAATGAGGTGATGTCGATCGATGACAGCGACGTCTACCATTGTTATCAGGACATGTGGAAGACGGCGCAAGAGCGCGAAAACGCGGTCTATCAGGGTATTGACACCAGCAAAAATAAGAACGTAACCAAACTTAGAATCGGGGCTGGTAACAAGGCAGATAACAACGCGAGCGACAGCGCGGTCGCTGGCGCTTACGGCAACCGCTTCTACACCCCGCTCGACTTTGAGTTGCTGGAGAGTCACATGCCCTACTATCAGAGTGCTTTGGCTGACCGCCTCGAATACGAACTAACGTTCAACGACTACGGCCGAGTTCTGATAGCCACCGACATGTTATCGACGTATACGATCGATACTGTTTCGCTGGAGTAAGACATGGTCACGATGCCCGAACTCGCGCGATTGATCAGAACCCAGTACGCCGGGTGCGTTGCCATACTTTACGACCGAGTTCTTCGCCATCGCAAGATGACGAAAGACAAAAGCGACACATTGTGGAATATTAATGTCAACGTACACGCCCGCTCGATGAAAGGTATACTGATGTTGTTCGAGGAAGCTCGGTTCGCGTTCGGGGCTAGAAAAACCGACAAATTCTATAACCCCAAAATCACAAAGGTTTAGATGACGATCGAGGGAGTACCTAATCAGCTCTACAGCGCGGGTCTTCGAGCGCACCAGCAGTGGGACGAAGTAAGAAAGCAGTTTGCTGCCGGCTCTAAGCGCTCTCCGGACGTTGCCGCGGTTGCCAAAGACCTGCAGCTCTCGGCCGTCACCCTAGCGGAGTTCCTGAATACCAAATACGCCTTATGGCTAGATATGCGAGCCAGCGACGACCAAATACACGGCAGCGGATGCCAAGTTGACAACGCTAGTGAGGGTCTGACGATCCAGATAACCAAAGAGGCGGATGGAGCTGGGCCATTGAACGTGTACTTATATATAATAACAGACGCACAACTCAACATCGAAGATGGTCGATACGTCACAGCACTCTACTAAATCTAACGATTTATTAATTAATAATTTTGAAAAAATTAGCAATCAATACCAATTCACGATTGGAGATGCTCACTCTGCCGTAATATGTGGGCAGACAGGATGTGGAAAAACGGTTTAGATCCTCGACTTGCTCGAGGGGTCCTACCGCGATGCCTTTCGTCACATTGTGATCCTGTGTCCCACTGTGCGGCACAACGATACTTATCAGCGGCGCCCGTGGATATGGACCGACCCTGAGGTATACGTTATTGACCCCGGTGATAGGCTTCACGATTGGTTGCGTGGTTTATACCAACGATTCCAGGGTCAGCCCACCCTATACGTGATTGATGATTGCTCGGCCAAGGCGGCGATGACCAAAAAGGAGGACATGCTCTCCGAGCTCGCATTTTCTGGCCGCCATGCTTGGCAAAGCGTATGGATCTCCACTCAAAAGTACAACGCCGTCCTCAAGGATCTGCGCGAGCAAACGAAATGGGTCGCCCTCTTTCACTGCAAGGACCGAGACTCATTCGATGACTGTCTTCGAGAGAATGACGTTATCCCAACGCGCGAGGAGCGCCTGGAGGTTCGACAGATGCTTTCGGAAACTAAGCACGCAAAGCTTCTGCTAAAGACTGATCAACCAACTGCTTATAAAGTTATCAATTAATTTATTACAATGTAATAAGCAATTACTTAACGCTCGTTAGTAACTGCTGAGTATATGCTTAACAATGCTTAGCAATTGCTGAACAATGCTTAGCAATTGCTGAACAATGCTGAACAAATGCTTAACAAATGTTGAACAAATACTGAACAATGGTTAACAATGTTAACAATTTGGTGTTCCGCTGCGAGCTTTGTTGCGAGCATAACGGTGATCATAAGTATCGGGTGGTGCGCTTGGCAATATGTTAAAGTTATGAGACATGTTAGAATAGTTAAATTAATTTTTAGAAAATTATCAATAATGAACTGCGACGAACTTCTCGATCAGCTAATAGAAACCTCAACTCCGACTGCCGACACTGTATCTTTCCTGAAAGATAATGAAACATCAACTCCGACAGAGCAATCGGGACCAACTCCAATTTCGATTGGGTTGAGTGCAACTCCAATCGTGATTGGGGCCGATACGAATGAAAATGAAAATGCTGCGCGACGAGAGCGGCTAGCTGCGCTGGATGCTGGGGGACAATCGGAGCATTATCTCGGTAGGCGTCTCTCAGTTTGTCAGGTGGATAAGATATCTTGTCAGATGCGAATCTAGGTTAGGTGCGGAGATGACAAAAACTCTTGGATCGGCGGCTATTCATTTGTACGCTACCGCCGTTAGTATACTTCTCCCTATACCAAAGACCGCGGGGCTGATTCGCGATCTAGAGACTGACCCTTTTATAGGACACACTCTTAGAAAAGCCTGCTGTTCAAATTATCGCATGTTTGGAATGTACTTAGCTCCGCTGACAACCGCGTTGACCACGGGTAAACATAGTCAATTTGGACATATATGCCCACGAACTATAAGCCCTAATATTATAAATGATGACACAAGACACACCTGCGAGAGTGACGGAACCACAGCAATCGGGGATTGTGGTTCAATCGGAGATTGCTGCAGCTCCACAGGAGCCCTCAACACCCAATCGATATTGGACGAATCCGGTTGCGCGACATAAAAAAACAAAAAGACAGGCAGCTGGGCGGGCGGCGGCTGCCACTCGAAAAGTTAAACAAGATAAAATACTCGCCGAGCTTCGAGATGCCAAACAGTCGTTGCAATCGGGGACGGACACAGCAAAACATCTGAAGACAGAGCAATCGGGTTCAACAGTGTTGAGTGCAACAACACCCCCAATTCACGAATTGGAAGCACACTCAACAGTGTTGAATCCGATTGAACCACAACATCCCCCAATTCACGAATTGGAGTTGGGTTGTTGGTGGGGGTCTTGCAGTTGTTGGTGCACTGTGTGTGTGGAAATGCCCTCTATTACACCAATCCTTATCAAAAAGCAACCAGCCAGTGTTCCGAAGAAAGTTACGAAACACCAATCCCGATTGGATC
The DNA here is from genome assembly GCA_029237695.1 of Conchocele bisecta. NCBI lineage: Eukaryota > Metazoa > Mollusca > Bivalvia > Lucinida > Thyasiridae > Conchocele > Conchocele bisecta. The sequence goes on along the minus strand of CM055278.1, from coordinate 19,459,480 downwards.
CGCCCCATTTAAACATTGATCGCGATCCCTTTTATATGCAATAATTATAATTATCAACAATGGCTGAACAAGATGGTAAAATGATAGTGCATGCGCTTTATCACGCCGTGGTGCTATCGGGTATTAGTATCGGGTATGCTCGACTATCAAAGATGGCCCTAGGAGGGTCCGCTCCCAAATTGGACTTTACTGTGAGAGAAGTAGGGCTCGCGACCTTAGATGTAGCGGCCGCAGTTTGGACCCGAGATTATCTAATTAAAGTTGGAATTCTACCTGTTAATATATGGAAATAAAATGGCTTCGATCGGAATAATGATAGGTGGTGCACTTCTAAACGCATTGGCATTCGGCGGTAGCAACTTTATATTCTTGAAAATGAGAAGCTCGGACTTGGATGAGGAGCGCATGCGTCACGATTTAGCTGAAGAACAACTCAAGAGCGCAGACGCAGCATGGTCTAAAAAACGAACCGCCCATCTGGACTGGGTCAACGAAGAGCTTCGCCGTGAGAATCACGCCGTGCAAACTTTCCAGAACGTTGAAGAAGCCAACCGCGAGTATGCGCTGGCATATCCGCAGATAAGTCTCGTGCCGCTGGATCGCGAGACCCAACTTTCAGATTTCTATGTACCGTCAAAGGCCCAAAAAGACAGCGAGATCGCGTTCATCGTCGTGGGAATGGGTGTGGTGGGTCTCGTCGGCTACTATATTCAATCGAGATTTCAAATTAATTAATAATTTTTACAAAATTAATAATTATTTTAAATTCTTTTTTATAAATATATATATATATATATATATAGAAAGATGTCAGTTGACGAACTTTATTTTGCTATGATTGATGTAGGCTACACTGCCCTTAAACACCGTATAGCTGGTGCAAAGGGTATGATTCGTCTGGCCCGAGATTCTCTAGAGACGTGGCGGGAGTATGAAAAAGCGGCCACCCTTTTCGCAAAGCGGATGTTAGAATCCTCCGAATTAGATTCCTCCGAGTTAGATTTTCACAAGTTCCTTCAGAACTTAACCCCCAATCGCAATTGTACTTCCAAAAAAGGTTTATTATTAACGACGCTGTTACCGGACGATCTGGCGAGGGCATGTTGGAGATAGTCCGATATATTAGAATACATCACATACGATGAACACGCACAAACTTGATACCAAACCCTCGGTTCGCTTAGCGCGCAAGCTGGCGAACAGGTACTACAGCCCCCGCGGCTACTGGAAGGGACTCGCGGTCATCAAGAACCTCGCGGTGGCGACCACGATTTCAGAAAACGCTGTCAAGGAATGGCTCAAGAAGCAGGCCATCTGGCAGATCTATTTACCCGCGCCTCACAATATTCCGCGCCCGAAATTCGACGTGCCGGTGCCGAACCAAGTTCACCAAGCGGATCTCCTGTTTCTCCCTCACGATCGCGTCGGTCGCAAGACGTACAAGTACGCACTGACAATCGTTGACATAGCGAGTCGTTATAAGCGGGCTGAGCCGTTGGCCACTAAAGAGTCTAAGGAGTTGGCCGAGGCTCTTTCCCGAATATATAATAGGAGTCCTCTCAAATGGCCGAATCTTCTCCAGGTCGATCCCGGTCGCGAGTTCATGGGCGCGGTCTCTCATATATTGTCTAAGCACAAAGTTTATATCAGACACGGCCGCGTCAACATCCACCGTGACCAGGGGATCGTGGAGCGGTTCAATCGAACCCTGGCTGAGAGGCTGTTCGGACGCCAATATGCCAAAGAACTTGTTGACCCTCATTCGCGATCGACCGAGTGAGTGGCCAGACTGCCCGCCGTGGTCTCCGCACTGAACGGAGAGGTGACCAGATTGATAGGTAAGAAGCCTGTAGATGCCATCAGGTCTAAACATGTGACGAGCAAGCCTTCTGCCGTCTCGCGCGGGCGACCCGTTGGTTTAGAGGAGCAACAGCTTCCATCGGATGTTGACGTCCGGTACCTCTATCAACCGGGAGAGCTCGAAGGTGGCAGCCGCCGCGCGACTGATGCCGTGTGGTCTCTGAATGTATATCATCTGGATCGATCTATTACCAAACCCGATGAGCCCGTGCTCTACTATTTGGCTGATGGTCCATCTCGCGGCTTTGTTCGCGAAGAACTTCTTATGGTACCTTCTGACATCCAGCTACCCCCGGATCGTTCGAGTCTTTAGTATTCTCCCCTTTTTCAGGGTTCTTTTTTTTTACCTATCCTATAGGCTCGGTGTGTAACCCGTCTTCCGTCACTCTCCTCTTGTCGTAGTACGCCAACAACCCCAACTTCTCCTGCTTGTACGTCTTCATCACCCCGTTAACCATTCGGAATCCCCTGTTCTCCGCCATATCCCTACCCCCTTCGAGAGCACTATTGTACCTTCCCCAAGTCAGATCGTTAGATCTCTTCGACATCTCCTTGGCCGAGTGCTTAGATTTTCCGTCACCGCTCACGTAGTAACACTTGCTACATAGAGTGATGGCTCTATCTCCCTCATATTCCAGCTTGAACAGTCCCGGAGTTCTGTTGCTCCACGCGTCCCACGCCAACCACTCGGCCTTCTCCTTATTGAACTTTCTCTTCATCTTCTTTCTCACCACCTTCGCCAGCGTCTTCTCCGAAAGCGCGAAGTACATGCTGTCAGTGTCCATCTGTATCAGTTCGCCTCCCCAATGTCATCCAGGTCTTCGAACCACGCCGACCTCAGTGCCCGGTCGACAGTCTTCTCATTCTTCGTATATGTGGTGTTCATGTGTCTCTCTTGTGCCTCTATCAGCTTGCCACAACACGCGTTGCCAACCAGTTTGAATATGTCCGCCAACACCGCCATACTCTTGTCGACGTCCCCCATCCGTCTGGCAGCGGTGACCTCTTCCACGAACCATTGAAACGGTTTGCCGGGCGTGTAGTCTATCACACTATGCACCGCCTTGACGATCAGACCGTGCTCCAGATACCACTTTAGCAGTGGGGAGTATATGATCATCATCTTGGCGGACATTGCCCCCACGAGCTTTCTCTGTCCAAAGACCCTTTTCCTCCCGGTCCCGGCCAGGTAGTCCTTCGTGTGCTGCGGAACCTCGTTCTCATCGACTTCTCGATTAACGAACAGCGGTGACATTTCCGAGAACTTGTCTCTCAACGTTTCCGGGACCTCTATATCCAACTCCGCAAATCCGAACCACTTTTCACTCCTGACCTTCCTCACCAAACAGTCTATATACGACTGTATTTCCGGGTCGTCACACGTCCATATCGTCTCCTCCCCGCACGGCATGTCTTTCGACAGGGTAGACAGATACAGCGCATTGGCGTCGTACCACATCACCGCCTTGCACATATTCTCCTCCTGACTACCTAGCTGACCCCTGACCGTCGACCTGCCAGCCTCTGCGTATCTGGAGAACACTATGGACGGACCACCGACCAATCCCTGCTTCATCATCTCGTAAGTTTCAGACTTCGGCGACCACAGCTCGGGCGTGTCCGCCTTCCCATCGATCGATCCGCGGAGTAGGTACTGAAGGGAAACACCAGGCAGAGACACAGCATCCTTGAGTATATCCACACCTCTTCCCCTGTAGAACTCCGTCATTTTTGTCAGAGCCTCTAGAAACGGTCCTACATCCAAGTCTGTGTAGTGTTGCAACCATTCCTTGAACGTCTTTATCCCATTTGCTCGGAATACCTTCTTACACTCTTTCCACTCTGTCAACGACAGTAGGAAATCACCCTTCAACTTCGAGTACCACTAAGGATAGTCTGGCAGCTCCGTATGGTCGAGCTTGTCCGCGCTATCGAACCACTCGTACGGGAAATGAGACTTTATCGCTTTACAGTCGTACGCCTTAACCCATCGGTCGTACGTGGCACCGGGTCCCAGATACCGGATGATGTCGATAAATCTAAACTCCGGGGTAAACAGAAACATCGTCGTGTTGGCTCTCTTTCCGAACATCACCTTATTGACGGTGGCCGCCAACTTATCGACAAAGTACTGCTTTATGAGGTTCAGGTCGTACCTGCTACAGTTGAACCCCACCACCGGGACTTGGTCAATCCAAGAGATAATCTTTGCTTGCTGAAACTTCGATAACATATCTATGTCGGCCGGCAGATACTTCTTCCTAACCCCCTCCCTGATTGCCTTGCCTCTCATCTGTAGCTCGGTCACGAACTTCTCGACTAGCGTGTCAGGATCTCATTCGCAGATGTGTGTGATCCCTTAATGCATCCTATCCCCCCAACGACATCGATATAGGAACGTGCTCGACCTCGAAGGTCAGGTCTTTGGTGGGTCGTGTGGTTTTCGACTTGTCGAGATACGCCTCGAAGTCGTAGACTATCTGGTGAGGGTACAGAGTCGTCTCCTCCTCGCGTGGCGATTGTGGATAACATGAATTTAACTCCAATATATAAACATTAACGTTTACCTACATGTATGTCTTATGACGGTGTTAGCCAACGTCGCTGAGTGTACACTCAACAGTTAGTTGTCTTGCTTCAAATCACGTGAAGACAATACTATGAACATGTTGGCAATGTCTGCAGTGTGTCATGTAAACGTCCTCTATGTTTTATGTTGATACAGATACATCGATGACAGAGTATTAAAACATTAGGATACAGCCGAGATTTTTAAGAATTTGAAAATGTTTACACCTTCAAGACGACGGAACGCCTCACATTTCTGGCTGTGACTGGATACATAGGGCTTATAGGATTTGCGACCAGAATAGCTCCTGATCAAATAACATACTGCTGTAGCCCGATACTGATTGATATTGCTTTTTGAAGGATGAGGGGTGTTTCATTGATGGGACGGTGATCAGTGCAGAACCTGATCAGCAGATCTGGATATACACTGGTCACAAAACCCATAGGCCCTATTTCACCAGTCACAGCTACGTGTATGCTAATAGTGGCAGAAATGGATATAAACTGACGAAGTTCAATACATCAGGTATCTGCACAAAGACAGTGATTACTACCATTTGGGATTCGCTTATCAGCAACTTAAAACACGATTTTTTGCAAACACCAGTTTGCTTACTGTCACGGCAGTCATATTGGATGAAATTTAGAATATGCAAAACAATTGTGACGTGGTAGGTTGAATACAGGAGCAAATTGTAATGCATGATTTATATAATTAAAACTTCGTATAACACAGCAGTGTAAAATGTAATTTAAAAAAAACAAAAAAAAACAATAATTTCGGCGGCCATCTTGAAAACCATTGGTCTGGTGTATTAAAATATAATAAACTATACATTTTGCTCTTAAAGGTACATGTCCACTCAGTAGGCACAACATGATATTTATATCAGACATCATCTGAGACATTTTCTCGCAAAATAAACGTTCATTCACCATTACCCCACGTATGGATAGGAATTATTATACATTTTAAATCAGACGTAAATTTCCACACTGATATCGAGGGCGATTATCATGTTTCCCACAAATGATAAATGACATTACAATTTATTATCAGTATTTATTTTGTTGATGTGCAATGATCATACTTTATAATCTGTCGGCAAATTTTTTTTCAGGTAACGCATTTAATTATAAATAATTAAAAAATATCATGCCTCATTTGCATATGAAAATAGCCCGATAACACCGCGAGTCACTATCAAAAAAATAAATATTAGTAAATGATTATATCTGTGCGGGCACTGGTAGAATAGTGACACAATTATACACTTATTTAATTCCTATGCAGAACATTGTGTGCCTACTGAGTGGCATGCACCTTTAAGAGTATTTGAAAGATATATGTATGTGTTATATGGTGAGTATTTGCGTTAGCATACATTTAAGAAACGGTAAAACACATTGCTTATTTTGCCAAATCGTTTTAGTGCAATGTCGCAAATGTCATTTTGTATATTTTATATACTAATGTTATAACCCATTATTCAATCATTTAATCATGTGATCTTTAAATGAGATCCACCACGAGTACCATACAGTAGGACATAACGAGGTATATCCACATATGGAGAAAACAAAACTAAATATAGCTACTTTCTCAGTGAAAGTACGTAATTTATTTCCCGTACTGGAACTATGTGCTCTGCAAGTGGCATTCAGGATAACTGTGGAACTATAGATTGTATCACTCTACAAATATCGAAATATGATGAATTATGTTTGCTTGCACAGCCACTCATATTAGGCTCAAACATACTAACTTAAAATAAGGATAAATTAATAAATGACTTAATAAAGGAAATATGTTTATATTACTTATCCGAACGTAACGTACACTCAATATTTCTAGTCGAGAATGTTACGAGAATTTGGCAGAATGATTCATGTGGGGGTAGTATTTCACCAGTATTGGCTATAATGCACACCTACGCATTTGTGGTTCAACGCTCGTTTTGTTTCAGGAATGATCCTGTGTGAGTGATGGTTGGCAGATGCGCAATCGGTGTGTAACACTGTAGTTCGGAACAGATTTATTTGAGCGGGATAGAACTAAGACAGGAATAAAACACGTACACCAGCGACGTCTGTACATCGAGATCGTTTTTTAGCTATGCATATCACTATGCAAGTACAACATCGGTTAGCGTAATATTATGGTAGCCATACTGAATTACATTTAGACCCTGTAATACACATTTGACGTTTTCTCAACGTGGTACATAAATTACAGAAATAATACAGACAATAGTTATTTATTTCATTCACACTGCGCAGTTAAATGGAAACTAATCATGCATGGATGTCCAAATTATGTTGGTGTCAATCTCGGAGAGCATTTAAATAACACACTATTTAAAAGATTTTAATGAAAGACAGTGTACAAAACGAAACTAAAACAATTACTCTAATGGACAAAACGAATGCAGAACATAGAATTGAACATTTTCAAGCAACTGTGGTAATTTATTTACTATGTGTTGTATTGGCGGCCATCTTGGACGCCATTTTTGGATCATAAACGAAACGTTTAAACTTCTATAGTACGTGGTTGAATATGAGATGACAATACCTATATTGTAAGACTATTGTGAGTCAAATTGGTGTTTTATTTAGTTTTGGCAGATATCCTGGATACCATCTTGAATTTTGAAAAATGTTTTATCCGTTAAATTCCAATAGCATGTGGTGTGTAGGTGCAAAATCGGAGAAAGGCAATTGCGTATTCGCCAACGGGTTCAGCCCAAAATGGCCAAATATCGGCAGGACTCGTACATAAAATGCCATATTTTGGAATTAAATGCTAATGAAACTAAGCTTATATAAACGTATACTGGGCGAGTGTCTTTTGGTATAAAGTGTATCGGTTTCGGACAAATAGTCAGGTATTTACAAATGGCTATGTGTGAAAATATGATAAATATTTCATTAAATTATGCATAAGTGCAATATTGAACATATATTAGGTTTGTAATCTGCTTCAGAAACTAGGAGCATAAAGCAAGAATAATATGCCAGTGTATGCTAATGACAGTACTAATGTTTGTTATTTCCTGGTTCCTGCATCCTGTGATCCCAAGCCACATGTTAGGGAGAGGATTTATATAAACTTGCTTTCAATCCAATCCCATTTGTATAAGTCTGTATATACTTTGATATATGCCTTACTTGTAAACTATATACAAATGAAATATGTTTAAAAACCAATTTGCCTCAAAGCATTTCTTGGTGTTACATTTATTGTAACCACACCAAAGAACACTATAACATTAAAACTATGCATTTAATTTGTGCAAACGTGAATTATAACAACACTAGCATCTAATAAGGCATGTATGTGTAAATCTATGTACTTATATACTCAATAGTAACAACTATTAAGGTGTTTTCTTAGATGTTTATTATGCAGAACAATTATCAAAAGTTGTATATTACTTCATTACCTTTATGTTAATCAGATGTACATACTTTTATCATTGTTCATGGTATTTATGAAATACGTTCGACACTGATACTGACACTGGATTGCCTTAGCGTGAAGGATGTCCGAAGATGAGGAGACACTATCTCGCCCCTTACCGTTACTGGACCCTTTGCGCAATTAAGGACCACCAAGGAGAACTGATTTGACCCGCCATCTTGACCAGAAGTGAACTATCACGAGAGCCATAAAACCTGCCCAATAGTGGCCATAAAGGTAGGCCTGTGATATCAACTTGTGATTTACAACATTTGGCGTCGTCGGCTCCGAAGACTAGTATTGCGTATCCTTTTGGGAAATCGTTATTTGTCAGCTCCGTAGTATTTGTTGATAAAAACCATATTTCACCAGAATTAGCCTTTCCTCGCCCATTTTACATGTATATTAGATATTTCTAAATTAATTGACAACAATTGACACCCGTTTTCGATAAAATTGTGTAATTTTTCCAACTTTTGAGATTTTAAATTTTTCTTGGAAATAATTATTTCCGCGGTGCAATCACCATTATAATTCGACTTCCGTCTCGTCCAAATTTTTATCGCGTGACGTCATCAAAACTTGTGTATTTACATTTGACTTGGAATTTCTTTGTAAAATTAGCAATTTTCGGCAATAACGACAATTATTGATTAATTTATTGATAATTTTGGAAGATATTATTAATTATTTATTCTAATGCACCGAAACTAGAAAGCACGCATCTGATTGGTCAATTGAAATCAGAGCCTATAAAATATGAAAAATCACAGCATATAAAATCTCCGTTTTACCAGCCTGTGTTTTACAACTTGACATATTTATGTAACCCTACGCGCTTTTGTAAACAATGGCCAGCGCGGCAGGGAATGCAAATATTTCCAAATTAATTTCGGTACATTTTCTGTTATCCATTCGGTCATATTAACATGTACAACCCAAAGCGGAAAAGAGAATCTACCGACGGCTGACAAACGTGGCTTCAGTGTGGTGGCCCTTCAACAAATTCCTAAAAATATTACCCCACCCGCCCAAAATGCAGAAGAATTTAATAAAGTGCTCAAATGCAAACTCACTATGCCAGTACCAGCCTATAACTTTACGAATTACAATGTGCACATACATGACTATACATAATAAACTGTATTGCAGATTGGTATTCACCTGAATTAGGCGTAAATCCAATGAAATCCTAGGCCTGTTGACACAAGTTGTTGCTGACATTTCCTTTGTAAAATCACACGAACCCAATGTAGAATTGTTGGCATTTCTTTAAATGAATAAAAGCAAATAACTGTTGCAACTACACATACAAAAGCAATACAATAGTTAATATAAACATTACAGTTGAATAAATGTATAGATGTCTTAGAAAAAGTCCCGTTAATCTCTATTTGAAATGGGAATATTCTTCGGCGGAGTTAAATTTCTTCAAATTCATTTGGTGTGAGGCGGTTATCGATATGACGACAACAACCTGCTGACGCAATGAAAAAGATCACTGTTCGTGATATGCTACGACGTTTATAGAAAGCGGGGAGCACACTAGGTGCATTAGAATGGGGATAACCATGCTTTGTTTTTCGATTTGGAGCGGTATGTGTGAGGTTTTATGGTCTGTGAATCAGTTTTACGGCTCCGCTAACGCGTCGCCGTAAAACTGATTCACAGACCATAAAACCTCCCACATACCGCTCCAAATCGAAAAACAAAGCATGGTTATCCCCTAAGTTAATAAATACACGCACAGGTAATATTAGAAAATTTTATTAATTTTTTTTGTGAATTTGTAGTAATATTATTATAATTTGTTTCAGAATTACCTGTCAACAACATTGTACACTAAGAAGCTATTATTCTACTAGCTTAGGAGAGGTTGGTCATACTTCACTTTGTTTTATTGTTTATTTTCACAAAATGTTTTTCTAAAAATCTTTCGAAAAAAAGTTTTAAAAAAAAAGAAATTGTAATTTTCATTAAATATTTCTACATAATTTATCGGCCTTTTTAGTAAATTAATTGTAGTCTTTCTATTTAGCATTTCATAGTTTTACGGTATAAATAACCAACTTATTGAAATAAATTGTCACGGTTTTCGGCGATTTAACTTCATTTAGTTTTGGTAATTTTGTTTACGATAAAACTTTTGGTAGTGTATATGTTGTTCCGTTAAAGATTTTAGACATATATTTGGGGTTTATTTCATTAACTGGGATTATGTTACATTTCCTTAGCAAAAATAACATTCTACGGTTTATTTTTTCTTCGATATTTTTTTATTTTGAAATTTTAGGCGAAATTCATAGTGCGGTGGAATATTTTGATTAATTTCTTATACATGTAGTCATTATTTAATTTAATTTTTGGTAACCACATATTATATCTGTAATTAAACATTAAACTAGTGCAGATTTATTTGGATATTTGGTTATTTCATTAAATTTTTTTTTTTTATTTTAATTAAATCTTTTGGCCGAATTTTCTAATTATAAATTTTTGAAAAGTAATTTAATTATTGAGGTATCACGTACTGCTTTCGCTGACCCGGTGTCCATCCACACACACACAAGTGCACCATGCTTACGAATGAGTGCATCGACAATGAAGCGAGGCGAGATATTCTCCGAATAAACTTCTGTAGCGCTCGCGAGCTTATTGAGAAATTACCGGGAGTGGGACCGGTATATACAAAGCGTATTTTGTCAATACGCGAGAAAGAAGATAACATTTCGCGCGAGAAATTTTTGACGTTGAATATCCGAAACGTCGGAGATTTGGTGGACAATATTGATTTTTCGCCATTTGTAGAAGATTCAGTCATGTCCAGCGACAAACAACAGGCGGAGAGAGCGAAACATTGCAGGGACCATGGGGACAATGAAGGTAATGGAGGCAACCAAGAAAATGCTCAACTAGAAATGAATGAGCAACGACTCAGAGAAAGCGAAGAAAAAATGCAAAAGTATAAGGCAATTCTTAAACAAATGGATGAAGAACATCAAGGGTTACTAGAAGAAACTGACAGAGTTAGAGAAGAAAAACAAAGGCTCACAGAGGAAACAGAAAGAATAAGAAGAATCAGGTCAACTTCCAGTAATGAATTGGATGTCCTGAATAACCTCCTAAGAGCCGTGGCATCCAGACAGAATGCGGGTCCGGGAATTTCACAAACAGGTGATTGTTATTTTGAAGGCACTGACGCTTCTTCAGACATGATGTCTTCGAAGAAGCTGCCTAGTAATATGGGGCCAGTAGATCCGCATGGTTCAGAAGGCGCATACGCTTCTTCAGACATGATGTCTTCGAGGAAGCTGCCTAAGGATAGAATGAGGTCACAGTTCCCAAAGACTGACTCAAGCGACAAGGACAGCCTAAATGCTTTTTTGGACAAAATGTATTCGAAAGAGCTGGCATCCACAGATAGAAAGATAGCCATGTCACAGTCAAAATCAGGACAGGCACAGAATGCCAATGCTATTTCAGACACAATGTCTTTGAAAAAGACGGCAAATGATGATTATAGGAAACTACAACAACGCGGAGGTGCACATACTTTTTCAGACGATATGTCTTGGAAAAAGCCGCAAAGCCGATCGGATATGCGTCCAAAAACACGAGAATCCAGTCGATACGACACAGGACGGGGATCCAATAGACAGTATCCTGGTTTACCAGAAAGAATGTTCCAGGATCACTCAGAAACATCGTCCTGGAATGAAGACGACTATGTGAATCCTAGACGTGAAGGGGGGAGAGCGTACAATGATGCAGTCCGAAATAAGGTCAATGTAACTATGCCAAGAACGTTATTATTTGATGGGAAGGGGAGTTGGTCAGCATTCATAACCAAATTTAATGTTTTCGCTGAGAACCAAAATTGGACAAGAAAAGAAAGGCGAAATCATTTATGCTTGTGTTTTGAAGGCCAAGCAAGCGACTTCTTCACCAGAACCATATCGAGAGAGCCCGACATAGATTATTTCGATGTACTGAACAAAATGGAGAGACGGTTCAATATCGAAGACCTACCGGAAACTGCACAGTTGTATTTCAGCTATGCACGCAGTCCCCAAAGGAAAATATTGTTGAGTGGGCTGACCGCGTGGTGAGTATGGCAACCAAAGCATACTCAGATCTGACAGATGCACAGATATATAGACATGCCATATTCCGATTTTGTCAGGGTCTAACCGATAAAGCCGCTGGCCATTACACAATTAATCTCAGACCGAGAACCATGGAAGAAGCGATAGACAAAATTCGGTGGTATCAACACACTGACAGGATAATGTATGGCCGCAACAAACGAGACGTAAAATCAGTAAAAACTGAAGATGCATATGATACATGCTCCGTCGAATTCAGTCGAGAAGAAAACTCCGACAGTGAGCATTATGCTCAAATCTCAAGAACATTCATACCAAAGAAGCAGATTCAAGAACCAAAGCCAGATAACTCAGTGACAACAGAAAAGAAAGTTCGGTTTGAGCCACTGAATAGATATAGAGAGCTGGAGAAAAGAGTAGAGGTAGTGGAGAAGGCTGTTAGCAATATAGATACAACAATGAATGAAGGTATAGCGGACCTAACCAAGCAGATTGAAGGTCTAGCGCAGACATTGCAAAAAGGTAGACCAGTGGCTGACAAAAAAGATATTCGTTGTTATTCTTGCAACGGTCTCGGTCACTACAGTAATGAGTGCCGGAGGAAGAACTTTCGGAAAAGAATATCTGCAATCTCGGAAGGTGAAGAAGAGAGCGATGCCGAGTCGGATGAGGATTTAAACGACAGCGGGTCGGACCAGTAGGCCTACATTCGACCCGTATGAAACAAGGCCTGAGCGACCGTGGTGATGCAATAGAGGTGAAGAAAGAGGTAGATAAGCAACCGGATTGTAGTGTCAGTGACATTACAGATGGCCTAAGTCGTCTACTGATCGCTGATTCTACCCATGGAAACGTGGAACCAGAAGTTTACGGAGATGCGATTACGATTAATCAGCTACGATCATCCTCTATGATCAAAGTGCCGGTCAAGATCGAAGAAATCGAATTAGATGCCGTGGTAGACACCGCGGCGCAAGTAACGATTATATCCGACAGGGTATACAACCGGTTCCAAGAGAAACCTGCGATAATCAAGAAAGTGTCATTGCAAACCGCAGGCAGGCACATGAAATTAACAGGTGTCATTATTGGTCCAATAAAATTGAAACTGGGCAAAGTACAATACGATGTAGAGATTTATGTCGCACCCATAGAGGATGACATGCTCCTTGGACTGGATTTCATGCGTCAAAACCAGATCAGCATAAATTTGCCAAGAGCTGAGTTGCAATTAGAAGGTGAGACAATTAAGATGGACATCGTAGGCTCGTCTAGGACTAAGGTCTCAAAAGTGGTAGTTTGTTCTAAGACGGTTGTACCACCTAATACAGTCAAGATGGTCAAATGTTCTACAGACTGGAAGATGTATCAATTCATGGTAGAACCGATTCACAACCCACCGGCACTGATTGCACGAACAGTTCATTCAGACGCGCACTTGAAGGTGTGTGTAGTGAACACCACGGAGCACAATGTTGTGCTTAAGCGGAAACAGGTGGTGGGGAAAGCTTAGGAAATCACTGGTCTGGTGCCGGGAGATGGAGATTGCACCGAGGCCGGTGTCTATAAAGTCAAAACTGACGAACAACGGTTCGACACGCAAGTTCCTGATCATTCAGTTGAATTTGAAGAGCGAGCCAGTGTCTATAAAGTAAAACCTGACGAACAACGGTTCGACACGCAAGTTCCTGATCATTCAGTTGAACTTGAAGAGCGAGCCGGTATCTATAAAGTAAAACATGATGAACAAAGGTCCGAAAAGCGAGTTCCTGATCATTTAGTCGAGCTTGTGGAACGGGCAAATCAAAATCTAGAAGCAGTGGAACGTGAGCAACTGACTAGTTTGCTTATAGAAATATAGGATGTGTTTTCTATGGACGACTTTGATCTAGGAAATTTCACGGCATTGGAGCACCACATAGAAACCGGTGATGCTAGACCCATTAAGCAAAGAATGCGACGGACACCGTGCTGCTTCACAGACGAAGAAAGTGCTAACCTGGAACGTATGCTGAAAGCCAAGGTGATTGAACCGTCTACATCGGAATGGGCCGCATCTCCTGTATTGGTAAGGAAACGTGACGGATCAGTAAGATGGTGCGTGGACTACCGTGGCCTAAACAATGTCACCACAAAAGACGTGTTTCCACTGCCGTTGATTGAAGAATGCATAGATACACTTGCCGGAAATTCCTTGTACTCAAAATTAGATGCCAATTCCGCTTACTGGCAAGTCTGGATAAAGAAATCAGACAGAAAGAAGACCGCATTCCTGACCAAATATGGACTTTTTGAGTTCATTCGCATGGGATTTGGCTTGTGCAACGCCCCAGCAACGTACTGTAGAGTAATGAACTTAGTCTTGAGGGGCTTGAATTGGAAGATTCTACTAGCATTTCTCGATGACATATTGATCTTGGGAATAACTTTCCGAGACCATCTGAACAATCTCATAGAAGTGTTCAAAAGATTCAGAGAATTTGGTCTAAAATTGAAGCCAAAGAAGTGCGAGTTGTTCCAGAAACAAGTGGTGTTTCTTGGTAGGAAGATAGGTCCCAATGGGTTGGAACTCAGTGAGGAACACATAAAGGCCGTGACAGAGTGGCCAAGGCCCAAGAGCACCAAGGAGGTGGAACAATTTCTGGGGCTAGTGAACTACCACAGGATGTTTCTTAAGGACTTGGCAAAACTGGCTGTTCCTCTGTACTCAATAACCGGGAAGAAGAAATTTGAGTGGGGTGAGGAGCAGCAACAGGCGTATGAAGCCATTAAATTGACACTAACGGCCGCACCAATTTTGGCTCTACCGAACGGGGTTGATCCGTTCATTCTGGACACTGACGCCTCAGATTGTGCTATAGGAGCAGAGCTGCTACAGGTACAGGGAGTGTTGAGAGAGTGATAGCATTTGGGAGCTTGTCATTGGCAGCGGAGCAGAGGAGATACTGTACTACCAGGAAAGAATTGCTAGCAGTGGTGCGATTTACGAGGCAGTACCGACATTACTTGCTGGGGAGACGGTTCAAAGTGAGAACGGACCACAACAGCTTGAGATGGCTGTTAAATTTTAGAGATCCCCAAGGACAGTTAGCTAGATGGATTGAGGAGCTGAGTCTATACGACTTGGTCATTGAGCACCGTCCGGGGAAGCACCATGGTAATGCGGACGCATTATCACGAAAACCTGGAACTGCACTCGAATGCAACCATTACAAACTGGGACTCAAATTGCACGAATTGCCCTGCCAGGGATGCAATTACTGTCAGATGGCACACCGTAATTGGTCACAGTTTGTAGCAGATGTGGATGATGTGGTGCCCCTTCCTCAACAGGTTGGTGAAGAAACGCAGTCACTGGAGCAAGAAAATGTGTTGGCGGCATGCTCGATAGATGCAGATCAGACCACAACAGTCGGTCACTCAGCAAGGGAAGGACACTCGAAGGAGACACCCGCTTACGAGTATCCGTCTACCGTGGATGGTCCGATTGACAAAGCGACAGTCCATCGACATGTCGACATCCTATGGAAACGGGACCGTGTGGACATATATGGACCGGAAGAGCAGAAAGTTTGTATTGTGACAGATACTGCGAATCAGGAAGTCAACATTGCAGTTGAGCAGAGGATTGATCCTGACCTAGAGATCATCATTGCTTGGTTGCAACATGGGACAGTTCCCGCCGAAGGAACGCTATTCAGTGCTAGTCCAGCCGCTAAATATTATTGGCTAAATAAAGAACTATTTACACTGGAGAGCGATATCCTAAAGAAGACCAAAGATGGGAGATATCTGCTGGTAGTACCAAAAAGCTTGCAGCAGCGTGTTATGCATGCTCATGACGACCTGCCATCGGCAGGGCACCAAGGCATGGAAAGGACACGAGGACGAATCAAGGACAAATACTACTGGTTCGGCATGTCACAGATGGTTAACGGATATGTGAGCACCTGTAGAGTGTGCAACCATCGGAATAAAACTAACAGGCGAGTTAAGTTTCCGCTGACTAGCTTCCAGGCTGGTTATCCGATGGAGAGAGTGCACCTGGATTTCATGGGCCCACTTCCGCGAACTACCAAGGGTAACAAGTATGTATTAATGATGGTAGACCAGTTTACCAAGTGGGTGGAGTGCATTGCTCTACCATCACAGACGGCGGAAGTAACAGCCCATACAGCAGTATCGGAGTTCTTTTCGAGATTTGGATATCCGTTCCAGATACACTCCGATCAAGGACGGAACTTTGAAAGTCGGCTGTTTGCTGCGGTATGCGATCTGTTAGATGTACACAAGTCGCGAACCACCCCCTATCGACCATCAGCGAATGGCCAAGTTGAACGGTTCAATAGAACATTGATGGATGCCGTCAGGTGTTTTGTAGGAACACAGAATACCTGGGATAAGTACTTGCCACAGTTGGCAGGGGCCATAAGATCATCTTTCAATAAGGATACCGGGTTCACAGCCAATAAACTGATGTTAGGGAGGGAAACATATCAACCGGCAGATCTAATGTTTCCAGGAGTAGAGAGCCGAATGCCAGAGCAATCTACTGATGAGTATGTGAAAGATCTGGAAGCTGCTATTACCTCCGCGCACAGGATTGCAAGAGAAAATCTGAAGGCTAGCCAAAAACGTATGAAGAAGAATTATGACGTGAAGATCTTGGAGAAGAGTTACCAAGTCGGTGATCCCGTGTACATTTTGGACAAAGCCTCAGTGAAGGGGAAGAGCAAGAAATTGTGTCCCCAATGGAAGGGCCCCGGAATTATTGTGAAGAAAATATCATCCGCAATATACCGTATTAAGACGAAAACCGGGGTATTCACGTTGAATCACGACCACGTGAAACTGTGTAAGGATAGGGAGTTACCCGTGTGGATACAACGTCTACAAGCCAGTCCCGTTTTGCTGGCTGATGCGGCGAAGAAGAATCCTCCTGTCGATCATGAGATTCGTTATTGTTTTTGTCGCGAACCGGATGATGGGCGGTTAATGCTACAATGCGATAACTCTCTGGAGTGGTTTCACGCGTCGTGCGTAGGCTTGTCGCGGTCCGAGGTTCGTCGAATCGGCAGATACTTTTGTCGTGTGTGTGTGGCGGACCCGGGGGTCGGCAGCGGAAGTAAGACCCTGTAATTCTCGTTACAGGTGAAGAGCCACCATCATGGATGCCCAGTCTAAGGATGACGATGGTTGGCATAAACAGAGCGGGAGGACGGAGCGACACATCAGTGCCGAGACTCGGAAGGGGAGGCTAATCCCAGCTCGGGAGCTTGTACGCTAGCTCGGTATGGATAAGTCCATTGGGACTGTCCAGTACCTTGAGCTCGCAAAGCCACAATACGAGCTGGCAATCAAAAGAAAATACTGGAGGTGGATACAGGACCTCCAGTTGGATAGTACGACGTTCCTGTCGAATCGGGTGATTCTGGAACATTTCCCGAACCCAGGTGGAAGGGATATGGTCCAAATACCGCGCGTCAGGGGCACGGCGGACCAGGGGATAGGTGGACAATTGGCGCAGGATATCCGTTTGCACCACACTGACTTGCCCAAGGTAGTGTCGAACGCGGCGAGTATGGAAGTGGATATACCACCTCATGCATTCATCGATGCACCACCGAAGGGGCAGGGGCACGGCATTAGTCAAGGGGAGCCCCGTTCTAATGAACGAAGGAGGCCCGCAGTCGATGCGCCGGACAGAGCAGTGCCTCTGTCACACCAGAGACAATGGGACCGTCAGGGAGAAGGAAGGGAACATCGGCCCCGTTCTCATGAACGAAGGAGGCCAGAGATAAAAACCGACCAAGCGAACCGGTATCGAGGGCGGCCAGACAGGGAATTTGGTCACCAAGGCAACAGGACATCATCGCAAAGTTGGAACTGCCCCGTTCATCGGAACGAAGGAGGCCGGAAATGGAGTTCCACCGTTCGGAACTGGCCCGTTCATCGGAACGAAGGAGGCAGGAAAAAGAGTCGCGCCATTCGGAACGGCCCCGTTCATCGGAACGAAGGAGGCCGGGAATGGAACCCCGCCGTTCGGAGGCGCGTGAGCTAACTAGGTCACCAGAGCGCAGAAGGCCCGCAAAGGACCGACATCAAGGCACGCAAACCGAGCCTTGCCCAAGGTCGTGTACACAGTCCACGCAAACGGACCAGTGTGCCACTGTTTAGAGGTTTTAGCGAGGCACCTGGGCAACCAGACAGAAGACCTGGGCAACGACCCCCAGACAGTGCGCAATACATCGTTGGAGGTTTGCGTTACGGGCGACCAGAGAGTGGTACGAGGGGATATGTTGGACTGCTTGGATGAGGTATTGGCCGTTTCGGCCCCGTCCACTCAAGAGACTAACCGCACGGAGAGGTTACGACCCTCACTTAAAAGAAGGGCCAATATTCCGGATGATTATGTCGGCGCAAAACGCGTGCACAGACAGTCATGCCCATTTGATGACTGTGAGGTTAAGACCCGGACTGTAAAGCGGCACGCTCTGCAGGAGCACGTGCCTGCAGTATTTCACGACGGCGAAACTGAAGAAATGCTACGAAGCTTCCGGTTTCAGAATCGTCGCCTACTGGGCTTACAGACTCTATCTGAAATGGTCATAGGCCCGGAAGCAGATCCGGTGAAATTGTTGCAGTTTGCCAACCGTAATCTGATCCTGGACCCGGCCACCACAGTTTCAGATAGGACTCGCCGGGCTATGGACAAATTGTGTACTACAGCAGGGTGGTCGATACCCCGGTTTTATACGTTCGAGCCGATGAACTCGCCAGCATGTCTCATATATTGGCGAGTGATGTCGTTCCTGATGAGCCGGATCACAGGTGATGAGCCAGCCGTATTGCATCGCCGTTTCGGTTACAGCTGGACAACGCCGAGTACGCTAAACAAAAAGACTCGGCGCAGCCAAAAAGGACGGCTGACCTCGGCATCGGCTAGATGTGGAGGAGGACTAAGCGACGAAGTGGCTAAAACAGCCCCGTCTTCAACTATTCAGTCCTCTGAAGGGATATTGCCAGAGGGAAACCCGACAACACCAAGGGAATTTCCCAAGACCAGAGACGATGTGGCTAAGGGAGCCCCGTCTTCAACAACAGAGTCATCCTCGGCGTATCGATTGCCGGAAGACTACGAGACTCCATCAACTGATGTCTCGGAATCCAAAGACGATGTGGCCGAAGCAGCCCCGTCTCGGAGGTGGACGTTCTCTTCTCCAAGTGAGGCCCCCATTCGTACTGACGCTGAGGCTAAAACAGCCCCATCCTCATTGGAACGACAGTCCGAAACAGAGCTGATGATGGACTATGAGGACGACACCATTAGCCCCGTAAAGTCGCTGACATCTCTTCGCGCGAGCGAAGAAGAAATCCTACTTGAGGTGGATGTAGCGACTGAAAGGGAAGGACACGGCATACCACCACCGTTGGACACTACGGTCCAACGAAGATTGCAGATGTTGGCGTCAACAGCAGGGACTTCCACCGCAAGTCCTAAGCAGCTTACCCGGACACACACGGAAGGCGGCCGGACACCCGCGGCCCCCGGGGTGCTATCACCGAGCCGCATGACGTATGCCAAGGTTGTGGCCACTGGAGCCCCCTTATCTGTTTGAATTGTACGGCCTCAACCCAGTCCCCAAAGAAAAGAAAAAGCGGTTCGACCATCTGGGACTGAGGTTCGGTTGTTTGACAGCCATTTTCATCTAGATCGGTTAGCGGACAAACTAAGAGTCGAGACAACCGATATAGACACCATTGTAAACCAACATACTGAGGTTGCGCCCCAGAATAAGGCTAATTTGGAGGGTGGCGTGTTGGTGTTCTGTGACCCGGAAAGTTGGTCAAGAATTCCGATAGTCTCGGATCCACGATGGGCAATAGCTGTCGGCCTTCATCCCAAGAAGGTACAGCGAGCAGGGCAAGAAGGTCTGAAACAAATGAAGACACTGCGCAAGCGCCCGAATGTCGCAGGCCTTGGTGAAGTAGGCCTAGATTACAGTGTGGATCGCTCCTTGTGGGAAGAACAGAGAAGGACCCTGGATGTCGTACTGCAGTGGGCAAAGCCTAAACAAGTACTGGTACTTCATGTCAAAGGAGCGACAAAAGACTATAAAGCAAGGAGTGCATACGCCGACTGTTTCGAGCTAGTTCGCCAGAATTGCACCCGGGACCAACAGATCCACCTACATTGCTTTGTGGGGGACATAAAAGAGGTCAACACGTAGAGAAATGCCTTTCCTCATTGCTACTTCAGCTTTGCAGGAAAAGTCATCCACTTTGACTCTGTCCAGAGGGAGGCGATGCGGAGGGTGCCACTGGATCGTCTGCTGATCGAGACCGACTCTCCATATATGCCTATGGTGGCTGGACTTAGAACGACTACCCCCGCGTATATCGGTGAGGTAGCTAGCTTGGTCGCCCAGATAAGACGAGAGCCAATGTCGCTCATTGCGGAGGAGACTACCAGCAATGGGCGTCGCTTGTATGGCCGACAAGACTAATTGGCCTCTGCAATGATGTCGAACGTATACAGGCGGAACTAAATCATAGATGTGGCTGAATAACGACGTGTTTTTAAACATAAAGAGAACCGTCTCTAATTCATTGTTTGGCCACTCCAACTATGGAAATGATTCCGCACCTCAGGGAGTGCCACTATGGCACCCGATTTGAAATGCCGTACTCTACATATGTGGCTGGTGCTCAAACGAAGGAGTACGCTGCTGTTTAGAAAACCGGGGAGAGTGTGGTATTTATGGAAATACGTTCTTCACTGATACTGACACTGGGTTGCCTTAGCGTGAAGGATGTCCGAAGATGAGGAGACACTATCTTGCCCCTTACCGTTACTGGACCCTTTGCGCAATTAAGGACCACCAAGGAGAACTGATTTGACCCGCCATCTTGACCAGAAGTGAACTATCACGAGAGCCATAAAACCTGCCCAATAGTGGCCATAAAGGTAGGCCTGTGATATCAACTTGTGATTTACAACAGTTCCAATTGAGTCAAATGTACACTGTTGATAGTCAATATATTGATTACTCAGAACAATCCTCTACGTTTGAAATGTATTAACACTCAATTACATTGTATGCCTGCAGGGTCAACACTCAACTATTTCAGTAGACATTACAGTCACTGTTCTACATAGGCTATTAATGTGAGGCCATATCCTCATCATCCCGTCTATGTCCAGTACTATTGTACAGTGTTACTCATTGACAACGCCTAATGCAATGGGTGATAATCTTAAAGGCATTATAATAGAGTGACATGATGACGCAATGCATGTCCTTTTCTCATTTGAAACCAGACATTAGGAACTATAGTTGTAAGTTAAATTGGTAAGACTAGTGTTTCCGTTTAACAGTTTTGTTACAGCTATTGTTCTAAAGCCATCATTATAGCTATATTTGAAATTAATGTGATTCTCGGTAGTCTTTTGAAACTTTAGGACATTATGCTTCACCCAGTTCCCCTTATTACCATGTATGTCTACCCGATCACCAAAACCGATTTCTTTGCTATTGACTAAATGTCATACGCTGCTGAACCGCATTGGAATAACTATGTATATGTATTTACTGCTTGCCACATACTATTGTATCCCAGTGACTTGGAATACAAATTGAAGTGCTTCATTTCGCATGTTCCATTGCAGAATGCATTGAATCACACGTCATGTGTGTCTGACTAGACTCAAATAACTGTTCTGTTCTGTGTTATCAAATTGTGTTGAAGTCTTCTCTATATATAGCAAACCAGTTGCGAAATACTGATTCCTGTGTTGTTCTGTGCTGAATCGGAGTATAGAACATCATGTTTGATGGCTGGTTGCAAACATTTCAATTGCACAATCAGACAATATCCATATTCTGGTTTCATCCTAAATGTAATATGTGCCATTATATATCGTTACATTGACCCTTACAATGCTGAATTAATTGTTAACGTCTGATTTTTAATGTCTATACTTAATGTTTTCACATAAAAGATATAGTTTATAGTTTATACATGTATCCAATGGAAATAATTCTAAGGTGCTGCCACACTATGTTTCTTTTGATGACAAAATATGAAACAACATTAGACGATGATTTTCGTTTCCCGCATTCTAAGGGTTAACAACGTATAACTCACTAACATGACCGTTTATTTTATATACATGTCCTATCTTAATAACAATTGAGCAATGTGTATATAGAACAGCCTCAATGTCGATTGTTGCTGTAAAGACTGACTTGTCAGTCCTGTTTATGTGTCTGAAAGTTTATTTTTCTTTGCGAGATTGTAAATGACGTTGCTGTATTTCTGTTTCAGCACGTGTCAACATATTTCCCTTTTCCTATTAATTATACGAAATGAATGTGTTACAGCAATCCTCTTTAGGTTTGTGAGAAAAATGATTGTACGTATTATGAAAAATCTCTTGATATGTAATTGACGATGCAGGGTTAATTCCATGTCATACACACTTCAATTTGTACAAGTCATACGTGTCTGCAGTGATATATATTTTTTCAATAATCTACTCTTAGAGAATTCCCATTTTGTTAATGACTTTCCATCACAGGGAATGATTCTATGCCCTTTTATATGAATTAATATAATCTTTATGTCTATAATATTAAATGTTAACCAAATTTGGTCCAATATTGATTTTATAGCGAGAAAACAATTTCGACATGTTAAATCCCCATAGATATCGTCACAGAGTGACGATGTCTATGTGAATTTACCATGGGGATTTGTTTCTAATTTCAGAAATAGTGGACCGATTTTTAAAATGTAACTTTTGCTTTCTTAGTTAGATCATTTCCAAGACATCTAGTTCGGTTTTAGAATCAATTTCCAAAATGTTTCGTTTTTCGACTGCTTCTCCAGGGTCTCCACTTCTTTTCACCAATGTTAAATTCCCATAGATAACTCATTTTTCGTAATTAAATCAATATTTGACCACATTTTACTAAATATAAAGAGGGCTCATTCTTAAATTGTGATACAATTTAATAGCATCGAAAAAGATAATTGTGTTTGCATTGTTTACATGGCCGTACGATTTGGGCAGGTTTCGTGAAACAGACAGTAGACTCATGTCAGCCACATACACAAATCAAACTCTGTGGTTTTTGACAATATACGTGTTGATAATCGCCAGATTTGTTAGATTTGGAATAATAAATGTACAATATAAGTTTTATTGACGTATTAGTCATGCAGCTACAGTTTTATATGAAAAGTATATGAAGTGTTTATCATTGGCATATACTTGGACGTAATATATCGTTGAAATCATAATATAATGTTGTTTATGAAATAGTGAAACGAGAAAATGTCATGTTTACGTCAGATTATTTGTTTCCCTTGTCTTGGTTTAAATATTAGTGGTATCTATAAACATATATTAATTTTTGAAATTGTGATATTCAAAGAGTTCCCCATGAGTCAAAACAGGCTGACCCTTTCAATACGGTTGACACTATAAACAAACACTCACTTATAATGTTAACGTAATATCGAAGTGAATAAATGGTATGTATTTATTTCGTTTGTGAGTCGTACATTGCTATGTCTCAGAGTGTACAATGATGTCCGTTTCTGTGCTTACAGCTTCATGTTCGCCTTTATGTATACTAGTTATAGTCTATATAATCCACAGGAACAAATATTGACATTGCGACAAGGAGTATGTTGATCATTATACGTAGATATTGTTCTGAAACTAGTAACATGGCCGGTATTCATTAAACTACTAGCACAGCAATGTGTACACCATGTCCTTGAAATTACAATAATAAATGATACATTTGGATGCAAACAGTTGATAAATCATACTCATGTAAATAGCATCGCAGATTATTCAAACACACATGCATAACAACTTCAATAAGAACATAGTAGATAGTAAGCATGTACATATAAATGGCTTTATTCAAAATTGATTGACTTATTTTCCAGCGCGTCGCGCGTCAAATACACACACTTGTTTGGCTTTGACACAGCAACATTAAAATATTATCCATAGGATAACGCACCATTTATTTTCAGAAGAGACAAATTTAACACACACACTCAAGATGGCTGACAAAAGACTGATACATGGTGGAATATTAATTTTGGCTGACATCTTGATTTTATGAAAGTATCATCATTACATATTCATATGAAAGCTGGTTTTGATAACTATCAAACTAATTTATGTTGCCTACTAGTTCATTAATTTGTGATTGCAGTTAATTACTTGAAATGTAATATCTTAGGACAGGCATGGAGTACAGTGTAGAAGTGTTGACATTTGGCAGCCATCTTGGATTTATATATGAAATTTCGGCTATCACAATATGTGTCACTGCCCGTCCAGATAATTTAACAAGGTTATGAAGTTTATATACACTGTGCATATAGTTGCCCATTGTTTTGCGATATTTCTCGCATGTTTTGAATACTATTTTACATATCTCATACTTAGGAATTGGTATCTCCTAATTAGGACTAAATATCGCCTAATTATAGGTTACTACATACTAAGATTTAAAACAAATTGTTTGAATTTGGCACCATGACAATTTCACTTGTGGCGTAATCGGTAAAATACAATACGTTTATTCACACAAAGCCACATAGCGTGATATACGAGGCATACCTGGGAATACGTTATGTCAGATGGGTACAATTGACATAGTCTTTGATATATTATATTGATAATAATGTTTTTTTTATATAAACATGGCTAGTTTCTTAACAGCTTTCCTGAACTATTTTAAAAAAGCTGCTTGAATTTCAATGTATTTTGCCTCCGAAAATAGAATGGCTTTATAGACCATTTACGTCATTTCTCATAGTACGAAATCAAATGCGACACTATGTCCATAGACTACCAGTTACGGTGCCCACTCACGTATCGCCCGTATCCTGTGAGGAGCGGGATGCCCGGATCGGCAACACGGTATTGAAGCCGCACAAGTGAAGACATCGGTGACACACTGTACTCACCACGGTGGCTATGATTGTCCTAAACTCTATCACTCACACCGTGTACACCACATGGTTGATCATGGAATTCATCGAAATGATTGTAAAAACTGGAAATTTCAAAGCACGTGTTAACCGCCATAATAGATTTATGCAACCTATACATAGCACTGATATCGCTGGTCAGGTAAACAGATTTAACAACATCAGTAGTATATACAGCAACACAAACGCCGTCTGTTGGTTGCTGGTTGACGGCGACATTCAGAGCTGACGACATATCCTGGTAGCCGGGCATGTGATTCATGGCGCGTGTTCTTAAATTCGGATTCACGTTTCGTGCCTCGTTTGTACCATTACGTGGACTGTGGTGGGTTGCATTATTCTCGTGTACTGAAGTTCCATACACATTCACCATTGGTGTATTGTTCTGATCCGATATTGCCTGCATGGCATGGGCTTTACCCTCAATCGTCGAGTTATCGTGTATCTGTACAGTTTTCATACTGCTGGCGATTGCTGCATTTTCCCGCATTTCAATGTTTATCACTGGGATATCGGAATCTTCCTGCACCGTCCGCGATATTAACGTGTCATTTGGTCTGGATTTCATTTCTTTTCTCTAGTGTTGATGGGTAGTTGCTGCTCTTCCACTTGTTACGTAGAGAAACAAATATCGCCGTGTACAATATATTTGTAACAATTAACGGGAACAGAAAACAGCTAAAGTATACCTTCATTACATTTGGGAAATTGGCGCCAAACGCCGTCTCCATAGGAACTCGCGTTCCGGGACGAGCCACAGTATAATTGGGATGGTACAAAACATACCGCTCAGTCACCAGGCGTCAGTATTGACGAGGACAGTGTGTCGATTCTTCCACGTCGTCTTGTTCAATTCCATGGAGCGAATAATCACGTACCGGTGAATGCCAATTCCCAGAATGTTGAACAACGATGATAGTTGTGTCGCCTGGAAAACAGAGAATACCAGTTTACAGTCCGTTTCATGTCTTTCTGCCGATAGAATATTAGTTATTAAGAACATTAAATCTAAAAAATATTTAAATGTAATATCAATAAGAAAAATGTCACCATCCCCATATTTCTATTTGATGAAATTTCATCAAAAATACCATGGGGCGAACAGGAGCTGGAGAATGGCCAACGGTGTCGATAGACGGCAAGTAGAGGAAATTGATGCCGAAACCACAGGCGCTTTGTAGTATGAACAACAAAATGCTTGTTAAATAATTTTACTTTGATATTAAATATCTAGAAGGTAGGACACTCACCATCTTTTCAACCAACGGAAGTGGCACTAGTGTACCTTGGGTCCGGCTCTCTTTTTCAATACTTGCAACGCGGGTCCCGGCCTTCGTGTGCGTTACTATTACTGAATTATCGAGCCGGGCAGAAGGTAAATAACCCACTTCCGTTGGTTGAACAGATGACGAGTGGCCTACCTTCTATATATTTAATATCGGAGTAAAATTTGGTATGATTGAAAGAGGCTTTACTCGTTCATACCACAAAGTGCCTCCGGCTGAAACCTGCCTACATAGTCCGGAAATAATGTAGCTGGTGTCGAAATTATCGAAATGTAGTTGAGATTATTGTTGTATTCTCATTTCCGTGTTTCATGTTTCATGCAAAGATATAACAAAACATGTCCATTATGGCTTACAGGTGCATGCCCACTCAGTAGGCACAAACTGTTCTTTATAGCAGAGACATCATCAGAGACATTTTTCTGACAATACAAAAAATCATTCACCACTACCACACGTAATGATTGGCATTATTATACATTTTATATCAGACGTAAATATCAGGGGCGATAAACGTGTTTTTTGATGTGCAATGATCATTCTCTATAATCTGTAGAAAATAATATTTTTTTCAGGTGACACATTTAATTAGTATAAACAATTAAAACATAGCATGCCTCATTTGCAAATGAAAATAGCCTGATATCACCGCGCGTCACTATCAGTAAAACAATATTACTAAATGATTATATCTGTATAGCGAGCACTCGTAAATTTTAGAATTAGTGGAGTACTGACACAATTATACACTTATTTAATTCCTATAAAGAACAGTTTGTGCCTACTGAGTGGGCATGTACCTTTAAACCATCGACTGGCACTGATACCGTGTCTTTGGTGAATAAAATATCATCTGTCCAGACTGAGCAAAGGCTGCTCTGAGACTACACTGGACACCACTCTTATGACCACTACTTACTTTGTATGAATTTAATTCACCGCTTTCTATGAAAATGAATGAATGCAAATGGCTCGTAAAACCATCTGTATTATTTCTCCCTGCACTGAAAGCGACATATATATTCAAGATTTAACAAACTAAGTATAATAAGTTCACTTATTGATACATGAAACACTTATATCCGTGTTTTCGGTGTTGGATTGTACATGGTAAACGAGGAAAACCGTGGTTGTGTTGCCACTGAATGTTTTGCACACACCTTGTAACACGATATTAGAACCATTAACCCAATTGTTCTGGTGTCACGTTTCACGTTTTTATACGTTGAAGGAGAAATTTCCAATTTAAGGATACATTTATTAATTTTTAATATACTAAATTTATTACATTATCACAGCCAAAATGGCTGTGATAATGTATTAAATTCAGTATAATAATTCTGCATACTTTTAATCATCAAATATATGCAGTCGTTAGTTCTATACATGTATGACATAATGCATTTCGGGAAAAATAAATGATTACTCCCTCAAAGTAGACTCTGCTAGATAAGTATACTTTGAAATGTTGATAAAATCGGCTACAGGATTCATTACTGTGGCTTTCTTCCCAATATACTGAATCATAAAAGACACACTGGGATTACAAAATGATTCGCTCCATTACTATTTATATCATGAATGTGTATTCTTACAGTTTGCCATTTTACCTATTATACAATTGTCATGTACTTGTGCATTAGTGCACTATTATTTCATATAGAACTAACGCCTGCATATATTTGATGATTAAACGTAATTATGCAAAATTATTATACGGAATTTATTAAATTATCACAGCCATTTTGGCTGTGGTACTAAATTCAGTATAATACAAATTAATAAATTTGTCTCTAAATTGAAAATTTCTCCATCAAAGTATACTTTGCTAGATACATGTACATGTAAGTATGATTTGCAATTTTCGTGAAATCGGCTACATAACCTTGACATAGAGAGAGAGAGAGAGAGAGAGAGAGAGAGAGAGAAAGAGCGAGAGAGAGAGACAGAGAGAGAGAGAGAGAGAGAGAGAGAGAGAGAGAGAGAGAGAGAGAGAGAGAGAGAGATAAGGAGGTTAATGGTGTCGCGTTTCACGGTGTGATCTGGATTCATTACTGTGGCTTTATTCCCAATGTACTGAATCATAAAAGACACACTGGTATTACAAATGTACTAGCTCCATTACTATTTATATCATGAATCTGTATTATTACAGTTTGCCATGTTACCTATTAATCAATAGTCATGTACTTTTGCATGCATATCATATCATATACCACTAGTTCGTCTGAGAGTTTGTTCAAATAAACACTATGTTCTGTTTTGTTTTGTTCTGTAATTAAGAATGTGAGATTTTACAAATCGATCCACACATTATTAAATAATCTATTTTAACCCCATGTTAAAGGTACATGCCCACTCAGTAGGCACAACATGTTCTTTGTAGGAATTAAATGCGTGTACATTTGTGTCAGTATTCCACCAGTTCTAAAAATTACGAGTGTCCGCTATAAAAATACACGTATAATCATTTAGTTATATTTAATTTACTGATAGTGATTCGCGGTCGTATCAGGTTATTTTCATATGCAAATGAGGCATACAGTTTTTAAATTATGTATACTACTTAAATGAGTCATTTGAAAACATAATATTTTCGATAGATTATACAGAATGATCATTGCACATCAAAAATAAATACAGAGAATAAAAAGTAATATCCTTTAACATTTTAAGGAGACACGGTTATCGCCATTGATATCATTGTGAAAAGTTACGTCTGAAATAAAATGTATAATAAAGCCGATAAACACGTGGGGTAATGGTGAATTAATGTTTATTTTGCCAGAAAATGTTTCAGATGATGTCTCTCATATAATGAACAGTGTTTGCCTACTGCGTGCGCATGCACCTTTAAATTCCCATAGGATTATTCTTGCAATAAAATCAAAATGTCATCAAATAATAACAATTGGGATTGTTACGTTTTTGTTATTCATGAACATAAATTTACATTTAAATATTATTAGGAAATAACATATGCAGTCTATGTTCAATAAATAAAGATCCAATACTTGTTAACAAGAAAACAATGTTAATGTGAAATTGACAGACTATCATAATGTTGCACAGTCTTACAAAGTTAACATTATAGTCGTTTGTCATGTAACGTTTCATGCTAACCGATGCCTATTAAATGGAAACTATTTTTCGTTGAAAAGCACACGGTAACGTCATGTGACGCGCTTCGACCAATGAAACGTCCGTTTTAAATTCGTCATCCCGTTTTATCAGCCAGTACTTACATTGTATATGGCCATTAGAGAACTGAAAATCGCCATGACCAGGCTGCAGCCGAATATACTATTCTTGAATGACGGCGAGTAGTCATCGAACAATACGAGAAAGCTGCTGACACCCGTCATCATATCGTTGGCGCTGAGAAACACAAACTGATCGATTGCGAAACGTTGTTCAGAAAGGTTGTCAGCATGGCAAGTATAACTCGGGCGGTTACATGTATGTACATACTCGCAGTTCCCATCCTTAAAACCACGAAGTTAATATGTTTGTTTTGCGTATATACTTAGCTTGTTAAATGTTCCTGAGCTAAAAATACAGCCATCAACCCGCTTCTAAATACGGCTGAGCGTGAGCTAAACCAATCAGAAGTGTTCGCATTTGCAATGTAACACGCACGTTCATGCGATGGCACAACCTGTTACTGATGAAAACAATTGTACTATTCCACATTTGTTCGCTATTTAATTTAACTTCGTCATCTATTTATATATTAACAACTATCGTGTTACAGCGCAAATTACATGTTTTCGCCAACATCTTGTAAATTATATTTCTCTAAATTATTCCTTGTCGTACTTTACAAAATAGCACACATAATAATAAATTATATGTGGCATTGACTGGTAATTTCTGACCGATGTAGCTCCTGATCAAATAGAACACTCATGTAGCCTGATAACGATATATATTGCTTGTTACAAGCGTGGCGGTTGTTTTATTAAATAAATAGCGAACTCTGCAGATGCTGATCAAACTGTGCGGATGCATCTGCGCTGGTCGCAAAACCAATTTCTCCAGTCACAGCCAAATATTACAATTAACAAAGAATGAAACATTTAATTACGAAAACAATTCATTAAAACCGAACGCCATCAGTAGTTATCTCCGTATTGTCATGGAAACCATGAATCTGAATTTATTTGACAACCATAAGCCGACGAATATTGGTTCCTTCACTAAAATAAATAACGAATGTTACGCAACGAACATTCGAGCACGAATCGGCGAAGTAATATTTCACTGCTGAACATAGCAAATTTCCTCCAACTTATTCAATGTGGCCTCCAATATGACTGACACAACCTGCTAATTTGTATAATATATTGATCAAACTGTGTATAATGTTTCAGAAGTATCTTCCTTTTACCGTAATTACATTTATATACGAGCACATTGTAGACATAACGTATACATTTCACTAATTATTTGTGAGGAAAAATGTGTAGTTTTGCCTGCCAGCCTATATTTGTATGCACCTATGCCTACTTTCCTTCCATTGTTTATATTATGATAGTGTCAGATCTTATATTTTAAGACATATATATTTGACAAATTATAATACATAACATATGCTACTAATCAAAGGTTAGATAACATGACCTTCTCAGGTGGTTACCAGGAATATATATTGTTTGCAAGTTATATGACGCAAGTTATATAGTATGTGTAATGCATATGGATTGCACGGCAACGCATACATTATATAAGTACACACTTTGTAGAATCATGCAATACTGATATTGTATGTATATGGAAGTATGTGACACACTGTTCATGTCTTATTATTTTAAAGTTTGCTGCTGACAACCGATGTTAAAATAGTCTCCTGTCCGTGGGAACATGTTTACACTAACCATGCTAAATGACAAGCTGTGGGTGGTAGGCTGGCTGGGTGGTTGGCTGGCTGGGCGGTTAATTGTGAGGGTAATCTTTACCAGAATCGTGATATCCTTGATTTTGGCAGGTTCACTTATAATTTGGCTTTCTTGTACGTGAATGTTGAAGCCGGTTATCCCAATTGTATGTGTACTAATATTAGTCTACTCAGATTACGTTTAGGGGAGTAAGTGAACATATGACAATAGCTGTTGACAGCCCGTTAAATACAATTACTGTCTGTTTCTTGGAATGCTGCCCAAGATTTATTGCTATAAAAAACACGCCCAACTGAATTTTCTTTTCCATAACATTATCCAAAACAGTTTTTTTAGAAATGAGCCTCCTTTTTATTTCCCAAAAATTCGTCAAATAATTACGTTATTTCGATAAAACTGCCACGGACGGCATTTGCCATACACATTTCCGTCTAGTTGTCAAAAAATGACACCCTGGCTGATTTTCAAATTTTTATGAACAAATAAGCAACTTTAGACATAATGGTTCAGAATGAGACTTACCTACTACACTTTTTGAACATTTTGATGTGTATATACACCATTGTTTCAATCGTCAGTTTAAATACATATTGAAAATCTGTTCTGTTTTCAATGAACCGTCGCTGTGTTTTTGTGTGTCAAAAAAGAAGATGGCTGGAATTCCGATGTGGACAAGTCCAAAGTCAGGGGTATTCACAATTTATCGTTGATGGAATGTTGTGCAATTAAGTTGGTCAGTGAATTGATCAACAGCTGTATTATTTAATGGTAATAAGTTTAGGACTATTGTTTTATCTTTAAATTGTGTTCTGATCTCATCGTTACAGCCATTGAAGTCAGTTCTGAGCGCACAGGCACTGATATACCACAGGGGGGAGGGAGTCCAAATGTCATGTGTGTGATAGATCTATATATCTCTGATCATTTATAAAAATGTTCGTTTATATTTCCTTTATAAAATAACATGTTCTTTTTTTCGGGTGTACTTTATGGTCATGTGTATATATAAAGTTCTCTGTTTCTCTTATTGCTCTCGATTTATTTGTTATTTGTGTGATTTATATCAAGTACAAATCGTGTGACATTTTTTTTTTTTTTTTTTTTAATGATGACTGAACTCGTACAAGTCTTGTGTGAAGTGGAGCGTCTTTTTAATTTTTTTGTTCTGTTCGAAGAGTGTGCTATGTCATGTTTTGTATGACCTATTTGGGCACTTGGAGGAGGGCACAGGTACACTTTTGGCCGGTATACAGACCAATAGCTGATAAGTATTCTTTCATTCTGTCGGAAATATGATATTCCTCCCGCTCGTCGTAAAATGGTGTATGGGTTTCCACTTTTATTTTGTCACATTTATTTTTACTAATTTGCCATTTTTCACAATGTTCTGGGCGGACATTTCTCAAGTTATTTGACCTTAACTTTGGACATGGGGAGCCTGGGTGGGGCGTCGAATGAAAACATGAACGATGAAAAAACATGCACATGAAGTTTGAAGTCAATCGCTCATACAGAAAAAGAAGTTGTAGTAGAATGGAGAAATGTGCACGCTTCTACTGGAAGCAAATAAAATTTACTGGACGGAGTCACAGCCATATACGATGCAATCGGTCCCCGTCGAAACTCCGTACTCAAATGCACGGTCTTATAATAACCGATTACCGTTTGAAGGGCGTATTCCTTCTGCCTGTACAGAACACGTCCAAACCTTTGCTGAAACATCACAACTATTATGATGTATTATTTTCGAGAAACAGCTACATGCAATGGTGATATATATTTTGTATAATATAAGCACTGCCTCCTCAAATAGTACCCGTCCGCGTCGTCTGCTGCAGCTAATAGAATTGTATCAATATGTTCTTCGTTCATTCCTACTGTCGACGGCGCGATCGAGAAAGACAAAGAAAGGAATGCTCCGTAATAAGGAAACCTCAATTCTGGCTGCAGTAATACACAGTCGTTAACACACGACAAAAATAGATCACACATGTGCGAATCCAGGCAGAGCTGTTTCCCGGCGCACACCGACTCTCTCTATCTCGCGATAGCGTGTTTAATGTTTCGGTTTTATTAGACACATAATGCAACATTTAACTTTCTGATTGTCATATCTTTTCATGGAGCATGGTCTCTGCACCCATAGCAATCTTGAAAATAATTCAATACACATTGAGCTGCAGCGTATTGCCAGGATCCAAATCCCTATACACGTGAATCCTGGGTCCGCCTTAAACAAGTGATATATCCATTGTTTCTTGAGCAGTATCTGTATTGTGGATATGAGTTGACCGTTCCATTTCACATTATTATGTACCCGGAAAAACATTTCTAGGTATGTATGATATAGCCACCATGCCCGTCGGTTCGCCTGTTTTCGGTTTTAATTTATTGAATGCAAAATCATATAAATGGTCATATGGTATGTTTTGTGTTATCAAGTTGACAATTTGATAAGCCCACCACGGTAGGTCAAGCAACTACATTCCAAATGTCAGTGTGCAACCATGCGTGGTCCCACGCCGTGGGTATATTCGTCACTGCATTATCATTCCAATAACACTGCTATAAAACAAACTACATTACAATTTTCAGTGTGCAAACATGCGTGGTCCAACGCCGTGGGTATATTCGTCACTGCATTATCATTCCAATAGCACTACCATAAAACAAACTACATTACAATTTTCAGTGTGCAACCATGTAAATTATGACTTTCATATTTAATTTGAAAAACCTCAAACTCAAGGAGCAATTGAGAATGTTTAGATGCTTTATAGCAAGTTCGTAAAATCAAACTAAAAAATTACAATGTGATATCGAAACTGTAATATTTGGCTGTTGAATACATTTTATGAAAGATGCTCGCTTTGTGCTGCTATTGTTTAGATGATTGAGTACTTCACACTGCTTAGCCGAATTGAGAAGTATATTTCTTCTGTCTGATTCTATTAGTTGTTCATTGAACGATTTGGCACAAGCTTCTTCACTCGAAGAATGCACATTATAAGAACACCCCATGTTCATAAATGGACTGGTATGAAAATAATTTGGTGATGATTGGCTTGGTTGCAAAATTAACATGCACAAGTCCTGTCCCGTTACTTAGGGGTGAACGTGTTAATCTTCAGAGGTCTGTCCGTGGATGTGCAAAACCAAATTATTAGCCCTTTGCGCCGTCGATAACGCACCCCCTAAATTAATTCTTGCCTGCTGAGACTGTATTATGTTCTATAATGCAGTCTCCCATCCGAGATTCGAGTTTCTTTTTGCTATTGAACAGATAGCCATTACATCTGAAAATATGTAACTTAGTGGGGTTAAATCTGGCAATATGTGAACTAGTAAATAGTAAGTAATTATTGTATTGTAGTAACATGTGTTAAATGTAGCATACACGTTTATATTTGAATACTGACGAAAACACCTGGCACTATGGAGCTATATGTCGCTTTCAAATGGTCAGTTATCTGTGAGTTGAGTATGCATGCTAAAATAATGTAAGCAACGATGGCTACTTAATTTGAGCACAGTGGTGCATGTACCAAAGAAACGTTGACTAGTTTATGATCAAAATGTCACGCACTGTTAAGCAAACCCGATTACATGGGAGTTTGTGACCACCGTAGACCCAGAGCCGCACAGGCGGTTCACAGTATACACTGATCACTAGCCATGTATACAATGTACCGTTATCGATTATTGTCATAAGACGGGTTCCCAGTATGAGGCTCAATATCATAAATATAAATCAAATTGTTTGTTTGGAACAATGAAATATGGAATAGTTTTTAATACAATACTTATACGAACTAAACTATATACCCAAGTGTAAAATGAGAGAAATAACCCCAAATATAAATGTTTTGAAATTTGATATAGGATATCTATTCGATATCGAACAAAACAATCGTATTGAAGGAATCATACCTAAACAATTTTGACAATATATGGGAGCCATTAAAGAACCTATATGCATTCGAATCGCAGTCAATTGACATCAATTAACGAAACATGTAGATACCCCGCCCCCACCCCATCGTTCACAATTTCTTGAACTGCTTTGTCCGACAAGGTTTACGACCAAGCAAGCATATTAAAAACAACAACTACACCCGTTTTCGTCATTTTGTTTGTTCCTATAAAAACGTTACATTCATACATACAACACGTAATACTTGTGGCATGCTGCTTGTTGCCGCTAATATTGACTCAACCCTTTCACAATACTGTCTGTTTCACGAAAGCTGCCCAAATTTTACGGCCATATAAACAATTCAAAAACAATATTTCTTTCCATAATATTAAATTAAAGGAAATTTTAAGAATGAGCCTTTTTTTTATTTCGTGAAATTTGGTCAAATATTGGTTTTATTAAGAAAAAATTATTTCTCTATGGGAATTTAACATGGGGGAAAAAGAGGTAGAGGGTTTGTCAAGGAGGAGGGAGGAGTCAAGAAACTAAATAAATGGAAATTGGCTCCGAAACCTAGCTAGATAGCTTGGAAACGATCTAACTATGAAAACAAGTTAAATTTTAAAAATCGGTAAAGTATTTCTGAAATCCAAAAAAAAATTCAGATGTTAAATCCCCATAGACATCACTTTGTGAAGATGCTATGGGGATTTAACATGGGGAACTAGATTGAACTAGATTTATTGATTGATTGATTGTTGGTGTTGCAGTTTCATTAACCCTTAACGGTACATGCCCACTCAGTAGGTACAAAATGTTTTTTACATCAGAGACATCATCTGGGACATTTCCTGGCAAAATAAACATTCATGCGCCATTATCCCACGTACTGATTGGCATTATTATACATGTTATATCAGACGTAAATTTACACACTAATATCAGGGGCGACAACCGTGTTTGATTAAAATGTTAACGGACATTACTATTTAATCTCTGTATTTATTTTATGATGTGCAATGATCATACTTTAAAATCTGTCGAAAATTTTATTTTTTCAGGTGACGCATTTCTTTAGTATAAATAATTAAAAAACATCATGCCTCATTTGCATATGAAAATAGCCTGATAACACCGCGCGTCACTATCAGTAAAATAAATATTACTAAATGATTATATTTGTATAGCGGGCAATTGTAACGTTTAGAACTGGTGGAATAATGACACAGTTATACACTTATTTAATTCCTATACATGACATTTTGGGCTTACTGAGCGGGCATGTACCTTTAAAGCGCTGGAAACGACAATTGTCGTCTGCTGTTTTAAATATTTTTATATTTTCTCCTCAAAAACATACTGAGACGATTCTACTGCGCTGCCAAAACAGGTTTTTAAAGAGATTAATATATACAACATGAGCAGACTGCAATTTTCTTTTTCAGCGTTTTAATGGTTAAGGGTTAAACTATTGATATGCCACAACTACAGTATGCACTGCTACAGTATGTACCAAAACATTCAACAACATTACAGATTATGCATAGCAATATCAGAAAGATACGGTAACACATATACAAGACATCATCAATTCAAGTATAAATGCAGATTCCAGATATCTATGATCATTATAGATATATTGAAAAACTGATTGAAGAGCAATAGTTACAAGAATTCCGCCACGGAAGCGGTGTCGCGCCTGAAAATGCCTTGTCGGTACATCGCCATGTTAACTTCTGTTTTGTGAATTAAATAGTTGGCCCCGGATCGAGTATATTAAAACGTACAAATGACGTCTTGGGGAAACCGCTGACAACATTTTCAATGTATGGAAGCCGAAACTTGTTAGAATTTTTTTTTTAATTTGTTCCCTCACTATAATTTACCACTTTAAATACTGACTTATTTACCCGCTTCCCTGAACGTAGAATTGACACTCATCTTGGCGTGTATTGGCCACCATAGACAAATGTCAATCAGGCCGAATTTGGGAATGTCACTAAAATCCGCTGTAAATCCATCGATAGAATGAGGATTAAACATCAGTTAGACCCACACGTGCGAGTTTTGTTTCGCACAGGTGTCGGGTGAGTTTAAAAATAGACTTTCGGAAGGTCAAACTTGATGTCGTTTGTGTGTTAAACGTGTCGCGTGTTTCGGAGAGTATTCGGAGGGGAGTTAACTCTGCCGAAAATTATAGCCTGTTACTAAATTTAGCGATGGCCGCACGATTTGTGCCGCAAATGGGGGCAAATCACGCGCAACAAAATAATCCGATGTATTTTTGTACGTAGAACATCCGTTGTTGATATTGTGCAGTGCAAGTACATGTAGTTTTTCATAATATTATTTTCAATTAGCGATTGCGTATGACAGTTAAACGTTGAGTAACACACTGCATTTTGTTGTTATGGTTACTCCAAGATATCACTACGGACCATCGCATCGAGTGGGGTCTGGGGCGTGGCTAATTGTCGGAGGCGATCCCAATACATAGGTTTACCCTATGTGAAAACGATTGGTATGGGTTAAATGTTTTGATAATATTTCCATCCAACAGGTTCATCCAACTGGTCCGTCGAATATAACGTTAACAATTGATTCCGTCCTTATGTGACCTTTACTGTTGCTAGGACGTTAAAATATACTCATTCTCATGTGTTTGTGTTGAAGGGGTTGACGTAGGTGTTAGCATTTACTGATAGTATATACAGATACCATGCTACTGTTATATATTGTGTGCATGACAGCCGGCTACAATAAAATGCAAGTACAGTTGAGCCTCGCTGTACTGAACACCATAGGTACCGCCAGGGTGTCCGGTATAGCGAGTTTTCCACTGTAAGCAATCAATCACCAGCTGTCATTGCCACAGCATGGGCCTGTTGGAAGAGCGGGGCTTTGAGATACATGAGTTGTCCAGTTGAACCTCTATATACCGAACACGCCGATGGTATCCGTGGTGTTTGGTATATTGAGATTCCACTGTATTAAAATAATTGAAATAAAGTGGACTCGTACCCTGCTGTCATGTACACTCCAGTTTCTACACAGGTATGTATTTCCTATTCTGTAACATGTATGTTTGTGAATAAAAAGAAAATAAAGATAAACAAATATAAATCAAAGTACTGAAAGTACTGAAATATGTTAGAAATATATTGAAAATCGTCCACCCCCTTTTACTGCTAGCTCCGTACTGTCCAGTGAAATCCACACACATTAGATGCTGTAGTCATGCGCACGAAGTGTCTCGATTAGTATCTTCCAGAATTTAACTGATAAACTGAACACAAACCTATGAGAACAGAGAATATTATATGTAGAGTTTTAGATACATATCAAGACAGACCAAAAAGCCATAGGATAAGTTGGCACAGGGTTTATGTAATCGGATGAGCTTGAAATAATGCCCCCGTGATCGGGTCCTACCGCTATACTAACTCGGTTCATCATGATCACTCGTTTGCTTAGCTTAAGGACCCAATCACTCGTGCATTATTTCACGATAATCAGTTAACCTGGTTAAATAAACGGTTTGTAATAAAAATCCCAATACACTGGTATAATATATATGCAACTAAGACCGCTACAGAAAACATGCTGATTGATACATACAGATTCATTTAATGCCTCTTAGCTTATGTAATAAATGGAATTTAACATTTGTGTTGATTGAATATGATATGTATTAAACTTGTTGACTGATTTCATAAGAAACTCGGCATAGCCTCGTTTCTTATGAAATCAGTAAACGCGTTTAATAAATATCATATTAAATCATCACTCATGCAAGATCCTCTATGTATAATATAGCGGGATTTGTCATATGAGACACGCCATGTGATTGTGTACATACGAACATCATTATCATGAAAATATTTACAAGTTACGATATTGTCCGTACATGACGTCGAAAGATAAAGAGATACTATTCCGCATTTGCTATGAAAATTTCGTCATCTTTCGACATCATTCACAGAAAATATTACGTTTTCTGTAAATATATTTCATGAAAAATAACACATACATGTAGGTACAAAATCACATGGCGTGTCCCACATACTGTCGTAGTATATGTCGTAGTTACAAATGAGATTGTTTTGTCATAAGAATAATTAAATAGTGTGACCACACATTTGAACCGTATTGTCGAAAAGTCATAAACGGGTGGTCACAAAAGTTGTTTAGATGTGAACAAATATCCTATAATTATAGGTTACATGTATATGATTTGTATGTTGACATATGCACGAGTTCCACAGCGTGCGATTTTGCACGACTTTAGGAGCGCAATATCATTGCTCAGCGGAAGAAGTGGCATATATTCACATACAAATCAACCTTGTTATTATATACGTACATCAATCGCAATTTATAAGCGCTTAACAAATATACACACTATAAATAAAATAAACAAATTAGTGATGATTTCGAAGGGACTATTTTGCGACGTGAACCGTAGTTCCGGCACTGACCAATACGAAATCATATTCATTGACGGTTTCCGTTGCATAGTGTATCAATGGGAATCGAAAGTACGTACAGTGAAGCCTCTCTAAACCGGACACCCTGGGAGGTCCCCAGGGTGTCCGGCTTTTAGAGGTTTCACTGTAAATCAGGCATTTGATCATTCTGAGCCATATATGTGTGCTATGCGATCACGAACAGACATTATCACCTGAGATAAATGACCAGAAAAACAATATCACTTGTGTTTGCTTGGTTGTCGGTTTAGAGAGGTTCCACTGTATATAATAAATATCTAATATTTCTGTGAACCTAGTCGACAATTGGGGAAAACAAAATATAAACATACAAATGATGGTACAGTGTAACGTCTATGAAGCAGACACCCTGGTAGATCCCCAGTGTGTCCGTTTTATGGAGGTTCGCCAGCCTGGTAGATCCCCAGTGTGTCCGTTTTAGGGAGGTTCGCCACCCTGGTAGATCCCCAGTGTGTCCGTTTTAGGGAGGTTCACCACCCTGGTAGATCCCCAGTATGTCCGTTTTATGGATGTTCGCCACCCTGGTAGATCCCCGTTTTATGTCCTAGGATGTTCGCCACCTGGTAGATCCCCAGTATGTCCGTTTTAGGGATGTTCGCCACCCTGGTAGATCCCCAGTGTGTCCCATTTAGGGAAGTTCGCCACCCTGGTAGATCCCCAGCATGTCCCATTTAGGGAGGTTCGCCGCCCTGGTAGATCCTCAGTGTGTCCGTTTTAGGGAGGTTCGCCACCCTGATATATCCCTAATGTGTCCGTTATAGGGATGTTCGCCACCCTGGTATATCCCCAGTGTGTCCGTTTTAGGGATGTTCGCCACCCTGATAGATCCTCAGTGTGTCGGTTTTAGGGATGTTCGCCAACCAGGTAGATCCCCAGTATGTCCGTTTTATGGATGTTCGCCACCCTGGTAGATCCCCAATGTGTCCGTTTTAGGGATGTTCGCCACCCTGATAGATCCCCAATGTGTCTGTTTTAGGGATGTTCGCCACCTTGATAAATTCCCAATGTGTCCGTGTTAGGGATCTTCGCCACACTGGTAGATCCCCAGTGTGTCCGTTTTAGGGATGTTCGCCACGCTGGTAGATCCCCAGTGTGTCCGTTTTATGGAGGTTCGCCACCCTGGTAGATCCCCAATGTGTCCGTTTTATGGAGTTTCGCCACCCAGGTAGATCCCCAATGTGTCCGTTTTATGGAGTTTCGCCACCCAGGTAGATCCCCAATGTGTCCGTTTTATGGAGGTTCGCCACCCTGGTAGATCCCCAATGTATCCGTTTTATGGAGGTTCGCCACCCTGGTAGATCCCCAATGTATCCGTTTGAGGGAGGTTCGCCACGCTGGTAGATCCCCAATGTGTCCGTTTTATGGAGTTTCGCCACCCAGGTAGATCCCCAATGTGTCCGTTTATGAGGTTTCGCCACCCAGGTAGATCCCCAGTGTAAGTTTCCGAGGAGTTCCCCGCCACGCCACCTGGTAGATCCCCAATGTGTCCGTTTATGGAGTTCCACCCAGGTAGATCCCCAAGTGTCCGTTTTATGGAGTTTCGCCACCCGGTAGATCCCCAATGTGTCCGTTTATGGAGGTTTCGCCCCCGGAGATCCCCATGTATCCGTTTTAGGAGTTCGCCACCCAGGTAGATCCCCAGTGTCCGTTTTATGGAGGTTCCCGCCCCACCCTGGTAGATCCCCAATGTGTCCGTTTTATGGAGGTTCGCCACCCTGGTAGATCCCCAATGTGTCCGTTTTATGGAGTTTCGCCACCCAGGTAGATCCCCAGTGTATCCGTCTGAGGGATGTACGCCACCCTGGTAGATTCCCAGTGTGTCCGTTGTAGGGATGTTCACCACCCTGATAAATCCCCAGTGTGTCCGTTTTAGGGAGGTTCGCCACCCTGGTAGATCCCCATTGTTTCCGTTTTAGGGATGTTCGCCACCCTGGTAGATCCACAGTATGTCCGTTTTAGGGATGTTCGCCATCCTGGTAGATCCCCCGTCTGTCACATTTAGGGAGGTTCGCCTCTCTGGTAGATCCCAAGTGTGTCCGTTTTAGGGATGTTCGCCACCCTGATAGATCCTCAGTGTGTCCGTTTTAGGGAGGTTCGCCTCCCTGGTAGATCCCCAGTGTGTCCGTTTTAGGGATGTTTGCCACCCTGATAGATCCTCAGTGTGTCCGTTTTATGGGAGGTTCGCCTCCCGGAGGTCCCGGCCCCTTGGCTAGATCCCCAGTGTCCGTTTTAGGGATTGTGATCCCCGCCTTCGGGCACCCTGTAGTCAATGTGTCCGTTTTAGGGATGTTCGCCACCTTGATAAATCCCCAATGTGTCCGTTTTAGGGATGTTCGCCACACTGGTAGATCCCCAGTGTGTCCGTTTTAGGGATGTTCGCCACGCTGGTAGATCCCCAGTGTGTCCATTTTATGGAGGTTCGCCACCCTGGTAGATCCCGAATGTGTCCGTTTCATGGAGTTTCGCCACCCAGGTAGATCCCCAGTGTATTCGTTTGAGGGATGTTCGCCACCCTGGTAGATCCCGAATGTGTCCGTTTTATGGAGTTTCGCCACCCTGGTAGATCCCCAGTGTATCCGTTTGAGGGATGTTCGCCACCCTGGTAGATTCCCAGTATGTCCGTTGTAGGGATGTTCACCACCCTGGTAGATCCCCAGTGTGTCCGTTGTAGGGATGTTCACCACCCTGGTAGATCCCCAGTGTGTCCGTTTTATGGAGGTTCGCCACCCTGGTAGATCCCCAATGTGTCCGTTTTAGGGATGTTCGCCACCCTGGTAGATCCACAGTATGTCCGTTTTAGGGATGTTCACCACCCTGGTAGATCCCCCGTCTGTCCCATTTAGGGAGGTTCGCCGCCATGGCAGATCCTCAGTGTGTCCGTTTTAGGGAGGTTCGCCTCCCTGGTAGATCCCCAATGTGTCCGTTTTAGGGATGTTCGCAGCCCTGGTAGATCCGCAGTGTTTCCCTTTTAGGGATGTTCGCCACCCTGGTAGATCCCCAGTGTATCCGTTTTAGGGGGGTTCGCCACCCTGGTCGATCTCCAATGTGTCCGTTTTAGGGAGGTTCGCCACCCTGGTAGATACCCAGTGTGTCCGTTTTAGGGAGATTCCACTGCACACCGAGCATGACGAGCATAGTTACACAAGACAAGCGTGGAATAAATAGAAGGACGGGTTACATGTACATGTACTAAAATATAGTTGGCCAACTAAGTGAATATATATGGGCCGCGCTCTGTGAAAACCAGCCTTAATGACAACGTCATGAAAGGATGAAAATGACTTCTCAAAGATACGCATAAATTTACCAACGTGACGTCACTTTTGACACTTGGAATTGTTTCGTCATTGCAATAAGTTGTCCTATTTATAGCCGTACGCTTTAAGGCTCACAAATATTTTAATGTTGGATATGTATGGCAGAATTGTACAGTTGTTTTCATAGTGGTTCAGATAGTTGTCTTTTTTTGTATTCGGTTTCCTTCAAGAAAATAAGTAGCATTTGTCTTGTATTATTTGTATACATAATAATATTATATTATATGGACGAATTGTGAAATGACATTTGAAACTAAATAACCATACTACCGGTATGTTTAGATAACACATAACAAAATCAGTATTATGTAATGCTAATATTTCTTTTAAACTTTATTTATATATTTATATATCAATTACAATCAAACGCGAGAACAATTGTAGTCGGCGTAGATGGAGGCGTCTGCATGTTTCTTAATTTGGGTTGAAACCGGAATACTCAAAGCAAACAAACGTATCCTATCTGGCGACCACCATCAAATATACATGTACTTACAACTTGAAGATCGAACCAGGGGCGCATGTGTACGCTCTTTACTAATTATGCTATACGATACCGTTCAGATTAGAGCGGGGTCGGGTGTTTTCGGCCGTCTTAGACGGAACCGTACACGCTGTACAAACCCTGTTCCGATTGTGGGATTCATTAGACTGCATTACGCATTTTGGTGAGAAATGCTAGGGTCACACTTTCACGATGTTGCTACGATCTCTCACGTTCTATGAGACATCGTGACGGATATAAAAAATACTCTGTAGATGGATGTTGTACGTGTACAACACGAGCTTACTACGAGTATAACACGATCTTACTACGTCCTCAGTACGATGTCAGTACGTGTTCAATACGATGTTCTCGCGATAAAGACGAGTTCATTACGTGTTGTGTACGAGCTAGTTACGTGCTTTCTACGACATACACACGATCTCTGCGGGTTAGTCACGATGTCATTTGCATGGC
This sequence comes from Conchocele bisecta, assembly GCA_029237695.1. Classification (NCBI taxonomy): domain Eukaryota; kingdom Metazoa; phylum Mollusca; class Bivalvia; order Lucinida; family Thyasiridae; genus Conchocele; species Conchocele bisecta. Next base: position 19,415,568 of record CM055278.1, on the reverse strand, counting down.
ACCGGAACATGAAAATGACTGTATTTTGGCGCATTTTTGTCGAGTTTTTGGCGCCTTTTTATGGGTTCACGGCGGCAGCAACACAATCTCACCTTCATTTACACAAGATAGTCGAAGAAATATGTCACACCAGCAGCTCACTGTTGATTGGCAGTACAGGCGCGTTGTGGTTGGTGTTGTTGCGGCCACCACCTTGGTTGTACGTAGACGTCGACGGAGGGAAGAGGAAGACCGCCGCCGCCGTCAGGTGAACCGTACAATTTGGGTCAGGAGGTGGCTCATGCGTAGGCCTGATCACGGGTTTTACGACGCCTTACTACAAGAGCTGGCACGGGAGGACCTGGCGGGGTTCCAGAACTTTCTGCGTGTGGAACCGGCCTTGTTTAGGGAGCTTCTGGATCGCGTCGGTCCGAGGATAGAGAGGCGGATGACCTTCATGAGGAAACCACTGGAGCCAGCCCTACGCCTGGCCATTACGCTCCGTTACCTGGCAACTGGAAACTCATATAAGTCTCTCCACTACGGGTTCAGGGTGGGCAGGAGCACAATCTGTGATATTTTTCCAGAAACCTGCAATGCCATCATTGAGGAGTTTGGAGAGGAGTTTCTGAAGGTATGAATACTCAATATTTTATTACAATATGTGTAATTTATTAATATTGTCGATGTACCAGTATTCGGCCTGTCCCAATGTTCGGGTGGCTCCACCTAAAGTGACATGCTACTCTTGTGAGAGCTTCAATAATGGGCATGTTTGTGCAGATGCACCAAATGTTATTTTGTTTTTCACAGACACTGACAATGGTACGTACACAGCACACTTTGTAAGAAAACTCGTGGTGTTGATAACTTTGGTTATTTTAGTGAATAATTAACAATTCTGAAGACCCATAGTAGTCAGGACATCACGTGTCTCTTCCATGTAAATTCATATATGTTCGAATTGTGAGTATGTGCTTTTGTGATGAATTGGTAATTTTACGTGAATGTATTATATTTATGTTTCAGTGTCCATCAACACCCGATCAGTGGAGAGTGGTGGCCGATGGGTTCTCGGAAAGGTGGAACTTTCATAATTGTTTGGGGGCCCTTGATGGCAAGCATGTCGCGATCACAGCGCCCAGTGGTTCCGGATCAGTGTACTTCAACTACAAAGGTTTCCACAGCATTGTACTGATGGCCCTGGTTGACAGCGAGTACCGCTTCCAGTATGTGGACGTGGGTGCAAATGGCGGGTAAGAAAACTTACAAAATTGCATTTACATGTATTAGCAGTGTTGATTGTGCTTTAATATAGTTTTGGCTGCGGGACCGTTCGTCCCAGAGCCTGTTCATCACAGGGACTGTTCGTTCCTGGACTGTTCGTGCCGAGACCATTCGTGCCATTTTTATACCCCATGAAAAGACGGGACTGTTAGTACAATGTTTAAACTTTCTTGCAGCCGGGACAGTTCTTGCTGCGGGATATGGAAGTCCGCATTATACATCGCCTTTCCCAAATATGCGACCACTTGTTACTATCCAGCAAAATGCCAATTGATGTAAACTTTCTTCTTGCTCACGTGGAATGAAGCAATTTGTGTGATGTTTTAATTATTATTTCTTTGTGCTTTTCTTCCGATAGCGCCGTGCTATAATAATGTTATCATGCGTTACACGCACGTACGGACACACTCAGTAGCAGAAGTATGTACGGACAAACAGTACAGCACATTAATGCTGACATGTTAAATATAGCCTACAACCTGACAACTGGCCCAGATAACTGGCACGAACAATCCCGGTAATTAATACTGCCGATTCAGGGACTGTTCGTACCATAATCAAATTCCCATTGAAAATACACGGCGGTACTGTTCGTCCCACGTTTGGCACGAATAGTCCCGTTATGAACAGTCCGTGTGCCATATTTTCAGGCCACTGGTCAGGTGTAATCATTAAATTACATGAATGTTTGACAGTAACCATGGTAACCGTGAATATTGTACTGTGATATAGAAATAACGAACGTAGCTTAGAAATAATAAAAATGCTTATTTATCTTATATGGATTCATCGATGCCATTTCAGAGCTTCGGATGGTGGTGTCTTTGCGGAAACGACGTTGCGGGCAGCGCTGGAGAACAACACCCTCGGTGTTCCCCCTCCCACATATTTTCCCAGAGACGACCAACCTATGCCATACTCCATAGTGGCAGACGACGCGTTCGCCATGCGATCATGGCTGATGAAGCCATACCCCCAGAGGGCGATGACTCGGGAACAACGCCTCTACAACTACAGGCTGTCACGTGCACGACGCGTTGTGGAGAATGCATTTGGAATCCTCTCACATAGGTAATAGTATAGCTTGTAACTAGCAATTTACATGTGTCTAATCACTGTGTAACTCACATTTCATGAGAATAGTTTAAAGTTACATAATGGCTCAAAATGCATAGTTTCACGAAGAAAAGCAGGTTTGATTAAATTGTTTAGTAATTAAAAATAACGTATTGTTCCAAATAAAAGAGCAGGAAGTATCAATATTTATTAGTTTATCGCCGCTGGAAAGTTGTCAGACAACAACAAGATTGGCTTGACGTGCCACGTCAGTTGTTTATCTTGCAATACTGTAACGGATCTGATTGGCGAATTTAAATCATAACAAGTAGCTAGCCAATCGATATGGCTTACAGGTAAACAACTGTGTATGAAACCAATACTTATTAGTGCTATTAAATCACTATTTTGACTAAACATATGTGTATCATTAGTATGTACGGTCATATATATGCATAATCATCTGATTTATGAGAAAACAAACTAGCATCACATGTAAGCTGAGTTACAGCTATAGTAGCTTTAATCGTTAGTTGTGTCTATGACTGGCGAAAATGTGGTAATTGCCGATGCGACCAGTGTAACCTCATATCAGCATGCTCATCCAGGTGATCTGTCGAGTTCGCCATTCAATCAGTGGCATGGGTGTGAAGTTTCTGTCAAACAGTAGTTATATTAATCAGGCTATTGGTGTCCTAGCGGATCAGGAGCTGAATTGACCACAAATGCCATATACCACAATTTCTCCAGTCGAGGCAACGTTTGTGATATACTTTCAGGTTCCGATTCCTCCTTTCTCCAATGGCACAGAAGACTGAGAATAGCAAGGCTATAGTTTTGGGGCGTGTGTCATCCATAACATACTGAGGACTAGGTTCCCCACTGGCACCACTAGACTCGCAGATCGAGAGGACCCTGAGACACACGACGTCATACCGGGCACATGGAGAGACAACGAGTGTCTGGCCGGACTCGATGCGTTGCGTGGTAACCAGTCAACGTGTACAGCCAAGGCAGTGCGGGACTACCAGCGCCAGTACTATACCAGTGAAGTGGGCAGAGTTTCGTGGCAGGATGACATGATTTAGACTTGGTGATGAATGTACGTATTAATAAATACACCCGGAGAACACCCGGCTCACTTAGCCCGATTGTCTCCTAAAAATAATAAGATCCGACTTATCTTACTACTTTTACTAGAGATATAACATGATTCAACTCTCAGATACAAGCAAAACATATCTGAGGCTCAAACCATGTAGATTGGGATCCCGGAAAGGATGAACCCCATTCGTTAAATTACCCTTCGTGTGCACCCTCCTACCTCCCACGATCAGCATGGAATGTCCTTTGAATTATACTACATGATAATCATCTGCACTGTCTCGTGCACTTGCTACAGCAGTTGTAAGAAATGTCATACAGGTACAAAGCTAACACATCATTTTATTGGGCCTAATAGCTTTTTATCTGTTGAAGTATGATAAATCACTCTGACCGTTTCTGACAGAAAATAAACAGCAAACGAATATGCAGACTCGGTCATCCTGTTGTCACCGTAGGAAATCATTTGTGTTGTGAGAAGTTTGAAACCGTTTCAGACACGCCGCAATACTGGATCTACTCATTACAATAGTGCATGTATGTACCGCCACACGTACAATGTATGGCATATACTAAACTAGTTTGTGTCTGATCATTCAGTGCATATTTTCAAATTCACTAATGGCCTTGGTGAATATCCTATATGTCAGGCCCTTATACATGTATGTGGCTAGTATTCACCTCATCACCAGGGAGTAACTGTGCATATCATTTATAACGGACCCGATATAAGACAATTTCAAAACGTTGTTAATACATGAACATTTTAGCATGTAACAAAACATTGGAAACACAAAAGATAAGTCCACCATTCATTATGTTCGATTCAACCTTCAAAGACTTAAGTAATCAACAGAGAAAACGTCGAACATGTTCAAATGTCTCTTAGTATATTGACAGTTAACGTTAATCAATGATACAATATGTATCACCAGAATTACACTAGTCATCAAAGTTGAAATATTCATCAACGCCTGTTGCGTCTGTAGAACTGGCGGCGGTGATGTTTGTGTCAGTGATACTGGGACTGCCGCTGGTTGTCATTAGGTGCATATAATGTCCTCCGGGTCGTTGTGTCTGCATGTTGGGCGGTTGTAACTGGTGCACGTACTGCGATGGGCTGGTGATCGTTGAGGCAGGCGGTCGGTTGAAAGTGTGCCCATGGCCATGGCTGCTGCGGTTGAGCCTCGGAGGAGCGTTGACGTTGACATTATGATTGTAATTATATGGGTTGAAGGATGGTGCCAGTGCAGGTGTCCTGTATCCAGCGCCGAAGTCTGTTGATACAGATGGTGCCGCCCCAGAGTAGTTCCTGATGACCATCATCATCTCGATCTTGACATCATTCCACCGCTCTTCCGGTACGCGCCTCATGCTGCTCACAATGTCTCTTGCAAAATTGTCCAGTTCAGCGGAAGCGGGTGAAGTCGGACCAGGTGTTGGAGCTGCAGTCTTCAATAGTTTCGAGCAAATCTGAAGCATACAGCATGCAAATTATTTTGAGTCAAGAAACTATACACTACATAGCAATCTGGCTGTATCACGGGTGGAAAACGATCCACTGCAGCACATCAGTCCTCTTGACTTTGCGTGCAATGCAGCTACTGCTGCAGTGGATCGTTTACCACCCGTGTAGGCCCTACATGTATATGGGGCATTAGTGCAGCATATGGGTCATCGCAAATATTTTGATATGTGTATCAATACTAATATAATCCCGTGTTTCATGGCGTTGAATGTTGTTCAATTTGCACACAGCCGTGAAAATATTGGAATAGCAAGGCAAGTTCTGCCCCAGCTGCCAGTCCCTTTTCCGACGGCCGTGCATGGACATGCAAGTTTGAGTACTGACCTTTTCAATTGTCTCAATGTCAGATTCCTCCGACGTCTTCTTGACCTTAGTGCTGCCGGACTTTCCTCGCCCCGTCCCGTCTCTGCTGGTGGGCACCGACTCAAAGGCAGATTCCATGTCCACGTCCTGTAGGGCTGCGGTGTCTTGACTACCCTGGCTCGAAATCTCCAACCCATCATCTTCTTCATCAACAGGTCCAGGCCCATCTGGCACGTAGCTCCCCAACTACAACAGCAATTGACATAACTAAAATTATAGTCCGATTAGCGTAGCTGATCCGAGGGTAATAACCAACTTGTTACCGCAATAAAGGTATGAACTGATCAGACACGTCTCAGTCCCTTGACAATACACCAAATTGAACAATCCGAATGATTTTGTTTCGGGATAAACGGGACAGTGCCACATGTCATAGCAATCGACCAATTGCTACGGTAGATCTTATGTGCATTGATGTTGTTTTCTACTTTCAGGATGCCGTAACATGTACCAGCCGAGGCAGGTGTCAACTTATGTGAGCAGAGAGCCAAAGAGACAGGAGTGTCATATGTCATATAATGTTTGATTTATTCGAATTTGATACGTATTTTAAGAAACGTAATAAACACAACCCTGGCTCTATGTATTATATATAGTGGCACCCGTATGTGATGGTTTTAAAGTCGTCACAATCATTATATCTAACCACATACATATAAGCATTACTACATGTACATCCAACATGTCCAATAGTAATAGTAGTAAAATAACGTACTTTGTAACCTTCACGGCCCTTGATCCTGATGATGTGGTCCGAGAGAAAATTAAAGGACTGCTTAATGCAGAGTTCCCGGTCAGTGAGTTTGGGCCCTGTGCTTGCGCCAGACCAGGACTTTGCTTCTTTGGAGAGTTTCCCGTAGTACGTCCTCATGCTGTTCCACCACATTGACAGTTGAGCAACTGCAAACAGATAACATAATTATAGCACTTAATAAGTGCTTTGGTCCTCAGAAATATAAAATGCGCATATACAAGCATTTTATGTCATGTATACATTTCTTACAAAGAACCATCAACACTATGAACAATATACTCACAAAATGAGAGAGAGAAAACAAACATGTTTCGGTGCATCAAATGACAGGTGTGCGACCAGTGTAGCCCCAGATCAGCCTGCGCATCCGCGCAGTCTGATCAGGGCCTACACTGTTCGCAATTCAGTCAGTGAACCATCCATCATGCCCCTAACAGATGTAGTGTAGATCAATATTGGGATACAGTAATGTGTTAGGGGATCAGGATCTAGACTTGCCACAAAACCCATAAGTCCCATTTCTCCAGTCACAGCCACATATTACGAGTTTCAACATTTTTTTCTGTTTTCTTTTGTGTGGGCTAATACGTGTATCCGTCACAATTACTTGGTGAAATCGTTATCCTCCGAACGATACACAACATACATGTACGAGTACATACATGGTTATTAGGGAGGTTGCGATTTTAACACTGGTACAGAAACTTGCGCGTGTAGAGGTGTTTATGCGTGGATCATCATCGATATTTGCTGTGATTTAAATATTGTTACCCGTTATGGATGGGTACAATACGTGTAGGTATTAATTAAACATATACTACCTGAGTACCGATATTAACGGTAATTTTCGCAACTGTTTATAAACGTCAACGTGTACGTGTTGCCCGTAGCTACCCGTTCCGGTTAAAATATTAAATCGCAACCTCCCTATTGTCACAATTTGGTGAAAAGCTTCACCATTTAAATCCACATTTTCTTAATAGGGAGATTGCGAAATCAGCCGTATACGCGTATGTGAACGTGTAACACATGCATTTAATGTATACAAGAATTGCCCCTTTGACCAGTGATATAACTAATTATTGTAGACATGCGGTTGATTTTGCAACCCGTCTCATCTACAATAAAGCGGTCCTGTCTCGCACAGCATGCCTCCAATCAGCAATGTGTGATTTTAAATATATCTACGCCTACAGTTCATTTTTAAGTATAAACTTGACCTGATGTCTCGGTAACTGATGATTGACTTGAAACTTCAGTTTTACATTTACCATCCTAGAGGATCCTAAATGAGGGTTCGTTGTTTATGGAACGTAATTAACGAGTCTCATAAAAAGGATAAAATCGAGCCTATTTAAGGGCGAGTTTTTATTCTTTTTAGAAGATGAGATTAAAACATTCTTTAAAACTCACCGGTACATTCTCCCCCCTCCGTGTCTTTGATCTCCTTGGCCTTGTCTTCCATCATTCTCTGCTTCACCTGCGTCATCCTATAATCGCGACACCTCTTGTTGTAGAAACGTTGATTGTCTCTGTACCATTCGGCCATGTATTTCTCATGGTCAGGAGTGAATGGGAATGGCATGGCGTTCTGCTTCCTCTTCTTGGGGGTCTTCTTTGGTGTCTTCCTGGGGGTCCCGGCAACCTCTTTGGCTCGTGCGTGTAGTATGCGGGGCGGTGGAGTGACGATGCTGGGCTCCCCGTCATCCTGCTCATCGACCTCCATCTGCTGCTTCCCGACCTCGCTCTCCACGTCTCTCTCCATGACCTCAACCCCGACCTTCTCTACCCCGACCTTCTCTACCCCGACATTCTCTACCCCGACCTTCTCTACACCGACCTTCTCTACCCCGACCTGCTCCACTTCCACCTTCTCCACTTCCACCTGCTCCACTTCCACCTGCTCCACTTCGATATGCTCTCTCTCCACCATCTGTCACTGTCACCTTCCTCTGACTCTTCCCCAGGGGCCCCAGCCTTCGACCACATTTCTTTCGAGGGGGCATGGTAGGCTAATTATTTTGTCGAATTTAACTTGATGTCTCTACTGCGACTACATGTATTAAAACTGATCGCGGGCGACAGGCCGGCCGGTATTTATACTTGTGATGATCTAGCCTCATCCGCACGACACCACGTGACACATCGTTCCTCAATCGTGTTAAACACGTAGTCAACACGTGAGCATCGTATGCAGCTCGCGTTGCGTCGTGACTATGTCGTGGTCTACACGTGTTGAGTTCGTAGTAACATCGTACCATACACGGGACAAGGACGTAGCTTGCACGTAGTGTACTCGTGTCAATCGTACGCAACACGTGACTATCGTAACTAGCTCGTGTTCAGGTCGGGACCAATATGATGTACGATGTTAGTACGTGTATAGTACGAACTACAAGAGCAGGCTACGTCAATGTCGAGTACACCACGTGTATAACACGAGTATAACACGAGTACAACACGATTCCCCACGAGCAATGCTAAAGTTTTGAACAAGTTGAAAATTTCGCCACTATTGACAGCCAGCTACGATCGCCCACGAAGTGTCCCGAGCACACTGCGTCCTCACTACGAGTACATTGCGAGTACATTGCGAGTTGATTACGAATCAACAAGAGCTTCCTGCACGTGGTAGATCGTAGTAACATCGTGAAAGTGTGACCCTAGCATTATACGCTAACTTTCATTTGAACGTGACAAACCTTAATATAATATCGATTTTCGAAATATGTAGACACACACGGGTAAATCTGCATTCATGTATTTATGACTTAAGTATGTGTCTACGTAGATCTACATAGTGAATGATCATATTTATGAAAAGGTCTAGGTTTACAGATTTCGTTCTATGGAAAACGATTTAATTCGTATTGGCAATACTTTCTGCACTGTTTGTCGCAAATTTAAAACTCACGGGGAAATGAAGATGCGCAATATAAGATATCAACTTAGGTTTAAACGTGTTTACTGATGGGGGCCGTTAGTGCTGACGCCTGATCAGACCCGGCCCCGCTGTACGTGAAAGTGTGCCCGCAACCGTTACTTCTATTAAAGAAAGTGTAAACAGTGGGCTCATTAACTGTGACACGTATTCTGGATAAAATTAGCCACGAATAGAACTGGGCATAGGTCTTAATCAATTTGATTTACTGGTTCACCGTCAAATATTTCGAAAATGAACATGAAATAAAATTCGGAAATTGTCAGAAAAATAATCGTATCACCGATACAAATTATGGTAGTTGTTATTACGCGGCTCCTGCCATATCGCATCATGTTGACACTGGGCTAAACATGTTTTATTATTTAGTATTTAGTGTGTTGGTATTGTGTCACAGACATATTTAGTGCGAACATAATTGTAGCCACCGGGGGTCCGTTTCACTAAATTTCGTACGACTAAAATGTTCGTAAGTGCAAATCTAGGATCGTCTGGCAATTTAAACTCATGGATTTACATTTATTGAGCATAGGCTGCTCATTAAATGTAAATCCAATAATTGTTTACAGGAAAACGTTGTTAATGTGGAATTAAACTGTGGAATTTTAATGTTGTACTTACGAACATTTTAGTTGTACGAAGTTTAGTGAAACGGGCCCAAGGGACGTAGCCTACTGATTTCTATATGTATCTGCAACCACCTTCATGTACCTTCTAATGTCACGTAATTTTTAGCGACTTTAAAAAATATCACATTGCATCAGCCGTACGATTGCCGTTTGATAACTGTTACATATTAGTTTAATTGACCACTTGTAAATATGGTTATATGAATGTATGGCATATAATAATTTTACTAGTATTTTTGCAATCAGTGCAGACCCTGATCAGGCTGCGCAGATGCACAGGTCTCCAACATTTACACATTTAAGAAGTCATATTTTAGATCGTTGTTAATTTACTTACTTATAAACACTGGATGTCTACGGAGCCTTATAAGGGACATGAGAAGAGAAAACATTCGATTATTTCGTTAGAACGCATTCCAATTCGTTCTAACGCATTGCAATTCGTTCTAAGGATTTCAATTATTTCGTTCTAATGAATTCGAATTCGTTCTAACGCATTGCAATTCGTTCTAATGAATTCGAATTCGTTCTAACGCATTGCAATTCGTTCTAACACATTCAAATTCGTTCTAACGCATTCAATTATTTCGTTCTAACGCATTCCAATTCGTTCTAACGCATTCCAATTCGTTCTAACGCATTCCAATTCGTTCTAACGCATTCAATTATTTCGTTCTAACGAGTTCGAATTCGTTCTAACGCTTTCCAATTCGTTCTAACGCATTCCATTATTGCGTTCTAACGCATTCAAAGTCGTTCTAACGATTTCAATTATTTCGTTCTAACGAGTTCGAATTCGTTCTAACGCATTCGAATTCGTTCTAACGCATTGCATTATTGCGTTCTAACGCATTCAAAGTCGTTCTAACTATTTCAATTATTTCGTTCTAACGAATTCGAATTCGTTCTAAAGCATTACAATTCGTTCTAACGCATTACAATTCGTTCTAACGCATTCAATTATTGCGTTCTAACGCATTCAAATTCGTTCTAACCAATTCTAATTCGATGTAATCAAATAGATTTCATTCCTACCAACTGCAAATTGTTCGAAGGAGGCCACATGGTTGATATGCTGTAAGTTATTTGTATATATTGAATGCTGTTGACTGAGTTTTAGAATTAATAAGTATGGTATATTTGCAATATACATGTACATGTATATCTATGTCACATTTATTTTTGCAATTAGGCATGCTCAGAACCCAAATGGTGGTATGTACGTGGTCTCGATCATTTAGACGCTTGACTCACTTCGTGCGGATGAGTCAAAGCGTGTTGATGATCATGATCGTAATTATACATCAGCAGCTAGCATAATCCCTGTTTGTACCCGATCGTTTTTCTTCCAGATTTGTTCCCCCCACCCCTCCACCACCCCCCCCCCTCCGCCCCATTGATTCAAATATTTGAGTCACTACATGTAAATGTATGATGTAAGTGTTAAATATGTGACTGTGAATGGGGAAATGGGTCTTACGGGTTTTGCGACCAGTGTAGCTCCAGACCAGTATGTCTACAGTCTGATCAGAATGTAACCTGTTCGCTTCGCCATTACAGCAAGGAAAGACCCGGCATGCGTCTGTAATGGGGGTCTGTTATGCCGGGATTCTCAACTTGCAACCCAGGGACCCGTTTCACTAAACTTCGTACGACTAAAATGTTCGTATGTGCAAACTTAGGATCGTCTGTAAATTTCAATTGATGGATTTACATGTATTGAGAATAGGTTGCATATGCAACCTATGTTCAATACATGTAAATCCAATAATTATTTACAATAAAACAATGTTAATGTGAAATTTTTGCACTTACGGATATTTCAGTCGTACGAAGTTTAGTGAAACGGCCCCAGGTTCTTGGAATAGATTGCCCTGTAATACAGTGGCCAGTACGAGGGAGAGAGGGAAAGTTGCTAAATTTGGAGGGCTAAAGAAGGTGGCGGGGGGGGAGGGGTCATAAAAAAGAATGCTACGTCCCAAGCGGGACTCCGTAGTTTTCGGTGTTAACATGCAGAATGTCAATTAGGTTGAATACTCTGAGGCTATTGTTGGATTGGGGTGGGATGCACTGGCACCTATATCTCCTGGACTACATGTTGCGGCAAACAGCATGGATATCGGTGGATGACACAAAAGTGTAAAGTCAATGGACTGAAATGCACCCAGGAAGAAATCCGCATTATCATTCGCGTGCTGGATCCAGAAGGACCCCAACAGAGGAAAGGAAGGCGACTTCTACGGCGGTCATACATTTCGAAAGGACCGAATTTCATATGGCATTTAGATTCATATGACAAACTCAAACGCTTTGGATTTTGCATAAATGGATATGTCGATGGATTTTCCCGTCTTGTTGTATGGCTCAATTGTTATTTCACCAGCAATGATCCAAGGGTAATTGCGAGTTATTTCATGGAGTCTGTTTCTTCGTTAGAAGGCTGCCTCCACGTGGTAAGAGGTGATAAAGGAACAGAAAATGTTCTGGTTAAACAGCTGCAAATGTTTTTGAGGCGAAATGATGATGACAACAGGGCAGGAGAACTGAGCTATCTAGACGGACCCAGTACTGCAAACCAACGTATCGAATATTTTTGGAATTTTCTGCGTAGAGAATGCACAGACTACTGGATTTGTCTGTTCCGCGAAGTTGAGGCCGATGGGAGCTTTGATGGGAGCTTTCTTGATGTCAGTATCATGCAGTATTGTTTCATGCATTTAGTGCAAGTACGTATATCTATTATAATGTAATCGTCACCTGTATTGTTCACACATTTTCAAAATGTTTACACCTTGTATAAATTCATAAGGCAAACGCCCATTCGACGTATTGCGTCTACATCCCAATACAATAAGGTAGACACACGGACGTCGCGCGATGTTAATGATTTGCTAAAGTTCGCAACGTCGTTGTTCCAGGAATTGCGACAAAATTACGTAAAACAAGATTGGGTTATTTGTGGGTGAAACTAAAAATAGTTAATTGATTGCATTCAGATATAAATGACAGACTATAAGTTGTTGGAGGTCAATTGAAAAATAGGTAAAGCAGGGTATTATCATATCAGAGCCTCGTTTTCCTGTATAATAAATCCATAATGGAGTGCACGTGCATGCATGTCACTATAATGGTGTTCGTTTGTTTGTTTATTAGTGTTTAACGGCCTATCAACAGCTAAGGTCATGTAAGGCCGGGCAAACGGGTTCAATCCCGTTTTAACCTGCTGTATTGGGGGGAAAATCCGAAAATCAGAACGGAATATTTACATCGAGAACAAATATATTCAGCCCTGAAATTATAATAACCTGACCTGGTGCCAGGTCCATACCACACCAAGTCACTCGGCCCCTTCCCCTGGTCCATATCACACCAAGTCACTTGGCCTCTTCCCCTAAAATAGGATTACGCAATATCGTAATACTCACATAAGGGATATAACCAGATTCAACTGTCACATACAAAATGCCCAAGACTTATGTGAGGGCCAAAGCAGGTCTCCAGTCGGGGTTCCGGTAAGGATGAACCCCGATCGTTAAATTACCCATCGCGTGCTCCAACCTGCCACCCACCACTATAATGGTGTATCTTGTTGCTCAACATACACATGCATTGTATAGCTCAGTGGTATCGAAGCGGGTGAATATCCACACTTTTTGCAGAACGTTTGTTCATTCTATCTGGTCGAGAGTTCGATCCTCACAAAACACATTACTTTTGTTGATAATTATTATTGTGTTATTTGTTTATGAGAGGGAAATATGTGAAGGTTATCACTATTGCTGTATGACCTCAATGTGACATGATCGGCGAGAACATACTCCCAGATTCTTCATGTACTGCCGCAGGCATATCAAAAATGAAAACGAATGAAATGTTCAATTAGTTATTACTGTATTAGTTTTCTTCAAAGAGGGACTAACTTTGTACATGCAAACTTTCTCATGCAGAAGTTAATGTAATTTGTAAGAGCAGGACATATATAAAAACATTAATACAATATAAACAAATAAAAATACACGTATATCTGAAATACTAAGATTCGAACTCGCTACCGACGGCATTGATAACGGTCACTCTAACCCCTCGACTACAAAATCAATATTGAAAAGGGATGCAGCAATGGGTATATTTACCTGTCTCACCTATTCTGTGTTTTGCTTTATGACCGGTTTGTTTGTAAACAAGTAGCAAGTTATAGTTTCTTTAACTTTCATTTGTTGCTTGTTCGATAGTTGGGTCAGTGTCAGTGTCAGTTCGACAGTGTCACGCAAACATGGAATTCCCACCAAATAAGACCTGTGCAGAATTCCAGAAGCCCAAGTGGGCGCCCTTCAGTGTTGTACCGACTTCCTGAACTCTATGGAACCGGCGACTACATTTCCCACTTGCCAGATGCAGATATTGATGTCTGCAAGCAAGAGTGTACATTTAGAAAACCTCTGCCTTGCGATAAGGATATGTTCGAGCTGTGCTCAATCCTCGTGAGTGAAATAAATAGACCATACCCTTCAGTCGCAACTGAAGCACAAGAGCTGTATATAGTTTTGAGACGGGACGTACGTACGTTCTTGGGTTAACATACCTGTGTTAACAGTTTTACCGCCACAATACGACTGGACATACATACACAAACTTGTAAATTGTATTCATTGTGGTGGCAATGTCTTTGAACAGTAAAATAGTTCTTATCCCATTTCACCCATATTCCCCCAGTTTTTTCACTGGGTTATTATGAAAACCAGACATGGTATGGTTATGGGATAAATTACTTGTCCGCATGTACGATCAATAATGCACTCGCTGAACGTCGCGGATTATCTCCTCGTACATGCGGACAAACTGTACTCTAGTACTACTTGTAATTTATATTAGCTATAGGACCCTCACCGTTATGTATGCATTGCTACACATTCCAATATCATGATCATGTCAAGGGTGGAGATTAATATTCAGTAGTAGCTGTGCAATAAGTAGCGTGCTATAACTGAAACGTATGGGTGCACATACGCACGGTAGTTATTGCATGGTTGTCCAGGGCCGCTATCTATTTTTAAAAACATATCAGCAGGCCCCCTGAGTGTATTGGAATTTATAGCAGTGTGTACACACTAGTGATGGTCACATATCATAGCTGGTCAGGTGGGGCAGATTATGTAGTGAACAGTGAATGTCAAACACTTTAATTAACATATGAATATTGAACTCGAATACTGAAATGTTCAAACAATAGTATGGATAGCACTATCAATGCAGGCGTTCCACAGGGATCTATTTTAGGACCTTTATTGTTTTTAATATACATAAATGACATAGTCCAAGAAATTAACTCCAACATAAGATTATTTGCAGACGACACAAGCTTGTACATAATAGTCGACGACACAATATCAGCAGCAGCAGCTGCATTAAATAACGACCTAGAAACTATAAATCAATGGTCAAAAACATGGCTAGTGACATTCAACCCATCCAAGACAGAGTCAATGATTTATTCAAGAAAACATAATAAACCACAGCATCCAGTACTTAAAATGGACACTCGTCCTATTACAATTGTTAATGAACATAAACATCTAGGAATAATTCTATCAGAAAACGGAAAATGGTATCCACACATCTCATCATATCTCAATAAAGCATGGCAAAGAATAGGCATATTACGATCTCTGAAATTCACCCTAAAAAGGTCAGCTCTTGAACGCATGTATTTTTGTTTTGTTCGATCTCTTTTGGAGTATGGTGATGTTGTATGGAGTAATTGCACAGACGAATTAAAACACCAGATCGAAACAGTACAGATAGAAGCTGCGCGCATAGTGTGTGGAGCTACTAAACTTTGTAATATTGATAAATTATATCAAGATCTCAGGTGGGAATCCTTGGAAAACAGACGAAATAAACACAAACTTATACTATTTTACAAAATGGTAAATAAACTATCCCCACAATATCTTAGCGATCTGATTCCTGAACAGATACAAGCACGGTATACCCTTAGAAACGCTACTAATATACCATTAGTACATTGTCGTACACAATTGTACTTGAATTCATATCTACCCCACACTATTCGTGAATGGAATAAATTGTCAGAACAGGAAAAAAATGCGCAATCAGTACCGTCCTTTAAGGCAATTATAAATAAAAATGTTACAAAATCACCCATCTTATACAATATAGGCTGCAGACAAGGACAAGTACTTCACGCCCGTCTTCGTTTGTCATGCAGTTCCTTGAATTATGACCTTCATCGTAGATCTATAGTTGATTCTCCAAATTGTACTTGTGGTTCGGTAGAAACAATCAATCATTTTCTACTATATTGCGAAAACTATCAACGTCAAAGACATCTTCACTTAACAGACATTCCGTGTCCACCGATAGCCAACAATCTTCTTTATGGTAACGAACGATTATCATTTGAACAGAATACCACCGTATTTTTGCAAGTGCACAAATATATAATGTCTACAAAACGCTTTTAGGCCAGACTAAAGTAATTAAATTCCTAACTAAATATACTAACAGATAGGTGTATACATAATAATGTCTCGTTTTCAACTCGATTTCAAACCAGACAATCAAAAACAATCAAGTATAGTGGTCCAATTGTCACATATAATAATAATAATAATAATAATAATAGACTTTATTTAAAGAGGGTTACACATTTAGTTATAAACTAATCTTCCAAGAGGCCCTCGCTGACTTACATACATGTATATACGAAATGTACAGAGTTAAAGGAAAAGTTTTTTAAAACATGACGCAACAAGCAAACATACATTTGTACAACCAACCCATGGCTAAACACTGGACTCAAACATTTCTCCAAGACCCGCAGCTGTCAATTGCATGCATAGACAGACATAAATGTTTGGCATACAATCGAGAGATGAAAGCTCTTAACTTTTTGGACGCTAGCGATGAAAACAACAGCCAAATATGTCATGGAATTTCATTAGAACTGCGTTGTGACAACGCAATTCTAATGAAATTGCATGTCATATCTTCACAGTATTCAGAGAGCAATAAGAAAATAAGATAACAAATTGGCGGCTGCTGATTTTTTACTATTTATAGTCATTTATTTTATCAAAGACTTGTATACAACCAGACACTCTGTTGCTGCGACTTGTAAGGTAATTGGATATTCAACCAATGACAGGCTGTTGCCTCTGATAGATTGACTGCGGTCGCAGTGAGCGCGGGTGCTGGCCTATTGGTGATTTGATAATATTTGGTGTTGGTATTATAGAACCATATTTATCACGTGTATGCTCCATTTTCATTTTCAGTGATCATAAGATAAACAATATTAAACTATTTCCTGCCACTGTTCAATAACTATTGTGTAATATGGGCACCCTGCTGAGAACAAGGCCCTTACGACATACGCGACCAGCGTGGACCCATGTCAGCCCGCTCATCCGAGCGGTCTGCTCAGGGCGTACACTGTTCGTTTTCAGCTAATGTTGTAGCAATAATCACACCAGCAAGGCGAGTACATGCAAATCGTACTGTGTGAGGTACAACAAACAAAATATATCTCCAAGTATTGTCAATTAACGCAATTGTCGTAAGGTCTCTTATCTCAGCCGGCGGCCCATCAACTGTCAAGGAGAAGAATTCACATAAACTTTTACGAAGCTTGTTTTCTAATCCTTTTATCACTTGTCTTGTATATATGTAACCTGCTATATATGAAATAAAATATTGTTTAAACTAATAGTATGGATACTTATTGCCATTATAAACGTTAAACCGTACATCCAGTGAATTAAATGTCAGCATTGTTATTGTATTTGCGACCAGTTTAGCTCCTGATCAAATAACACATTCCTGTAGCCTGATAACTATATAAACTGTTGTTAGAAACGTGACTGGTGTTTCAGTGATGGAATTCGAACAGTGCAGATCATGATCAGACTGTGCGGATGCACAGGCCGCCGATATGAATATACACTGGTCGCAAATCCGATAAGCCCCAATTATCCTGCCATTGGAGCAGTATTGATGCTACAAGTGCAGACGCCCTGGAAACATTGAAGACATCATCGGCCACCTGTGCAACGTGAATACATAATACTCAAACAGGCTATAACAAGTATAAGATGGAGGGGAGGGGGGCAAATAAATGACAAAATACACAATACACACTATGTTTATTCTATTCCATCGTGAAAATGTGGGAAATACCCTTCAAACTTTACGCATCTGCAGGTAAAAAAACATGCGCAAAATGCAAAAGAAAGAAATGTAATAGTAATGTGGTTATCACCCCGGGAAGACCAATTCAGGTCGGCTGCCGGGCAACATAGTCTCTGGTGGATTGTGTTTCAATCTGGCCATTAAAGGTAAATGCCCACTCAGGAGGCACAAAATGTTCTTTATCGGAATTAAATAAGTGTATAATTGTGTCACTATTCCATCAGTACTAAACATTACGAGCGCCCGCTATACAGATATGATCATTTAATAATATTTATATTAATGATAGTGACGCGCGGTGGTATCAGGCTGTTTTCATATGCAAATGAGGCATGATATTTTTTAATTATTTATACTAATTAAATGCGTCACCTGAAACAATACTATTTTCAACAGATTATGATGTATGACCATTGCACATCGAAAAGTAAAGACAGGGAATAAATAGTAATGTCCGTTAACATTTTAAGGAAATCGGTTATCGCCCCTGATAGCAGTGTGAACATTTACGTCTGATATCAAATGTATAATAATGCCAATCAATACGTGGGGTAATGGCGAATGAATGTTTATTTTACCAGAAAAGGTCTTAGATGATGTCTCGGATATAAAGAAAATTTTGTTCCTAGTGAGTGGGCATGTACCTTTAAATTATTTGATCCCTTCTCGGGGTCACATGTAAAGTCTAAGGAAAATTTGCTCCAAAATCATAGCTACTTACACCAATAAACTCCATGTACTTGTTAAATGAGTCTCTAAGCAGATACTTCTACCCTTGAAATAACACAATATTCTGTAGTTAGAAAATAATAAGCACGTTTTGTTGTTCCACATGTATAAGTTGGTTTCTACACACCTGTGTAGACAGGTACAATGTAAATATGTATGCCCTACACCAACATTTATTTATTATTTACCAATTACAGTTGTATGTTAATTTGTATTGTTAGCAGTACCTGCATATAGACTTACTGATCAAATTCATTTGCTTTATTTGTTAATGAAGCTATTCTTTTATTAGAAAGTTTTTTAAAAGATTTCCATGGACTTCACATGGGGTCCAAAGAAAGGGTCAACAACTTAATTAGCATGTCTTCCAAATATTGCAGAATTCACAAATTAAGCAAGGACGTCATATTATGTTCTTATTCTAGGTCTTATTCTGCAACTCTGTGTAAAGACACAAGACAAAACATCTTATGTATACATTACGACTTTTCAAACACACATATTTCCTTTTAAACTATTACGTATTTGGTCAGTTGTAGTAATATAGATTTGCTGGTATGGTGGGCATCATCAGCTCTGAGCTGTCTATTGCCGCCGTCCATACCAGCGTATTTTAATATTGCAATAAAAGACAAAATACGCAAACGTTTGCAATAAATATCCATGTGTTTGGAAAGTACGAAGACATAAAGCGTATAATAAATAACAAAATAAATGTTCTTTGTTAGACTGGAGAATTTTGTAATATTGGGAGACCCAGGTATACATAGTAGGCATAGAGCTGGTCATAGTCTACAATCATGTTGGAACACAATCCAATGCATACATTATACAGTGACTGTTACATCAAATAGCCAGAACGACGCACAACTCACCAAATTTAGGCCGTTTATCTCAGCTGAATATATTGACAGGCGGCTGATCTGTTTATGATGATATCTTTGGACATAGTATGAACTTGCAGACAAACCATGATCTAACTGTGGCTAGCTGTTTTTGTATCGAATGATTAATGTTAAACAAAATGTTCATGTACTATTAATGATAAAAAACATTGAACGCATTTACAGATCTGTACGTAGAATAACAACGCATCATTACACTAAGCTAGTCCCCTCGCTCTCAGCCTTGATAGTAAAACTAGACTAAAAATGTGGCCTGTCCACACACGAATGCACCCCGGTGGCAGCCAAAGAAAATGAGACACATTTGAAATCAAGGAAATTATAAGCCATTTACCTGAGCGTTAAGGTCTCAAACGCACCAAGTCTGTGACCTTGACTCTGGGCTTAGAGGGAGCGGGACAAATGTGGATTTGTCACAGGGCGGTAGAGGACCATTGGAGCAATGTGTGTGAAATGTGAAGCAGATCCGAGAACAGAAATTATGCTCCATTTGCCCGAGCGTTAAGGTTTCAGGACGGACGTACATGTACGTACGGACGCCGATAGCACTATATGCCCCGCTCACCATTCGGTGGCGGGGGCATACAAATGTGTTCATAGAACACTGATACCACACATATCGCTTTCATAGTAATCAAGGCAAAATTACAAGTCAAGTGTCAAAAGCAAAAATAGAAATTCACTTTGTGCACCTACACACCATAAAGAAGATACATACCAAGCATCAAGCCTCAAGATATTAAGGTTTAGAAGTTTTACAAGTTAAAAGACAAAATGGTGAAACTATAAGTCGAAAAGTGGGAGATAATCCATGACCAACGGGTCGAACGAAAATCGAAAATCAAAATAAACTTTGTGCATCTACCTATCATAAGGAAGCTACATACCAAGTATCAGGTGTGTAGCTATTAGGGTTTAAAAGTTTTACGAGTTAAAAGCTAAAATTGGAAAACTCGAAGTCGTAAAGGTGTAATTAATGCATGACCCAGGGATTGAATAATATGGAAGCTACGTACCAAGGTCTGTAGCTAGTACGTCTTACGAGTTACAACGTTGGTGATGGACGGACGGAAGGATGGATGGTCGGATGGACAAGGGCAACACTAAATGACCCCTCCACTATTTTGGTGGGTCATACAAATAAAAAAATGACTAAGTCTTAAAGTGACCGTGACCTTGGGTGATCTTGCCCTTGCGGACGTCGGTCATGTGTGCAACAATACATCATGTATAAACACCCATTATGGACTAAATATTATTAAAATCTGGAAAGCGCTTATACAGTTATTAGAAAACTAGAAAAGTATGTCTGTTGTCCAAGTTTGGTAGTTTGGTGGGTGTAGGTGTTACAGTGGCTGATAAATGGATCTGAACAACAAGGGGAAGATTAGGTGTGACAGTCGAGGTCATTAATCACATATAATTTCAATGTTAATGCATTCATTTTATTAGCAAGACTTAGATTAGGTATTAGCTTAGTGACAACTATGCCCTTGTTTGTATTTAACTAGTTGCCGGTTCATTAGTCTGATTGAGACTCGAACCTTCGACCTCGCAGTTGTCAGGCGCGTGCCTTATCGTCTAGGTCATGTCAATTTACTGCCATAGTTGACAACTAGATTGGACAGTAAGCGAGGCTTACGGAATACCCCCCGCGTGGGCCCATGTGCACCTAATTATGTAAGGAAATAGAAGTTATAACATATTTCTGTGATGTCAAGTTTTGTAAAGAGACTAAGTATTTGACCTTGACCTTGGGATCAGAGGGGGTTGGACTGTCGTGGATTTGACATAGCATGGTAGTAGTCTTACAGGAATGCACGTGTGAAATATTAAGTATTTTAGGTAATGGAAATAGAAGTTATAACATATTTCTCTGATATTAAGTTTAGTGACGGACGGACGGACAACCTGACTCTAGTATACAATCGTATATACGTTGAGATAGAAACATGTAAATTGTCTAAAACAAGAACGTTGCATCAAAGAACACAGATGGCTAAGGAGCTTTACAAGGGCCATGAGAAAAGAAACAAATGTTCTGACCAATCTGATTATTTCATTCCAGCACATTCCAATTCGTTCTAGTGCAAATAATTGAAATCGTTAGAACAAAATAATCAAAATGGTCAGAACATTTTCTTATCCCGTCAACACAGTGCGTATGTGCCGTGAAACACGTTGCGGTGAAACCTTTTTGATATCCTGTCAATACGACCTAATCACTGAGTATGAATATGTGCGGTTGCTGGGGTTATTTGTTTTGCTTTTTAAAGCCATTTGTACGTGTTGACGGGATAAATAGAATAGTAGGTTAGTGCCGTGAATGGGAAAAATATCTGGCGCGGCACGGAAACGGGATGTGCTCGGCAGAGCCTCACCCATCCCGTTTCGGCAGAGCCTCACCCATCCCGTTTCCTAAACCTTGCCAGATATTTTTTCCCATTCACGGCACTAACCTACTATTCTCTATCTCATGTCACTTATACATCTCAGTAGATGGCCGTCCCCACACACACATTTGACATTTGTACACATGATCATATGCACAGGGGATATCGCACATCACCTCTGCTGGTGATCTCACAAACTTCAGTTGTGAGAACTTCCAGTGCTCCCATCGTCATAAACATTGCGGGGGGGGGGGTGGAGGGGAAATTGGCAAGTGTGTTCACTTGTATATTATTTATCTGCATCAAGCATCAAGGACCCGTATCAAGACAAGGCGATAGCCAGAGTGTCTCACCCACGGTGGGGTCAAGAATGACAAAGGGTAGATAGCCATCCATGTGAGAAATGCATATGTTCAATATCATATCGAGAAGCTCCATGGAAGGAAACAGGCATTACAACAAATCCCCCCAATTCCATCCATGAATTGCATGTAACTGACCATTTGTAAAAATCGCGATGAAAATGCATGCAGAATAAATTGTGTTTGACCAGAAACATATAATGCATTTCAGTAATGCGAAATAAATATATATTTTAGATCTTTTCACCATGTATATTGCAAACACAACGAAGGAAGTACACAGAAAACTTGAGAAATATTTGATAATATTTGAGATAATTGCACCTGAAAAGGTGTACTCATTTTAAATGGGAACAAGGCCGTTCGTACACTAAGATAGGCCGCGCCTTGCTACCGCCCACCTCATTGCCTATTTTACCATACGACGCAAAAAAGTAGAGGTGACGTGCAATTATCCTCTGTGATATGTGCTGGTAGTAGAATGAATACATGGATGATGATAAACAGGCATAGTTTTAAGGAAATATTAATAATGGTTACACAAGTGTAATTAATATCACCCTTTCAATACTAAAATCATGTATTTTAATGTTGCGAGCGGAATAAATACAGATGAATGAGATATGTCATTGATAACATTTGATAAATATCTGAATCTTTCACAAAATTACACCTTTTCCAACTAATGGAATACTCTGAAAATAAAAAAGAAAGCCGCCACTGGCATGTATCCCATCGCTGTTTTTTTTCTCCATGACTGGAGATATTTTTTAAATTTCAAAGTCATATGACCTTGGACTAGAGGAGAACATGGCTTGTGTGTAGAACGGTACTATTGATGCTGGTAAATAAGCATATGAAGTTTCAATTAATCGCTCATACAGTAAAGAAGTTATAGCAGAATTGATAAACTTGCGGAAGTCAGTTGATCTTGACCTTGGGCAATGGGAGAGCATGAATTATGTGAAGAATGGTACTACTGAAGCCACGTATGCCAGGTTTTTTCCAAGCATAGACACTTGGATAACATAATTATACCCACTTTTTGTAGACTAGATGGCCGTGGCCTGCATGTCGCGCCATGGGGCGAGGCATGGACAGTAAACAAATAGATATAGTAGATGGAAAAACTTTAACGAAAAAACTTTAACCGGACACACGGACGTATGGACGGACGGACGGACGGACGTATGCCAAAATGCCGACGATATCGCGCTTTCCGCAAGCGGGTGTGACAATGATGATAAACACCCATGTGAAGTATCAAGGTAATGGGTGAAGCAGTTGCAGAGATATAGTACACGAACAAACTTTAACAAAAAAAATCAAAGTAATTTGACCTTGACATTGGACACAGGGGCCGCACGGTTGGGGGTTAGAATGAAAATATGGATGATGATAAACACCCAAGTGAAGTTTCAAGGTAATGGGCGAAGCTGTTGCAGAGATATAGTATAACGAAAAGGTTTTAACCAAACAATTTAACCAGACGTACGATAAAAAGTTAACGTTGAAAATGGCTAAGTCAATTAATAATAGAAATAATAGGTGAAGATAAAAAAATGGTCACATGTTGGATAGTTGTATGTGGTAGGCACCCCTTGATTATGAAGCTGTGAAATGTTGGTGGTCCTAGGTGGTACAGTACCAAAGAAATGGACTTAAACACGAACACTTAACATTGTAAACGCGAAAACTTAACATTGAAAATGGGTTAGTCGACTGCGCGATAAAAATGGGTCAAGTTAAAAAAAAAGCAACATGTTGGATAGTGATATGTGGTGGGCACCCCTTGATTATGAAGCTGTGAAAATGTGGTGGTCCTAGGTGGTACAGTAACAAAGAAATGGACTCAAACACGAAAACAAAACATTGATTGTGGACGCCGCCCGCCGCCCGCCGCCCGCCGCCCGCCGCCCGCCGCCCGCCCGGCTTTCGCCAATCCGATAGCCTGGATTTTTTTCAAAAAACCTTGCTAAAAATGTGAAAGACGGACGGACCGACAGACGGATGACTTTTGCATCCCTATAACAAATTTCACTACGTGATGTGATAATTTTTTTTGTTAAAGATTCATTTGTCAAAGTTAAGGATGCAAGGGTTAAAAACATTAATGCAGATCATGGTCAAGTGTTACATTAAATCTTGATGCAGAAGAGGCTACTTTTCAATGACAATGGCTCAAATAACAAGAAATCGGTAACACTGATGGAGGAATGTCATTAACAGTAATTAAATTTCTAAGTAATTTGACATTTACCATGGGCACAGTAGCTGCATGGGTTAGCGACAGAATGAACATATAACGTTTAAACTTTCTTTATTTTATAACGAGTACAAACAATCGCAGTAGACGTAAACACGAAGAAACAGGGTGGCGACTATATGTAGTAACATAATGTACTCCAAATTGTTTTTTGGGTACATAATAAAACATTGATAAACAATCTAATATATAACTCTAATTAAGTAGCAAACGATGACACTTGTCCTCCCCGGCTACAAAAAAACCAGTCTTAACAACACCTGTGAAATGTCACAAAAATCAAGCAAATACTGGTATGTAAAGTTGTCACTACATATACATCAAAATAAGCCCATGACAGGCACAAAATGTCAATGTGACAAACTTGAGAAGTCACCAGGGTAGGAGTTGTCTTGCGATATGTACAGATATATCTTACACAACTTTGAGAGGTTTGGAGACCACAACAGGATGCTTCCAGCCTACTTTTTATTGCAATCCTTAGATTTTATGTATTATACAACCATATTTCGTAAAAAAGTTGACCCCTATTTGACCCCCGGGCCATGCCCATTTTTGGCCCAGGTCACCATTTGTATTGTACATCGATTATTCCTGTCAAGTTTCGTCGAAAGCGGTCTGGTGGTATTTTTAAGAATTTATGCTATTTTTAGACGGCAGCCATCTTGGATTAACGACGACTGCCATTTTAACAAAACTGCAAAGGCTTTAC
Source organism: Conchocele bisecta (assembly GCA_029237695.1). Lineage (NCBI taxonomy): Eukaryota > Metazoa > Mollusca > Bivalvia > Lucinida > Thyasiridae > Conchocele > Conchocele bisecta. The sequence continues at coordinate 19,390,349 of CM055278.1, read as the reverse complement.
CAATAAACCGTAACTGCGAAGTTTGGCCGCCAATGGCCAAGCGGTTTGTATGAAGAAGACATTTGAAATCTCTAATAAAAGAACGACCTTTTGACCTTTCGGCGGCCATCTTGGATGATGTAATCATCCGATTCGATGAAAACAGCACCACAGCAATCGCTTCATCAATACCTTTGATTTGATATATTATAAGACCATATTCCGTCAAAAATGAAAGTTGACCCCTATTTGACCCAGGGGTCACAATTTAACAAATTTTAAATCATGATGTAATCATCTGATTTCGACAAAAAATGCTCCTAAGTGATCGTTTCGTCCATACCTTGAAATTAGAAATTTGACCCCTCCTGCCCCGCCCATTTTTGACCCCGGGGTCACCATTTGAACAACTTTGAAAGAGCATCGATCATTCCTACCAAGTTTTGTCGAAATCCGGTTGGCGGTTCTTGAGAAGAAGATTTTTGAAGAATTTGTGCTATTTTTAGACGGCGGCCATCTTGGATTACGTAATGACGTCATTTTAACAATGGTGTAATCCCCCTACCTAAAGACCATGACCATGAAGTTTGGTGACTATAGGCTTAATGGTTACCGAGGAGAAGACGTTTGAAAATGTTCACGGACGGACGACGGACACATTGCGGTAACAATAGCTCACATGAGCTTCGCTCAGGTGAGCTAAAAATAGAGATAACTGAAAGATTTGTAACACACTCTTTTCCATTCTTGAATGTAACATTCCTTCAGGTAGTAGTCAATGTACATATGAAGCTTCATGAAATATCCCAAGCAGTCATCAAGTTATGGACGAGACACAAAAACAGTCTGAGACAAGAGTGCCACAAGTCACAAAATACGCCCATCGAATATGGGTCAGACAAAAAAGATGCAGAAATGTGAAGCTGTCACCAAGGCAAGAAACATTAATGAGAATTTGAAAGTCTATAGCATTATTTCTTCATCTCGCTGTGCTAAACATGTATACTAATTTAGGCAGAGATAGAAAAGTAGAGTGTAAAGTAGAAATGATTGGGAATTGGATACAATAATGTAGAAAAAATGGCTAAGTTAAAAAGGTGATATTTTTGTTAAAAATATTTTTTCGGCATAAAAACACAAAGGTGCACATCTTCAATATGTGTAGAAGATGTGTGTATAGTTTCAGAACGATCGACTGAACATTTTCGGAGGAGTTGTGTACACAAACTCTGTACCGTATATAGAAATGTATAGCAAAATGAAGAAACAAGAAATGCGTCTGTCGAACGCGGATGCCACCTGCAGCATATTTGAGAATCTGTGACAAAGTGGTTAACCGAAAAGTGTGACGAACGGACGGACGGACGGACGGACCAAACACTATATGCCACCCGTTTCTTCGAAACCCGGTGGCATAAAAATGGCTAAGTTAAAAAGGCGATATTTTTGTTACAAACATATTTGTTCGGCATAAAGACACTAAGGTGCACATCTTCAATATGTGTAGAAGACGTGTGTATAGTTTCAGAATGATCGACTGAACGGTTTCGGATGAGTTGTGTACACAAACTCTGTACCGTATATAGAATTGTATAGAAAAATGAAAAAAAATGGCTAATTTAAAAAGGCGATATTTTTGTTAAAAAATATTGTTTCGACATAAAAACACGAAGGTGCACATCTGCAATATGTGTAGAAGACGTGTGTATAGTTTCAGATCGATCGACTGAACAGTTTCGGAGGAGTTGTGCACACGAACTATGAGCTTTTTCTTCAGCCTCCCGCCCGCCCGCCCGCCCGCCCGCCGCCCGCCCGCCGTGCGGTAAATCATAATACGTACCGTTTTTTAATTTGGGAGTTCTAGTGTAGGGCCACATGTGTGGACAATAGGGAAACGACCAGCCCCTCTTTTGACAGCATTAAATTCGACAGTCAGCCTCCCTAAACAGAGTGTTTCACTCCCAGTACAGTACCTCAGAAACTTCTTCAGGGTCTTTGAATCGAGTCCACGTATATACTGTTTAAGGTAGCCTAGGACCTTCTCCTGTGACACATTGTTTGGGTTTGACTGTATCAAGTTTATGACCTTCTTAGGGTTAGGTTTGCGAACTTCATACACATTTAGCACTTCCTCCACCGTGGGCATTAGCGGTAGAAGGATGGTACGTGCAGCTACTGTCATTGCATCCAAAGCATAACTAGGCTCTTGTATCAGTTCTTTATGTACCGCATTTCGTATGGTTTCCACCATATTATCTGCATCTGGAATGATGTGACAGTCAGCTTTACCTAGTATATCCAGAAGATCCTCTTTGTCAGCTTCATCCATACTGCCAGAGATGGCTTTGCTGATAACATCTGCATCTAACTGACAGAGGTATGCCTTATAGGAATGTATTAGCATCTCGGGAGACACTGCATGCTCACTATGGACAACAGCTATCAAAAATGCCGGTGACAGGCGGGATGGGAGTAAACCGTGATCCTTGTAACCTTTCGCAATGATACGGCCTACTGCTGACCACTCGGGAGAGAGGGCCGGAACTCTCTCAGCCTCCACTGATGTGTGTGTTAGACAGAACTCCTCCCAGAATCCGCTGTATGCTTCACGCGAGACTCCTGATGCATCGGCTGCAGCTTCATTATCAAACTTGAAGCGCACGTCGGTATCTATAATTCCATGGTCTACAAACAAGCCTATCATTTCATTAATGATGTTGGCCCGGTGTGGAATAGCTAGGGGTTTACCAGTCGGTGAATTGTCCACTGTAGGAGTGGGAGAAAGCGTCATATCTTCTGATGTTTGAACAGTTCGTTGACTATGTGCAGTCTGTTCTATTGTAAGAATACGATTATCACCCAAGTCATTCTGCTGCTGCAACTCAGTGGACTCGTTTGCAGGTTCAGCTGGGTGCGTGAGGTGCATAACTGGCAAACAGATGTCCATGTGCTGTAAAAAAAAGACAACATTTCAGTGTGACAGTACTGGTAATGATGACAAAACATGTAATTGAGAAAATGAGACATCATGATCTCTTTCAAGGGATATGAAGTAGCAGAATGCAAAAAGCCATGAAAAGTAGCAACCCCTATCAAAGAGGCAGTTCTTATATATTGTCATTAACAGAAATATAACACCAGATGGCCGCGGCCTGCATGTCGAGCCCGCCGAGGCATCTGGTGATCAAATGTAAAAATATATGTAATGTAGCAACAGATACATTGAACAAGAGTTGTCAGAGGACAACGAAGCCCGCCCGGGTGGCAGCAAAGGAACCGAGGGCACATTTGAATCCAAGCAAGGAAACAGAAAATATAGGCCATTTACCCGAGCGTCCGAGCGTTAATGTTTCGAATTGTTGAAGACAGACGGACGGACGGACAGACGGACGGACGCCTACGACGCGCCGAGGGTCCGCCATAAGCACTACTTCCATCGGAAGGCGCGCTAAGAACAAAACTAATCCCCTCGCTGGCAGCCTTCATAATAATAATTAAAAAAAAAAATTCCTCTGTGACCTTGACCTTGGGCGGTCGGATGTTGGTCATATGCAAAGCAAATCATCATCCCTAGACACACATTCTGGCAAATTTTGACAAAAACTTTAATGCAAACCCTTTTACCCTTGACCTTCAGCACATGGGTGGCATGAATGGACACAGAATGGATATATGGATGATGACCAAATAAGCATACAAACTTTCAAGCAAATCTGACTTACGGTTACAGAGATGGTAGGTATGAGACAAGTTTAACGCAAATTTTGGCAAAATCTTTATCGCAAACTTCTAAGTCATTGACCTTGACCCTGGGACAAAGGGGCCGCATGAGTTGGACAAATAATTAATATATGGATAAAGACCAATAAACATACAAAGTGTGAAGCAAATCTGACTTACGGTTACAGAGATAATAGTATGTCAAAAGTTTAACGCAAATTTGGACAAAGAATTTACGCAAACTTCTAAGTCATTTGACCTTGACCGTGGGCACATGGGACGCATGAGTGGGATACAGCATGAATATATGGATGAATACTTGACTGCTACACTATGGACGTCACATAGGACTGCCAATACAGTTTCACACTATTTTGATAAAGACCATGCGGTTGAAAATTGAATAAAAAGAGTGACTTTAAAACAATGTGTATTAAATGTGCTTCCCTTAGAAAGGTTATTGGAAATTACTAACATTGTTATAGTTCGGTTACTTTCTAAGCCACTTGCTGGCTGGAGTATCAAGCTCCATTTATTTCTAATATTGCAATATTTAATCCAATAACTTACATACTACCGGATTTAACTAGATTTGTCAGTATAAAGCGAGGCTTACGGAACAGTGAGGGCCCAGGTGCCCCTAAATTTGTACATTTGTATTCTGTGGGCCTGTGACCTTGACCCTGGGCTTAGCGGGGGGCGGCACTGTCATATATTTATCACAACATGATAGTAGACCCTTAGAGGAATACATAAGTGAAATTTTAAGAATTTTCTATAAAGGAATAGAAGTTATAACCAATTTTGCGATGTTAAGTTTTGCGATGTTAATGCATGCGTGAAATATTAAGAACTTTCGAGGAAGAAAATAGAAGTGACGGACGCACGGACGGACGGACAACCTGACTCCAGTATACCCGCGAGGGTATAATAAGTAATTGTTTGACAGGAAGTGGAAAATCAATACTCAGATGGGAGATGCATAGTAAAACTTAGCTGAACTATAAATAGGTTATTGTTCACATATTGGATTTTTAAGCAATTAAATATGGCGGTCGCTAATGTACCCTTGTACATGTATATTATTCCTTAAAACTCCAATAATGTGAACAATAGCTTGTATTGCATGAAAACTTGGAAATATAATTACGGAAAATGCCATGTAAAGTGAATTTTAATATGTCTAATGAATTTGACAGATAACCTGTGCATTTAGGTAAGAACCCTGTTTGAATATAAATTTGCAATTTCTCCCATCATGTAGACATACAATTCTAAGTCATCGGAATTTTGTCTTGACTTACTGTGGTATCATCTGTCTGTCCATTGTTGGGAGATGTTAGCGCTGGTGGTTCTTGAAGCAACAACATTGTGCCATCTTCATCGAGTATCATCTGAAAGCATACCCCTCCATTTTAATTCGGCAATACCTTTTTGGTAACTCTGAGGATTACACCAGATTTGACCCTCAGGTACATGAGTCTCCTGAATGTGAGTGTTGGGCCAAGTTATACACCGCATAGGTGGGCTATAGAATGAAAATTTGGATGAAGATAAACAAATATGTGAAGTCTGAAGTAAAGCCGAGTAAGGGTTGTGGAGATATAATGTATGTAAAAACTTCAACGCAGAATATGTAAAAACAACGCAAACTCATTGAGTCCGGGATATAACAATGATGTGACACACATAACACCGATAGTGCAAGGACTTCATTGTCCTCAGTCTATCGGTACAGTATGTACGGAATGATTAATTATAGGTGTTTAACGGCCTATCAACAGCTACGGTCTTAAATATTTAAGGCCGGGCCAACGGGTTGCACTATCCCATATTTAACCTGCATAAAGAGGGAAATTCCCAAAATCAGAACTCAATATATTTACAGAACAAGAAACGAGGCAAAGCCACGAAGGCCAGGTTTTTTCCAAGCATAGACACTTGAACATAATTATACCCACTTTTCGTAGACTAGATGGCCGTGGCCTGCATGTCGCGCCTTGGGGCGAGGCATGGACACTACAAAAATAGATATAGTAGATGGAAAAACTTTAACCAAAAAACTTTAACCGGACACACGGACGTACGGACGGACGGACGTATGCCAAAATGCCGACGTTATCACGCTTTCCGCAAGCGGGCGCGACAATGTTGATAAACACCCATGTGAAGTATCAAGGTAATGGGTGAAGCAGTTGCAGAGATATAGTACACGAAAAAACTTTAACAAAAAAATTCAAAGTAATTTGACCTTGACATTGGGCACAGGGGCCGCACGGTTGGGGGGGGGTTAGAATGAAAATATGGATGATGTTAAACTCCCATGTGAAGTTTCAAGGTAATGGGCGAAGCAGATATAGTATAACGAAAAACTTTTAACCAAAAATCTTTAACCAGCCGAACGTTAAAAAGTTAACGTTGAAAATTGCTAAGACAATTACGTAGAAATAATAGGTGAAGGTAAAGAAAATAGTCACATGTTGGATAGTTGTATGTGGTAGGCACCCCTTGGTTATGAAGCTTTGAAAGTTTGGTGGTCCTAGGTGGTACAGTACCAAAGAAATGGACTTAAACACGAAAACTTAACATTGTAAACGCGAAAACTTAACATTGAAAGTGGGTAAGTCGACTGCGCGGAAAAAATGGGTCAAGTTCAAAAAAAGTTAACATGTTGGATAATGATATGTGGTGGGCACCCCTTGATTATGAAGCTGTGAAAGTTTGGTGATCCTAGGTGGTAGAGTAACAAAGGAAATGAACTCAAACACGAAAACTTAACGCCCGCCCGCCCGGCTTTCGCCAATCCAATAGCCTGGATTTTTTTTCCAAAAACCTGGCTAATAATTATTGTTATTATTAATGAGCATGCTGAATATGGGGGCCTAAAAACTAGGATAGGTCAGATTACATGAACCACATACAGTATATGTATTGGCTGAACATACTAGAGCAAGTGAGCTGGAGCTGACATAAACCCCCGGTTGCTGTCGCTGCCTCATAATGCTAATCATAAAAACAAATTCCTGTCATGCGACGTTGAATCGAGAATGATTTTGAAAATGCAGACGTTATTTGGAAAACTGTATCAATGCATATGAATTAAGATATCAAGTGAAGGATGAATGTTACAGAGATATAAAGCACGAGATATAAGGTATGTAAAAACTTTAACACAAATTTCAAAGTCATTTGACCTTGACCTTGGGCATGTGGACCCCATTGGCATGCTATAGAATGAAAATATGGATGATGAATAAGAAGTATTGAATGTTGGAAGTAAATCGGAGTAAGTGTTATGGAGATATAAGGTACGTAAAAACTTTAACACAAATTTCAAAGTCATTTGACCTAGACCTTCGGCATATGGACCACCTGGGCAGACTATGGAATGAAAATATGGATGATGAAAAAGAAGTATTGGAGTAACAACTGTGGAGATATAAGGTATGTAAAAACGCAGATTTGATAACGCATACTTCTAAGTCATTTGGCCTTGACCTTGGGGCAAAGGGGCCACATGAGTGGGACATAAAATGAATATATGGATGGTGCCCAATACGCATGCAAACTTTCAAGCAAATATGACTTACGGTTACAGAGATAGTAGGTATGTGAAAACTTCAACGCAAATTTCACAACAGAAACTTTAACGCAAAGTTCTAAGTAATTTTACCTTGGGGCACAGGGGCCGAATGAATGAGACATAGAATGAATATATGGATGATGACTAATAAGCATATGAAGTTTCAAGTCAATGTGACTTAGTACTGCAGAGATATAACGTACATGTATTTAAAAACTTTAACGCAGATTTCGGACGGACGCACGGACACCCAGGACGTCATTGTGATCACTGTCTCGCTTTCCGCAAGCGGGCTCGACAAAAATAAAGTCATCAATGACCTTCGGCGGTCAGATGTTGGTCGCATGCAAAACCAATCAGCATTCCTAGACACACACTGTGACCAAATATTATTAAAATCGGTGAAGCGGTTCATGAGTTATTGAAAATTTAAAGGTGTTACTAACGATATATCCCCTCTTGCCTATCGGCGAGGGGATAATCATCGTAATACACATAAATGGTATAACCATGTTCAACTGTCGCATACACAAATGCCAAAGATGTATGAGGGGTCAATGAATGTATGGAGGATGATAAATATGCTTATAAATTTTAAATTCAATCGGTGACGGGGTTGCAGACATAAAGTACTGAACAAATTTCAGCAAATGTTACAAATGAACGGACAAAAATTTGAAAACTATATACCCATCGACATACTTTATATGCTGGGGATATAAAAAGCAGCGCTGGAGGCAAAGAACGCTAATGACTTTCAATCTTCTGTATACACGTCAGCAAAGTACATGTACAAAATACTAATGTACAGTTAATTGACTAATGAAAATTTAGGCACAATTTGAAAGACGGCCTGCTGGAAAATGGCACAGAAGATTGCCATAGCCATCTAACACAGTTGAATACTAGTGTTATGCAATAATAGTTTTGTAGTTATGTTACAATGTACAGTATTTATCTATATAGTCAATTTCACTTCCATGTTCATAGTTAAATTGGGCAAAAATGGGTGTGGCTTTTCAAAAAGGCAAAAAAATAGGAACATTTGGTCAGAAAATAGGAAAAAATAGGAATTGCTAAAAAAATAGGATAAAATAGGATATAAATAGGATACTTGACGGCCTGCAGGCTTGACAAAAGTTACCCAAACATGGCTGACAATATGGTTGTATTGTAGTATTATTTGTGACAAATTACTAACTTCATAGTTGACAGGATCATACTCGTTCGCTGGGAATAAGCTGGAAGCAATGTCATGTGAGGATTCCACTCTCACGTTAGTGTCAGGTTCTTCAGCTACTGGTGTTGCTGGCAACGTCGGAATATTAGGACTGAATGCAATTTTACTCCTCTTTTTCTTTTTTTTCTCTGGTATGTCAACGGAACTCTGGGGAATGGCTTCAACACTTCGAAAACTATTAGAATCTTCTTTCTGAGATTTTGATTCAAGTCCTTGAGAGCTATTAGTTTCACCTTTCTTCTTGCTGACAATGTACAGTCTCAGTATTTTAGCTTTCTGTCTATCATACATCTCCCCAACAGTTAGTTTCTCATCAATCGGAATTTGCATGGTGTCAGTAATAAAGAAGTCGACTTGTGATACTAATCCACGCCTGCATTCTCCATTTGGGAAAAACCAATGTTTTGCTTGGTCCAGCACAACAGAGAGTGAAGATTCTAAGTTAAATGTTGCGTGTTTTGTTCCTCCACCTGTTGGTGCTTTTACTTGTTTGTACTCATTTAAATCATCATTCAAATCAACCCACCCAACCTCCACGCGACTGTCCTGTTTTTTGGCGTGAACATTTCCCACTTGTTTTTGACACCTTGAGAAATGTCGCGAGCTCATTTTTTCTTTCAATGTTTCACAGAGTAAGCGCTTCCTGTTAGCAGCTGTAGTTGAACCTGCTTCTCGATGCTTGTTTAACCTTGCAAAGGAAACCACTGCCAACCTATCCCCGTATTGGGGTAGGTACGATTTTAACTTTTCGTCGCTGATTATCGACAAAACCTCCAGGTCAACCTGAAACTATTGGAAAAGAAGAAATGTGGTTTGTCCGACTACCGGTATGAATATTCCCAATTATTAAAAAAACTTCAAATAACTAGATTTATCAGTAAGTGAAGGCTTACGGAAAATAGCCCCCCCCCCCCCACACACCAATGTCAGCCCTGACATTTACCAGCAATGTTATGTTTTTGAGAATGCACTGTGTCTGTGACCTTCAACTTGAGATCAGCGGAGGTAGGAGGGTCGTGAATTTGTCACACAATGAAGGGGCTGCACGGACGTGGATTTGCCACAGCGCAGTAGAAGACCCTTGGAGCAATGCGCGTGTGAAATATGAAGCAAATCCAAGCAAGGAAACAAAATATATTGGCCATTTACCCGAGCGTCAAGGTTTGGAGATGCACACAGTATGTGACCTTGACCCTGGGCTTACAAGGGGCGGCACGGACGTGGATTTGCCACAGCGCAGTAGAGGACCCTTGGAGCAACGCGCGTGTGAAATATGAAGCAAATCCAAGCAGGAAAAAGAAAATATAGGCCATTTACCCGAGCGTCCGAGAATTGAGGTTTCGACATGCACAAAGTATGTGACCTTGATCCTGGGCTTAGAAGGGGGGCACGGACGTGGACCTGACACAGCGCAGTAGAGGACCCTTGGAGCAATGCGTGTGTGAAATATGAAGCAAATCCAAACAAGGAAACAGAAGATATAGGCCATTATAAGTTTTGAAGACATACGGACAGACGGACGGACAGACGGACGCCTACGACGCCGAGGGTATGCCATAAGCAATTCTTCCTTCGGAATGCACGCTAAAAATAGAATAGTGTTTACTTTAGCTGAGAAAGATTTGCTGCAGCAGAGCTCCAAATAAGCTGCGTATTTGCTTAAGTACCCAATTCAAATTGCCAAAAACCCAATTGAAATCACAAGTAGAGAGTATCGACAAGAGCTGTAGGAGAACAGCATATCTCGACTATGAGGGTTGTCGATGTACACATAGCTTGACAAACAAGGTGGCCGCGGCCTGCATAAAAACCTCAACCAAGGTTGAATAAAAACCTTAACCAAGGGAACTTAAGAAAGTAATTCAAGGTTAAATGTAGGTCAATGTCAGATATAGGTCAGGGGTTATTGATGTACATCACTAGGAGATGAACTTTTCCAAGTATGGTTGCTGTAGGCCCAGGAGTATTCCATATACAAGATTGACTAAGAATTTCGCCACGGAAGCGGTATCGCACCTGTCGAGGCATTTGGCCGTGAACATTACAAGTAAATAAATGACCTTGACTTTGAGAATTTGGATGTGGGGGTGTGCGTATTGAAGCATCATCCCTAGACAAACATTGATGCGAAATATTATCAAAATCTGCAAGAGGTTAAATAGATTTTGTGAAAAAACCTTAACCAAGGTGAATTAACCAAGAGGAATTAACTAGACAAACATCCCTAGACAAACACTGATGCGAAATATTATCAAAGTCTGACAAGGGGTTAAAGAGATATTGTGAAAAAACAATAACTTCAACGCATTTGTGTTACAAAACCGGTGAACATTAAAAGTAAATAAATGACTTTGACCTTGATAATTTGGATGTGGGGGTGTGAGTAATGAAGCATCATCCCTAGACAAACATTGAATGTGAAATATTATCAAAGTCTGGCAAGAGGTTAAAGAGATATTGTGAAAAATCAATAACTTTAAAGCATTTGCCTTACAAAAAAAACGGACGACGACGCGGACGACGACGCGGACGACGGAAAAAGCGCCGACTATAGTCGCGCCTAAAGCAGGCGCGACAAAACCTTAACCAAGGGGAATTAACAAAGTAATTCGAGGTTAAATGTAGGTCAAGGTCAAATATAGATCAGGGGTTATTGATGTACATCCCTATGAGAAAAGGTTGTCCAAGTATGGTGTCTGTATGCACAATAGTATTCCAAGTACAAGCTTGGCTAAAAACCTTAACCAAGGTTGACTAAAAACCTTAACCAAGGGGAATTAACTAAGTAAGTCAAGGTTAAATGTAGGCGAATGTTGTTGATGTACATCACTAGGAGATGAAGTTGTCCAAGTATGGTGGGTGTAGGGCCACTAATATTCAATATACAAGCTTGACTAAAAACCTTAACCAAGGCGTGACGGTGACGCCGAAGCCAACGCCGAGGTGACTACATAAGCTCTAACTATCCTTCGAATAGTCGAGCTAAAAAGCATTTACAATTTTGTGGTACATTTATCATGCTGCGGAAAACAATAAACATACCACAAATATAGCATATTTTTCTTATTTTCCATGAAAACACGTCTCGGTATTTCATTAGAATTGTCTCCAAGAAGCCAATTCTAATGAAATGCCAAGGCATGTTTTCATTTAGAAGCAAACTGTTCAATAATTGCTATTTGTTGATGTGTAAACACTAAACAGTAGTGTGATTTTATTTTACCCAATTGAAATTTTGAAATACCCAATTGCTTCAGAAATGATGCAGTGACAATACTCAATTACTAATTCCTTATCTACAGCCCTGGCTACAGTATATAAAACATAAAATAAAATATGAACATCTGAGGCATATATATTCTACAGGGGAACCTCTCTAAACCAGACACCAATTAACACATGTGATCTTATTTTTAATGAGCTTCTTGGTCATTTTCTCGGGTTAGAATGTCTGATCGTGATCACAAAGCACACAGCTATGACTAAGAATGATCAAATGCCTGATTTACAGTGAAACCTCTCTAAGCCGTACAACCTGGGGACCTCCCAGGAGCATAAGGTACGTTGGTAAATAAATAAGCCCATTTTACCTTTTTGCCATGGGGTCACCGAGTGTCACATATTAAAATATATTGACATAAACATGTTATTACTCCTTGTTAAATTGCTTGTAAATCATTTATTGTGAATACTATGCAACATATACAGTTCTCAGTGGAATATGAAAATCATATTCCAGGCAATTACTGTTAATATAAACTAATTAACGCATTATTGAAGGTAACTTGGTTCTTACCCACAGTATGCGTAAAATGTAGTGATTGCTATATGTGTATTTGGTAATTATTATGAAATAAGTAGCTTGCCATGGCAAACTACAGTGCTTTAGGAAAAATTGCATGTGCATTTTTGCCCATTAACGTATCCAAAATCATGCAACTTACGTCTCTCAATTGAGACAGTTTACATGCCCCCAGTAACATAGTAAAGCCCACGTGATACAATGTACTGAGACTCGAAAACATAGCAAATAATGGTGTGATGTGCCAAAGCTACCAATTGCGTTAATCAGACAACGTATGAAATGTTTTTTAATGACTAAGTGAGTGACACTGGCAGTCTTGCTGACTTCATTTGAGATTATAAGTAAGCATACATGTATGTACAAAATATGATTTTTTTTCTGATTAGTATGATTACCTTGTCGTTTTCCATACGGTTGATGACATGCTCATCCAGACCCCTGACCAGCAGAAACACGCGTAGTTCGCTCAGGTCTGAGTTGCTCTCGGTCTGAGACATGCTCTGAAATCACCATGTACAACACAAAATTACTGAATGAGCATGCAACAGATCATACAAGTTATGAATGAGTATTAGCGTTTTTCTCAGTTCAGTGAAAATATGTCGTACAACTATTAGTCTTAATCCCTTAACTGTGTTATACACGCTAGTCATGCATTTTGGAAAGAAGTTTTGGATATTTATTCCAACGGGTAATTGGGTTATGGACAGGAACTAGTAAATTAAGTTTGATATGATAATGTGCAGATACACCAGATCCTTGTTCGACATCACCTGCCACCTGCACCTGACTAAACAGTCCATACTTGTATATACTAATATGTATCACAATGGGCTCGATAATCTGAGATGAGTGACAATCTCCAACGAAAAATGTTTTTTGGACAGGTTTGTGACTGTGTTTTTAACAATATGAACCACCATTATAAATAATCTCATACACAGAAAATCGCACAGTGTATAACATCACTTTTACCTGGCCAACCACACAACACAGACATGTTTGTTTATTTATGTTTGTGTGTTGGGGTTTAACGGCCCATCAACAGCTAAGGTCATTTAAGGCCGGGTCAATGGGTTTAGTACTAAATCCCAAATATTACCTGTACAAGTACATGTTCAAGAACATGTACAAATGGGGGGGAAAATCCCAAAATCAGAACTGAATATTTACAATAACAAAACTATATATTCGGCACTGAAATCAGAATAATTGTGATCTCGCCACACCACAATCACTTGGCCCCTCCAAAAAGCAGTAGGATCAGTAATAATCTTACTACTTTTATGATGGGCAATAACCCAATTCAACTCCCAAGTAACTAAATAGCCAAAAATAAAAACGTACCTTAGGGCCAAACCAGGCAAATCGTGATTCATATAAGGAGGAACCCCTATCGTTAATTTACGCCGTCTCATTCGCCCGACCACCACCCACACACAGACATGTACCATATATACCCACTACTGTACTCTGGTCATGTGGATCACACGGGCAGGCTATGTAATGAAAATATGGATGATGAAAAGGAAGAATTGGAAGTTGCGCAAGAGTGGGGAAACGCAACGCATGGCCGAAAACGTATTACACGTAGACGACACACGGTTTGAAACGCAACTAACGGAAACTCCACTGATACGCAACGCACAACACTTTGTACACGTATAAACCCGGACCATTTTGACAGAAACGACTGTACGTAACACCTGGTAAACACTTACACTAATAACAGCAATACAACTGAATACTACATAACTCGAGACTACTGTCTGTTCCACATTTTGTTACCCATGATCTTTCGGCCATGAACGCATACAATGTTAAAAATATTTAAATGTAAGTACTTTTTCATCAATATAAATAAAGTCACCATCTTATATTTTTTTTTTATTTTATGAAATTCCGTCAAATACTGATTTTATTGCGAAAAAAATATTTCCCAATGGAAAATTAACACAGGGTCTACACATGGATTTGTATGTCCCCACCACCGAATCGTGTTACCGGCGTCCGTCCGTTCCGAAATCTTAACGTTCGTGTACATGTCTTATAAGTTCTGTTTCCTCACACGGATCTGCTTGATATTTCATACGCGCATTGCTCCCGTCCCCACTAAGCCCAGGGTCAAAGTCACTCGAAACCCCTCGCACCATTCCGTAAATGGAGAACAATCTCGGGCGCCAATGGTAGGTCGCCAATGTTTTTTTTTATATTGAGTACGAGCAGAAGACCTCCATTTGACCGATTTACATATTCATTACGCAAACAAGTCTTAGTTGGAATTAATAAATCAGTGAACTACTTTCGGCAAAGGAGATAATCAATATGCACAACTATCACGGGAACTATTTTCATACGAGCCAAGCCGATTGTTCTGTTTATTAGTATATATAGTTTCAATATATCTCCTGTGATATAGAATGATACATTACTTTGTTATGTAATGGGTACTAATACATGTTGTTTCAATAGCGTATCGCTGTAACGGTATCGTTGTAAACAGAGTTGCAAATAATTTAATATTGATTACGTTCAAATGTTTGCGTAATACTGAAACGGTGAAATAGTCGTGAGGTTAAGGTCGCCGAAATCTATGATTTAATTACCGATTCCCGAAAGGTTCGCGGTTCAAACTCCGTCTTGGTATATTTTTGTTTCTCCATTATTTTTGTGATTTTAATGATTTCACAATTTTAAGATTTTAATACAAATAGCTATAAATTGATAGAAACATACCAACGATGAAAGTGTCTTTCTTTAAATAATATATACAAAGACTGTTTGTTACTTCTTTTTTTAAGTTTTAGGTACTGTCTATACCATATACTTTATTACTATCCCAAAATATATTGTGTTGGCTGTCACAATTAATTCATTACGCAAACATTGTATTTGCGAGCGTACCTCACTATAACCCCAGTTACCTATGTAAACAGGGGGAATAGTGAGGTACCCGCGCAATAGGTAATGCGGTCAATAGGTCACAATGCAGTGACTATTTTCGATCAATAACTTATGTTGTAAGCGATTGTAATGTATATTTTCAATATTTTTATTATTAAAATGTATCATATCGGTACCCCTTTAAGTAATATTTGTATATTTTAAATGTATTGATGTTCTCATGAAGCGCATGAATATAAGTATTAATTAATCCAGCTTATATTGAGGCAAATCACACAGCCTTAAAACATAGTGCTGGAGCATAGACCATAGTATCGTATATTATTCCTAAGTATATCACTATTAAACATTAATTGCAATATGTATGCATATTATTAAAACAGTAGATGCTACGGCTGTTTCGCTATATGTGATATTTATAACAAAATTGTTTTTTGTATTCGTCCGCGTACGGATTTCTGTCACACAAAGCGCCATTTTCAGTTCATATTTTGACCTGTGCATATGAACCGGACTAAGTTTAAACAACGCTCGATTCCGTCCAATTCAAATTTCTCTGCAGTATGTTCAGACTAACTACATAAGTAATGCTGCTAAATAAATGTTAACGGCTGGAACATGGTCATCACTAAAATGAAGAAACCATGCTCAGTCGTATTATTAAAAAATAAGATTTACCTGAGACCTCATGGGGGCCGCCATTAATCCAGTGTAAACAATAGTCCGTGTGATCCCATTCCTGAGTAGCCCTCGCTTAGTGAAACGGTGTGCTAATCATGATATTATGTTCCCCAATAATTGGAAACGGTTTGAATTTCTCGGTAAAAACTACGAAAGCCATAAAAAAATAATGATGTATATTTAACATTGGATACGCCTAAACGGTATTACTCTCTCATCGGATCGTCAGTTGTCGTCGATAGCGATTTAACGTACTGATCTGGTCTTAATTTATTGTCAACTTTCAACGCCATTTACAGAATATATGGCTAATTTTGGAAATAAATAACGGCAAATTACGATGACATCTGATCTGAAATATCTGTCAACTTGCGGACGTAATTTAAGGAAATCGATTATATTTTAAGGCTACATCTGTGACTAATTACGAATTTATGTAAGGTCTTTGGCTACACCCGACACATTACACGGATGTAGTTGTAAATACACGTCGCTTTGTGTGTGAAAAAAATCGATAATGCGCTGTCGTGTGTGACGAGGTGTTGATCTGATGACACCACACAGCTGTAAATGTTGACCCTTAGGCAATGTTTTGAAATTGACGTGTCGTTTTGATGTCTGCCGCAACACCTCACTGTCGGAGACAACATGACAATTAACGATATACTCTCGAGTATACCCAGCTCTATTAGACGGCTGGTTATTAAAAAAAAAAGTAGTTCAGTACACCTTCGTCGATATTGTTTTTAGAAAATCAGTAATATTTTCCGTAAATGGTTGAAAAAGTTGACAAAAATTATATCACCGTATTTAGTTGTGCCGATATTGTTTTAAAAAATCAGTAATTCTTTTCCGTAAATTGTGTTGAAAATGGACACAAAATATATAGCCGCATTTCTCCGATATTCGTTTAGAAAATCACCAATATTTTCTGTAAATGGTGTTGACACAAAATTCAGCGCTCACGCGGAATTCAAATAAAATAAAAAATAACAATTTAATAAATAGACACCGATGTCAATATTATATGGTATAGACAGTACCTCAAACTTAAACAAACAGTAACAAACTGTCTGTGTATATATTACTTAAAGACGGACACTTTCATCGTTGGTAAGTTTCTATCAATTTATAGCTATTTTTATTAAAATCATAAAATTGTGAAAATATTAAAATCACAAAAATAATATATATGGAGAAAAAAAAAATATATCAAGTCGAGGTTTGAACCCCCGACCCTTTCGGGAATCTGTAATTAATTCATAGAAGTCGACGACCTTAACCTCACGACTCTTGCGCCATTTACGACAATTACATTTATAAAGAAGTGCTATCAGTATTACGCAACCATTTGAACGTAATAATTATTCAATTATTTACTCCATCTACAACGATACCGTTACAGAGAAACGCTATTGAAACAATATGTATTAGTACCCATAACATAACGAAGTAATGTATCATTATATATCACAGGAGATAGATTAAAACTATATATACTAATAAACAGAACAATCCGCTTGGCTCGTATGAAAATAGTTCGCGTGATATTGATTATCTCCCTTGCCGAAAGTAGTTCACTGATTTATTAATTCCAAATAAGACGTGTTTGCGTAATGTAATTTTCGGACAGCAAACATTTTTGTATGAATTTGAAATAATTAGTGTCCTCCATTTGATCATAACACTGTTCGAACTGCGTCTGTGGCTACCTCCACCAGAATTCTATGGCCGCAAACACAGTAGCCTTCGGCGTCTATTTATTAAATTAGTATTTTTTATTTTATTTTATTTTAATCGTTATTTTTTTATGATTTTCGTAGTTTTTACCGAGAAATTCAAAACGTTTCCAATTATTGGGGTACATAATATCATGATTAGCACACCGTTTAACTAAGCGGGAGTCTACTCAGGGAATGGGATCACGTGCTCTATTGTTTACACTGGATTAATGGCGGCCCCCATGAGGTCTCATGTAAATCTTATTTTTCAATAATACGACTGTGGTGTCTTCCTTTTAATGATGACCGTTTTCCAGCCGTTAACACTTATTTAGCAGCATTACTTATGTAGTTAGTCTGAACATTCCGCAGAGAAATTTTAATTGGACGGAATCGAGCGTTGTTTAAACTTAGTCCGGTTCATATGCACAAGTCAAAATAAGAACTGAAAATGGCGCTTTGTGTGACAGAAATCCGTTCGCGGATGAATACAAGAAAAAGCTTTGTTATAAATATCACATACAGCGAAACAGCGGTAGCATCTACTGTTTTAATAATATGCATAAATATTGTAATTAATGTTTACTAGTGATATACTTATGAATACTATACGATAATATGGTTTATACTCCAGCACTATGTGTTAAGGCTGTGTGATTTGCCTCAATATAAGCTGGATTAATTAATACTTATATTCATGCGCTTCATGAGAACATCAACACATTTAAAATATACAAATATTACTTAAAGGGGTACCGATATGATACATTTTAATAATAAAAATATTGAAAATACACATTACAATCGCTTACAACATAATGTATTGATCGAAAATAGTCACTGCATCGTGGCCTATTTGACCGCATTACCTATTGCGCGGGCACCTCACTAAACCCCCTGTTTACATAGGTAACTGGGGGTGTAGTGGGGTACGCTCGCTAATACAATGTTTGCTTAATGTTGACCTTACGCAATGGAAATAAACAATGGCGACCTACCATTGGCGCCCGAGATTTGACTCCATTTACGGAGTTTAATGCATAGTTTTCTGTATCCGTCAGTAGGAACCAGTAAACTTAAAACTGATGAAATAGAACCGTGCATGCAACGCGTACGAATATGTAAATTATATTATATTCTATTATATTCGGCTTATATTTAAGGATGGAAATTGGCTCGAACACCTTCCATACCCGGTCAAATACCATACACCGTTCTAGTTCATCAATTTTAAGTGTACTGGTTCCAACTGACGGATACAGACAACTATGCAATGAACTGGGAACTTGACATGTAACGCTATCCCAGCTCTGGCCAAACCTATTTCAGGACGCAAGTAAGCCCGGAACAAATACATTGACCGGCATATGCATTCAGTCCGTTACGATTTAGTTTCAGTTTCAGTTTGGAGGGACTACCAGTAATAATGCTTTAGTTTAGGAATACATGTAAACTGTTAATGTCTGACTGTCACTGGAGGAACAATACAATACAATGTCCCTGCGTAATCTGCGTCCCGTGTAGATCCAGATCAGCCTGTGTATTCGCACAGTCTAAGCGCCATTTCTCCACACACAACGCATACATGTGTTTTAATCTTGGGTTTCACTGTAAATTATCAATCAGGTTTTCAATCGAATCATGGGCACGTATGTCTTAGATGATACCACGGCAAACCTACGGGCGTCTCATTTACAGAGATGTCACCGTATTATTAAATGCATGCAAGTTATTTTAATTTTGTTAATTCTAAAATGGGGGCTAAAGTAGATTTTGTACAATACATGTATGTTCATTTCGTATTGCGGAACGATTTACAAAATTTATATTTTCCTTCGATAAATCATTTCTATATTATATCGCCATGGTTTGGTGTAAAGGTGGAACATAATTTGTATCCTCATCCTCCTCTCTTTTGGCTCATGTTAAACATTTTGGATTGGAACACGGATACGTTTGTAAACTATTTAGATTTTATTGCCGCATTGGTCAAGCAGAGCGGTCCGCTGGTTTGACCGCAGAGCGCAGCGTAAAGCGGTCATTCTTTCGCAGTTTAAAGTAAACTGCAATTAAAAGCGGAGCGCAGCGCTAACTGCGATATAAGTATTGCAATTCCACAACCAACTCTTTGGACCGCAGTCACATGATTGCAGTCCGATTGCGGTCCAATTGCAATTAATGGGAACGCGAATTGCAATCCTGCGCTCCAGGAATTGAAATTCGCCTGGTAAGAGAATCGCAGGCCACTCTGTATGACAAAAAAAAATAAGATTGTGTTTTACTGCTGTGCGTCCATAAGGCAAATGCGTTTATGTTTTCAATAACTCCTACACTCCTTCACCAATTTCAATAGTATTTGCCCACAATGTCTGTCTAGGTATGCTGCTTTGCTTTGCATATGACCCGTGCCCGAAAACCCATGTTCACCTTGTTTGTAAGGCAAATGCGTTTTTACCCCTTCCTATGCTGAATTAAATGTTGTCATCTGCTAGAAATTATTTATTTTCAATATTTCTTGTTAAAAACATGTTTTGGCAGCACATGAGAATCGTCTCCACTGGGCTGTCGAAACGGGTTTTTTGTTAAGAATTAAGGCAAAAATGAAAAACAGCAGACGGCAATTTCCGTCCACAGCGTAGGAAGGGTTAAGTTTTTAATGTTTTCTCCATAACTCCTGAAATCCTTCACCAATTTCAATAATATTTGCCCACGATGTCTGTAGGGATTAGCTGAGTAATAACAATGCCCTTTTACTATCAATGCTGCAGGTGGGGGCATTTTCTAGTTTCATTTAGTATAGGAATGAATGGCCTTTTTGTGGAATTTATCGGGGTATAAACTTGGAAAAGTCGCGGGAATACTGGACGAAGGCTGACCACCATTTAAACCATCTCATCGTTAATAGTTAAAACGACTGGTCACAGTATACACTTTCACAGATCAAAAGATATACAAATCTAAATTATTTTAAATGTTTAATACATTTATCACTGGCTGATGAATCTCTTGGTTTCCTGGGTAAGATGTATTTGATCTGTCATGGTTTCCAGGGTAACATGTATGCAATCTGTCACCGTTTCCAGGGGTACATGTACACGATGCACGACGTGCTGGACGCCCAGTGGATGTACGACAACCATAAAGACGAGAGCTACCTCCGCCGCGTCATCCAGCTACTAGAGGCGCTCCTCACCTCGCACAAACGCGTCATCCTCAAGGACTCCGCCGTGAGTATGTTCGGGTATATCTTGGTACTCACAATTTCTCACCGACCTGAGCAATTCACAGATCTCCAGATAAGGTGCGTATTGGCGTATTTTACGCAATTGTTTTAGATGAATACCCATTGATTATCAAAAGTGGGAGTACACAATACGGACAGCAATGTGAAAATGCGCATTGATTTTCAAATTCAGTTTTGAAAATACTGTCATAAAGTTGAAAATTCACTTAGTTGAGCTGCAAAAAGCTTTTTGCAGCTCAACTAAGTGAATGTTTAAATTTGTTATATATTTTTTTTAAACATTTTTTCCCTCTTTAGTAATGAAGAAAATCAATAATCCATTTGTAAAAGTAAAAGATGCAATGATTTTGAAATCAGGGGGTGTAGTACGCTTTAGACACACAACTTATATGGAGCTCTGAATTCAGCTGCATTCCTGGTATTATGGCTCTGGTATCCAATTGAGGTTGAATTGCAAAGTACTGTTGTTTGTTTTGAGCTTGTCATTTGCACGAAACATACAACAGGATTGGTTTAAAATATCTTCTGAGGTTTAGAGTGTATATACTCGTCCTCATAACCTTCCTCTAATAATAGTCTTAAATACACGTCTTATCTGGAGCCTGTATCAATTAACAATTAATCAATGTAACACTTTATCGTGTTTATGAAAGTGTTAAACATTTTCAACATTGTTACATGTTTTAGTTTAATACGGAGATGGCGTTTTATGTCTTGTATTCACAGCCTCGTAATGCCGACCTTAAAAATCTGTCTGTTTCCCCTCCCGCTACCCGGGCCAATGAGGTGTGGGTAGGTAGGTAGGTAAAATATATTATTTTTTTTAATATATGAAATTTTGTCGACATGTATTTAACAACATATCTCTGCCTAGAAACGCCAAATAATGCCATAATATATTATTATTAAAGGTACAAGTTCCTTATACAAAGGAATAAATATGCAGACACAATGTAAAATGACTGTTTTATTGACTAGAGATATTAAACTCACATGGAGTAAGGTGAAAACAATTTGCTGACATGTACATGACTAGATTGAATGATTACCAATTCGAGACACGCCGTGTGATTTTGTACCATCGAACATCGGGCGCGGATACAGAAATAATTGCAGGGGGGGTCTGTAATTACAAGTCGGCATAGCCGAGCTCCGCGAGCGCAATGCGCATTGAAGTGGGGGGATCTGGGGGTCCTCCCCCCGGAAATTTTTAAATGCCAGATCACCGCAGATGCGATTTCCTGACACCTAGGCCACAAAAAATGTCATCCAATTATTCGAGTATTGTAGATTTTTTTTTGGGGGGTCCGGAGACAACCCCCCCCCCCCCACCGGATCCGCGCGTGAACATGTTCGTCACCGAATCTTCTTGCATCGCCATGTTTTTCTTGTTTTTAGCCAGGTTTTTTGAAAAAGATTCCAGGCTATTGGATTGGCGAAAGCCGGGCGGGCGGCGTCCACAATCAATGTTAAGTTTTCGTGTTTGAGTCCATTTCTTTGTTACTGTACCACCTAGGACCACCAAACTTTCACAGCTTCATAATCAAGGGGTGCCCACCACATATCACTATCCAACATGTTACTTTTTTAGCCAAGTTTTTTGGGAAAAAAATCCATGCTATTGGACTGGCGAAAGCCGGGCGGCGGGCGGGCGGCGTCCACAATCAATGTTAAGTTTTCGTGTTTGAGTCCATTTCTTTGTTACTGTTCCACCTAGGACCACCAAACTTTCACAGCTTCATAATCAAGGGGTGCCCACCACATATTACTATCCAAAATGTTACTTTTTTTTCTTTTTTTTAAACTTGACCCATTTTTTACGCGCAGTTGACTTGGTCATTTTCAATGTTAAGTTTTCGCGTTTACAATGTTAAGTTTTCGTGTTTAAGTCCATTTATTTGGTACTGTACAACCTAGGACCACCAAACTTTCACAGCTTCATAACCAAGGGGTGCCTACCACATAAAACTATCCAACATGTGACCATTTTTTTTTACCTTTACCTATTATTTCTACGTAATTGACTTAGCCATTTTCAACGTTAACTTTTTAACGTACGTCGGGTTAAAAGTTTTTTGGTTAAAAGTTTTTCGTTATACTATATCTCTGCAACTGTTTCGCCCATTACCTTGAAACTTCACATGGGTGTTTATCATCATCCATATTTTCATTCTACCCCCCAACCGTGCGGCCCCTGTGCCCAATCCAATGTCAAGGTCAAATTACTTCGTGTACTATATCTCTGCAACTGCTTCACCCATTACCTTGATACTTCACATGGGTGTTTATCATCATTGTCGCACCCGCTTGCAGAAAGCGCAATATCGTCGGCATTTTTGCATACGTCCGTCCGTATGTCCGTGTGTCCGGTTAAAGTTTTTTCGCTAAAGTTTTTCCATCTATATCTATTTTTGTACTGTCCTTGCCTCACACCAAGGCGCAACATGCAGGCCACGGCCATCTAGTCTACAAAAAGTGGGTATAATTATGTTATCCAAGTGTCTATGCTTGGAAAAAACCTGGCCTTCCAGGGGTCAAATTTAACTTTTTAACACACTAGCATTTTTTCGCTAGTGGATTTTTTTTCTACTAGCAAAACTGGATTTTCACTAGCAATTTCTATGTTTAGTTGGATTATGCAATAACCATGTACATGTATCCTAGTATATGGTTTCAGAGTACATGAAGGTTGTTGCACTCATGTAGTCGATGGAAAAACGTAGCTCAAAAATGTACAGTTACCTACACAAATATTCAATATCAACTTGTTCAGTTTCTTGATGTGATTATACTGAAAAAAAGTAGTGCCAACAATTAAACTATTCTACTACCGTTCGTGGTTGTCGATCTATCTAATTCGGTTTCTGGGAAGTTCCATTCTATCAATGGCTGGTAAAATAATGTGTATTTGTTAAAATGAAACCGGAAATGTTTATTTTTGAAATAATATTAATGCGCCGTAGTATTTCAATGTGGCCTAGAGGGATGTCGCAATTGATAAATAGCCCAGGCAAAAACGTCCTCATTTACGACCTGTGACGTAGTATTTCAATGTCGCACTAGAGGGATGTCGCAATTGATATATAGCCGGGGCAACAACGTCCTGATTTACGACCTCCAATGTTCCTATCATCGAGGCGCTTTGACGAGAGCATTTCATGATCCAGATGGCTGTTCAGAACAAAATAATCGCGACAGAACTTTGAAGATTTGGATTTCCTTTTTGAAATTGGCACTCGCAGTTTTTTGCGAGTGGCTTTGATTTTAACTAGCATTTTTCAGAAAGCACTCGCATTTTGCGAGTATGCGAGTGCCAAATTCGAGCCCTGCCTTCGTGGCTTTGCCTCGATTCTTGTTACATACTACGGCAGGGCTTGAAACTAAGCACAAATATGTACTAGCCAGCCGGGCTAGTAAGATTTGAAATTTACCAGCCCTTACAAGTTTCTACCATCCCTTTTGTCGCATTGTCTTCATCTGAAAAAAAATTAACTGGATCATTGTCAATCTGGTAAAATGTTTTACTTCAATGATGTACCATAAATAACAATTCAGTTGTGCAAATAATACCTATATAATTGTAATATTAATTATGTCTGGACCAATTTACATTGCTCGCTGTAGATGAAAATAACTTGTAGCGTAGTTGTTTATGTCTCTCCATGGAAGAAAACATATGATCTCTGGCTTGTACAAAAGCCAACAATAATCCAGTGGTGTTGCTGTTATTTACATCAAATCCGTCTGGGTTTTCGGTGAAGTCTTCTATTGCATATATAAATAACAATTATGTCATAATTTTTATTTTAATATCTCGACAGTAAGCACTAATTTATTTGTATTCACATTATACGGTTCAGTGTCATATGAATGGATTGTGTACAAGCTATGCATTTCTTTCCACCAAATGGAATTAATAGTATTAAAGGTACATGCCCACTCGTAAGGCACAAGCTAGATGTTCTTTATAGGAATTAAATACGTGTATAATTGTGTCACTATTCCACCAGTTCTAAAAATTGCGAGTGCCCGCTATACAGATCTAATCATTTAGTAATATTTATTTTACTGATAGAGATGCACGGTGGTATCAGGCTATTTTCATATGCAAATTAGACATGATATTTATTAATTATTTATGCTAATTAAATGTGTCACCTCACTCACCTGAAAAAATCATTTTTTCGACAGATTATAAAGTATGATCATTGCACATCAACAAATAAATACAGAGAATAAATAGTAATGTCCTTTAACATTTTAAGGAAATACGATTATTGCCCCCGACATCAGTGTGGAACTTTATGTCTGTTATAAAATGTATAATAATGCCAATCAAAACGTGGGGTAATGATGATTCAATATTTTATTTGCTAGAAAATGTCTCAGATGATGTCTCTGATATAAAGAACATTTTGTGTCGACTGAGTGGGCATGCACAACACTATGTAAATTCATTAAACTGTTGAAAACAGTATATTTTATTGCGCAAGGCCGTCAACAAACACTATCTCCTATTATAATTAATTTATATTAACCAATTAATATATTTAAAATGATTTAAAACAGTGAAATTATTATTTCTCACAAATTCATTTTTAGGTCCGAAACTGTGTGGGGGCGACTTGCTCGGGTTTCGATTGATAAGACCATTATTCTTTCAGCTTAAAACTCACTTTCGATCGTAAATCAATGTAATTTTTTTGTTCTCAATTGAATATATTCAGTGTTTCTTGCCAGTTTGGATCGGTGTAGACGCTAAATATGCAAAACTATAACTTGGAAGTTGGATTTTCAAAAACACGTATACGCATATTCGATTCGTTTCAGCGAAATCAAGCGTGGTTCTATTCTTAGAAATAAAGTTACTTGACTTCCTTATTAGGAAAGTGTAGTAACCTTTGTGAATAAATTAATTATAAATGTCTGAATTATCCAATGAAACAGTCGCTAGCGTGTGAAAACTGTTACACGTCATTATATTGAGGGCGGTCATTACAGAAACAAACACAAGTTATCGATTCATAATTCGGATGCGTGTAGTTTATAAACCGCGATATTTGATTGGCTATTGGCATGCAGACCACTGACTGGGATTGCTACTCACCAATAGGGAAGCAGCTTACAACCATTTTCACCGACACATTTTTGTAAACATCGCGATGACTCACTTCATGTTCTAAGCTAGTAAAGGCAGATCAGCTGGGTTTTTTTTACTCGACATAAAGTAAACGATAAAAAGATTTTCGGCAATATTTTCTGTCGGAACAGCCCATTTTTGCTGTGCCAGTTTCGACACTAAATAAAAATAATATTGTTTCCGTTTTGCCAAAAAAATAGCTTGGGTCGCGGCGATTTTGCCAGGTCGGTCGCGGGAGGGGAAACATTTAATATTTTATTATACGCCTAATGCAACCATCTTTCTGAAGTGTATTTCCATAAACTGCACAAAATTATAAATCCTTTAAAGTGTTGCACAATGCACTTTAAATACAGGCAGATAACTCTGTAGTTTCCTGCTTGGTAGCCGGTTCGAGAGTAACTTCCCTTTGCTTCATTTCATTCGATTGTACACTGGTCAGGTGACATTGATGCAAGGGGGGACAACAATAAGCCGTAATTTATTCCCTTACATGTTCAGAGTGTGTGATCATATGAGACGCGTCAACTTTTGACTTTATTTATGAAAAATATTGTAAATTTTATATTACCGGTAACGTATTTAATGAAATTATGCAGATGTATGAGGGTACAAAATCACATGGCGTGTCTCATATGTTTTCCACATGGCTCGACATATATATATGGGCTGCGCCATACGAAAATCGGGCTTAATGACAACGTCATGAAAAGCGGTAAACGACGTCGGAAAAACGACGTTTGCAGCGTCGCAAATTTCACATTTTGCCCTCCCATTTACATTTACTGGTGTCAGTTAACATTAAGTGTGAACAGAAAACGGAAAATTATAACTTACTGAAACTTTCACTAATATGAGACGCGATGCCTTGCACCTTAGTACACATATTATGACGGCATGACTTGACGGCACGTACTTGTGACGTCACTGAACGTGAATACATGTTTGACGTTATGGACATGGTGTCGTGACAAAATATTATAGCAAGGATACTTGCACGAGTTCCTCGCAGCATCAATGACTTAGACATGCTTCAGGCGCTCTGCATTGTCGCCTAACTGTCGTTCTTTGACATTGTCACTCTTTTTCGTTGGTTATCCTTATGAATTCAAAATGGTGAACTGCACCTTGAATCCTAAATAATCTTAAATATGAACAACCTAGTGTATGCCAACGATATTACCATCTATTATCTTGGTAAATTGAGACTATTTTTAACAATTCATCCAGTACTTAGCGAATGATATGCCATTTAATGCCACTCATTTTATCATAAACGGAGGTAGACACGCAGCTATATAATGACATAAGTATCCGGGGTTTGTATTGAATTTAAAATAAATGCATCAACATATTAATTGGAAATGTGACACGCAACTATATTGTAAGGGACCTGCAGTCTGGTTTTTGTCATGATGATTATCCAGATATCGGGTTTGGTAGCTCCGCACCAACAAGGATGTACACTATCAACTATATATTGGCTGAGAATAGAATACGAGAGCGAATGTCAATTCGACAAGTTTAATAAAGTCTTAACTAACATGTAACAACAATTAAAGCATTCTTTACATACTGAATATCGGATTATGCGCTGCAGAATATGTCATTTCCACATTGTGGCAGAAATGAACACATGTCAAAAAGAGAACAATAATGGGAATCTCAACCTCCATGTAACCTCTGCAACTAATCAACATGTGTCGGTAAGCTTGGTTAAATATTCAACAAGTTCTCATGTTATAGTACATTACAGTTTGCAGTGTTTAAATATGGGTGGGGTAACCATGGACGGATTCAGGGGTTCAGGGTAAAATTTGCCGAGTAAAGATTTTTTACAAGTTACAAGGCACGTTTTTTTTAATTCCCCCGGACCCCCCTAGCGCTATCCCGAGCTCCGATAATATAGTCAAGTATTGCAAAATATTTACGCCCCCCCTAACCCGAAATCCTGGATCCGCACCTGGTAACAAGTGACAAAGGGCACATAGCCACAATCCCTGATCCTTACAATATAATGACAGGGTTTGTATTGAATTTGGCAAAACAAATGCATCAAAATCTCTAATAGATTCAGAATCAGTGATTTCAATGCAGCTCCTTTATTGTTTGTGTATAAGCAATACATAATGCACAAAACACACAGTAAGGTCGGTGGAGTTTTCAAAAAGTCTTGAAATTAATTGGAAATTTTATGGTCATAAACTTGCTTTTCGCACGATTTGTAGTATCAAATCATCAGATTATCACCTGACTGCATAATAATGTATATGTCTGAATCAGGCGATGGTAATGCGATCCTCATGAAAGAAGCACGGCGACAATTATAAGGTATCACGCTACCAAATCTGCCCGACGTCGTGTTTTGTTACAAAGTTAATGTTATAAGCGGCCTACTTCCTACTTTAAAATATGTCTTCGCATACGAAATGTTAAATAGTGTCGCTATTATTCCCCAAAATTATTTCAGACGGCAGCAAACAACAGGGAAACGCCAACAATCTTCCTTATTTGAAAATTATTCATACGGAATTATGTTACTTGGGCCGCAATCCAAAACATGACGTTACATTAATAGCAACTGCAATAAACATTATTTTCATACTTTGTCCTGGCCTAATGGGAAACACTTGGAAAGGCTACGAGACATCCAAATTTGGTTGACATGCGATAAAAGATGACAAATCTATACGACTTGTCCGGGTATTTTATCAACACCCCTTGTATACGCCGTTGATAAAAACGTCGTAATTTCAACGTCATTGATCTAAAACGTCATATGAGTTTTTACCACGCGTCATAAAAATACTTCTAAAATGAAAAATTATTTGGATACATTGATAATTTTGGCGGCATATGGCTTTTAAAAGATGTACAATTCAGAATACGCAAAAAAGTAAAAACTGAAAATGTTGTCATTAAGCCCGGTTTTTGCATGGCGCGGCTCATATCTAGACCCAATTACGTCTCCAATGGCTGTGCATCCAGTTCCACTAAAAATAGCCGTATATTCAATGAATGAGGCACTTAAATCTCTTGTCAGTGGGTGTCGTAACTCCTCCAGTGGTAGTTCTTGTTTACTGGCCTGTCTTGGTCACCGTCGAGCAGGAGAACCGGTAATCCAAATACATTCGCAATACACTTATAATACAGCTTAAATTTATAAACATTGTAATTGATAACTCGTTATTTCTCAATGAAAGTATATCTCGTCACCAGACATTTTGAGCAGTACCTATGACCGTTGCATTTCAATCTATATATGAACTTGCTGTTCAATGGATGTACATTTATGAAACCCCAATCAGGCTAATACTTTAGCTAAATGACACAGGTGAATGCCGTGTGTTACGGAGCCAAGATGATGTTGCCGGGTGTGCTGCGCTACGACCACGGTATTGAACTCAACGAGGAAATTGTCATCGTCACCACCAAGGGTGAAGCTGTTGCCTTGGGTAAGTATACAGGTCGTTTTCTGTATATGCTGGCTCTATATAATTGACTGGGGCTTATTGGGTTTGCGACCAGTGTAGATCCAGATCAGCCTGTGCATTCGCAGTCTGATCAGCATCTGCACTTTTCGCTATTGTATCAATAAAACAGCGGTAAGGCTTCTAACAAGCAATATAGATTGCTATCAGGCTATAGGAGCGTGCTATTTGATTAGGAGTTGCAATGGACACAAAACCCACTAGCCCCATTTCTCCAGTCACAGCCACATCTATAGACAGCCATATATATTACTGTGACTGTAGAAATGGGGCTTCTACCATTTCCAAGCCAGATTTATATTCCACACATTCAGTCAGTGATTATGCCCCCTATGCGATAGCAAGGAGTGACAGGGCTTAAAAATTCACTCGCCCCGCTCGCCATGGCGAGTCAATTTTCATGTTGGCGAGAGGATTTTCTTGTCACTGGTCCGATTTGGCGAGTGACACATCAGGAAAGGCCATTCTGTATTTTCAGAAAACTAAGAAAATTTAATTAAAGGTACATGCCCACGCAGTGATATGAGCCATTTGTCTACCCACTAACGAGTTATTTTCAATTACGGCGCGTGTTAATTGGTGTTAAATAGCATTTTATATGCCGCGACCAGAAAGGGTATTTTCCGACCTCATGCTATTTTTACAAATACGCGTCACGTGACACGGTCAATCATATCACATCTTTGACATGCGCAGTGAAGTATCAGAAGTTGAGAAGAAAAATCTATGTTCGAGTCCAAATCTAAATCTCCACGTAACTCTTTCCATTTGGTGATCTGGTCGCCAATATTAACCACCCTCTCTCTGTACTGCCTGTCCCTCAGACATTTCGCCTTTTTTTTGGCTAACGCCGTTTCATACAATTTCCGTCCTGGACGTTTCAACATGTTGATATTCTTGTTTACATATTGGGAAGCCCACTGGCGCGCGTAGTATACTGCGCATGCGCACCGCAAGCCGTGATGCGAAAGTCGTCGTCCCCGCACATTATCAAAATAGACTGTTACCGCCGCGCGTCGCTAACAGTAAATTGATAATTAATAAATGATTATATTTGTATAGCGGGCACTCGTAAGTTTTAGAACTGGTGTAATAGTGACATAATTATACACTTAGGGCTATTCCAGTAAAATCTATATGTGGGGGGGGGGGGAGAAGGCGTTTTTTGCCGGGGGTAACCTACGACATATAAAAAAAAATTGTCAGCCTACCTACGGTGTTTTAAAAAAAAATTTAAACCCAACCACCAATGAAAAAACAAAAAATATAAAGAATCACAACCTACAGTAAATAAAAATAAAAATCTAAAAAAATGCAGCCTACAATAAATAAAAATAGAAATCTCAACGTACAATTAACAAAAAATATTAAATACAAATTCTGTTTATTGAATGGCTTTTATACCAAGTCATTTTGTTACATATATTATAGTATATAGTATATACAGTGCCTAAATGATATTAAACAATGAAATTGTGCATTTAATACATTACAATTACACATGTTGCTTTTATTATTAAAATGTGATGTTTATTGTTGTATTTGACTAAGAAATGTCATTAAGGTGGTGCTCTACCACAGTAGTCCTAACATCGATATCCTCCAAGACATTGACACCATTGCATATTGTTATTTACACTATGGCCCAAGGTTATAAAATATTGACTTGTCAACAAACTTCGAATTTTTGGACCAAAATCATTACAATTGCCTTTAAATATGGATTTCATGTTTCAGGTCTATTAAACTGTGAAAACTTTCGTGACCAGTGTAGAACCTGATATAAAGGCTGTGTAAGCATAGGCTGGTCTTTGGCTACACAGCTCTCAACTTTAAGCAGTGTTCTCCTTACGCTGCACATGTTACTGCCAAAGAATTTTGACGTCCTTGCGATGATATGGACTTAAATGCACTGAGTGAACATGAAAGTGTGACGGATGGCTGGACAGACTAGTGCATAACATAATGCACCGACTGGATTATCACAGGGGCATAAAATGGCTCAATTGTGGATTTGACACCATGGTAGCCAAACTTAAAAGTTTTCAACCTCCAGATTGGAAGTCAGATGTTCTACCCCTAGGCCACAACCCATCCCTTATAAATGAAGGAAAGAAATGCACCTAACGCGCGACCATACATACTTAGAATAACAGCTGATCACAGGTTGAAGTAACGGACCGAGTTCTATAAATACATTAAATATGCCTAAAAGCATCAATAAATGAAGAACAAAAATAAGCTTAAAAACATTTGTTTTCTCCCTCCATTTTTTCTTCATTTATTGATGCTTTTGGGCATATTTAATGCATTTATAGACCTCGGTCCGTTACTTCAACCTGTGCAGCTGATGTCGCGGTAAACTGAAATGGTGTACATGACAATTGACATTTACATTCTAACAAGATTTTCACGGTGTGTAATCGATCGTATTTCCTCTCCACCCGTCTCTAGAAACACGAATTAAATCGTTTATTTCTGACTGTGTCAAACGTTTGCCCGGTCCAACAGTTTCCCCCAATGACTATGAGCTAGGTTCGACATTTCATTCCATGTCACATCGCCGGTTTTCGGTGATAATACTGTCAACAATGAAAAATACGCATGGACACCCGGACGTCATTGTGATCACTGTATCGCTTTCCGCAAGCGGGCTCGACAATAATGCTATTATTCGTACAGAATATAAATGGTGTTGTCTTAGGAGACTATTCTCATGTGCTGTCAAAACATGTGTTATTATTGAGAAATCAATCAAACGTGACAAAACGCATCAATATGTTTTTTTTTACTAAAGATTAGAATCGTCTAAGGAGACGATTTTCATGTGTTTCCAAAACTATTTTATTAAGAAATCAACAAATGTGAAAAGAAAACATGAATACATTGGTATTTATTTTTACAAAACCATATTTGGACAAAATAGGAAGACGATTCGATTCTCATGTGCTGCCAAACTTGCTTAACCATTGATCAAACACGTGAAAATGCACTATGTCGAGCTAATGCGTAAATATCAATTTATTGACGTGAGCGATGACGTGAGCGACTACATAGCGTGGTTTAGATATGTTTGTTCCCGCCGAATTCTAGTCACACTTTGCACGTGAAACTGGATTACCGGCAGATGATTGTAAACACCATCAGGTGTGCACCCAGACCGAAAATGATATGTCGCAGGGGACGGGAGTATTATTTATGTATCCACGCGATATTGAATACAATAGAATGTCACGTTTTTGCCTCGCGATTTGGTCTCGCGTTTTCGCTATCTTGCGTGTATAGGTCGACGATGCGATGCAGTACATTAGAATCGTTTCCTAAGAGGATTATCATGTTATGTTGTCAAATTGTGTTTTAGTTGTCAAGAAATACTGAAGTTTGTCCACATTTACTCTATTTCTTAATAGAAACATGTTTGGCAGAACACGAGAATCGTCTCGTAATACAACGTGTACGTGTCCTGTTAAGGAAACGTGACAACCTAGCTTTTTCGTGATTTCTCGCATAGGTTGAGATCGCGAAAACGCGAAGCGTGATCGCGAGATTTCGAGACGAAAACGCTTTTGATTCGCGATCTCGCGTGACTGTTGGAAGTACGATATACACACACGCATGCGCAATTTCAACACCGCATGCTTTCGACACGTGTAGGAGCAAAATAAACCCGAATTTTCTGTCTGTAACGCCGAGATAGTCGCCCTAAGTTAGACAGAAAAATCGGGTTGGAGCCAAACTTATTTTCAAAAGCGGAAGGCGAGATCGCGAAAACGCGAGACGATTCTCATGTTTTGTTGTTGAGAAATATATATATATATATATATACTAGCACACATACCCTGCTGCTGCTGTAACCTGTGGACTGTCCGCTGATCATGTCGCTATCACAGGTGGAAGACTCAGACCTATGACACCAAAAAAATTACCTATTAACAAAAATCACATTACCCCACCCACTTGGTCTCGTACACTTGGTCTATATAGCAGATGGTACTGTACGAGACGAAGTGGGTGGGGTAATGGGATTTATTTAATAGGCATTTCTTTGGTGTCATAGGTCCGAGTCTTCCACCTGTGGTCGCTATTGTGTATTATTTTGAGTTGGTTGAAGGGGGCGGTCATATAATCAACGAATAATAACGGGACCGATGCGATTTCTAATTACCTCGCACTTTCCATTTACCGATATATTGGCAATATATTTAAAATAATTTTGATAAAATATAATTATGGGTGTTGGGGGTCAAAGAAATAATTAAATTGTATGGGTGGTGGGGGCAATACAATAATTAATACATATGGGTGGTGTGGCAAGGGAAATTAATAATTATGGGGGTTGGACCAAACGAAAATAATTCAATTGTGTGGGTGGTGGGTTGAAGCGATAATTCAAAAGCATGGGTGGTGGGGTGAATAAATAATTCACAAGCATGGGTGGTGGGGTATGAAAATATTTTGTTTGTATGGGTGGTGGGTAAAAAAAAAAAATGCCTTCCAGCAAACCCCCTCCCCCCCCCCATACCATTAATTCTGGAAAATCCCTTATCAAAAACATATTGTTTTTGCATTGTTTATATGGCCGTAAAATTTGGGCAGGTTTCGTGAAACGGACAGTAGGCCAAGCCAACTGGTGCACTGTAATGCATCCATATGCGCCTATCAGGCCATGAATATATAACAGAATGCCCTTACATATAAACCAGAATAACAAATATTGAACAAGTTATAAAACGATGGCAAATTTCATTAGCTAACAATTTACATCTTTATTCTGCTGCAGGAGGCAAAATGCGTAAATAGCCATCATTTTGGTATGCGATGTTACTTATAACAAGAAATGCGTCTGTCGAACGCGGATGCCACCTGCAGCATATTTGAGAAACTGTGACAAAGTGGTTAACCGAAAAGTGTGACGGACGGACGGACAGACGGACGGTCCAAACACTATATGCCACCCGTTTATTCGAAACCCGGTGGCATAATAATTCTTCTCATTTCTCCGACGACAATTAATGCGTCCACAGTACAAATGTACGTTGCAAGGCGGTGCTCCGACGAGGCGACGGAGGATCCATACGTAGAAACAACAACTTGGGGACGTGTTTTGGATTGGGGCTGTATGGCTATTATTTGTTTGGCATAACATTTACAAATATTATTTATTAAATAATTATTAAGTAATTTTCATTTTAAATTGCAAAAAGTATAAATAAATAACAGTACAACCCAATTGTACTGCTATTTATTTATCCTTTTTTGTTTGCAATCTGAAATGAAAAAAAAAAAATATTGATGGGAGCCAGCATAGAACTCGCAACCCCAACTTCCGGTCGATACCACCAGGCCACTGCGTCAATATAGAATTAGAAACAAAATATCCTACTATGTGCGTTCTTGGAGTTGTTTTGTACATTTTGGGAAACTTTTAAACTAACAACAACAATTGCTGGGCCATCAGCGTCTGTATAATTCTTTTCTGGCTGACAATAACCCACAATTTATTATACAGATTATGAAAACAACAACAAGCATAAAACATTTTTTAAGAAAACAACAAGCATAAAATATTTTTTTATTTCAATACTATGACATGCAATGAATTGTAATTAACAAATTTACCCTCCTACAGTTTAAATTATTTTTCGTTGGCAATAACCTACGATAAATAATCAATGGACCTGCCGTACGTCCCCCCCCCCCCCCCCCTGTATAGATTTTACTGGAATAGCCCTTATTTAATTCCTATAAAGAACATTTTGTGCCTACTGCGTGGGCATGTACCTTTAAATCCGGTGATAATAAATTAAAGATAAATGTAGTGTCACCTTTCCACAAGAAACCATTCCATTGTTGTTGTAGCTATAGCCCAGATGACGTCTGCTGTCATGGCAACCACAGACCACAATGTCGTCGCCAAGTTGAAGAGTGTGATCATGGAGCGAGACACGTATCCACGCAAGTGGGGACTGGGACCCAGGGTAATTATGCGTTTATTTTCTTCCTTCTGTCTCTATAATGCTGCCTTAACATCTGGGTATATCTCTGATATATCTGTGATATTTGCAATTTATTTTTTGAAATGTCTTTATTAGAGTTTTCCATAAATGACCATGGAATAGCTAATTCTATATGTCCAATTTGCTGTAACATAAGAGCCGCGTCGCGAGAAAACCTGTCTTCGGGAGTCTGACGACATCACAAGATATGACGTCGTGAACTTAGATGACGTAATTTCAGCCGAGATTTCCAATTATCGACGTTTGTCAAACCGCCATGTTAGGTTTGTTCCGTTGTGTTCAAGTTATCTAACGAACAGAATATATCTATAATCGGGCGTATGGGTGTGAAAAAAACGAAACAGTCTTCGATCTATCTGTCCTGGGTCCAGTCTGAGAATGTATTGGATGAACGTTAGACTGCCGTACTAACGGTCGTACGATCGAAATCCACCATTTTTATTCGAAACGGGCACATCTTATATTATGTTTTTATTAACAATAATGGCGAGTAGTATATAAGAGTCATAATGATACAAGTTTATATGGAAGCCACACACTACGTGTGGTGGCTTCCACACGAAACTTGTAATCATTATGACTCTTATATACTACTACCGCGAGACCATATATTTATGACATGAGAAGATACACCCTATTAGAGATAAGAATCCCTATGTTATACTCAGTATATATATACAACATAATGGTTCTAGTTAAGTGTGCATGGTTTGAAGACAGGTAGTCACGAGAGATGTTTTCGCACCGGTATTTACGAATATTGCAAACATCACCGTGCATGGATGCGAAGAGGTTCCGTTTCGCCTCGCCCATGTCGACATTGTGGGGTAGGGACCAAAGCCGAGTCACTGCTATGTCCACCATGTGGTGGCACTCAGGCTACTCATCGAATGGTTAACAAGGGATTACGTGCTCGCAAGTATTATCGTTTAGTAATAATTCAAATCGGAAAGTCAGTTAGAAAGATAGAATCGATATAATAAATCAAGGTGTTTCTACAGCATTAAAACACTGTAAAAAACATTATCAAACTAATTTTATAAAATTGGAAAATTTAAAAGAAAAAACAAGTACCAATATTATTAGAGAAAATGGATAATACAATACAATTTGAATTGCAAATTTTTAATGACTGTGTTGAAGAAGTTTACGAAGCTTACGGGGGTTATAATCCTGTATATAAATTCTATAAAATGAGAACATTAGGTGATATCGAATACATAAAATACCAGAGTAATTTATTACGCTCCGATAAAAACGTTGCATTTAAAATATTATACCGGCAATTATGTCAACTATACAAGAGGCAAATACGAACATTAAGACAGATAATGCGTATCGGATATGAAACTAAGGTGTATTATACAAAAATTTTAAAACCCAACGATTCGTTTACGAATGTACATTTCTACGATATCGCTTATAAAGATATTGAAAAATTATTATTGAAAAAAAAAAACAACTACTAATTAATTTATAGCCGAGTGTATTTTCCTTATCGAAGGTATGTAAACGGGCTATCTGAAATTATTTTTCATCAACCTCGAGCGGTCGGACTCGGAACGCCGTTGTCATGCAGTTGTTTACCATGACAACGGCCGGAGTTGTCTGCTCGTTTTTTTTTTTGTAAACTGGCAATTTATTTTTCATCAACCTCAAGCGGTCGGACTCCGAACGCCGTTGTCATGCAGTTGTTTACCATAGCGACCACATTTGTAGGGATAGAAATAAATAAATAATTTTTTTTAGCTCCAACCGCGGCGCGAACCCACGACCCTCGTCTCTATAGAGTATCGCCTTAACCCACACGACCATGTAGGCTGTTATGATAAACATTACCTAGTGTTGTACAATTATCGATTTACGACAATGTTTCAATTACACGGGTTATGAACCATGCGTAAATTGATAGCCGAGGTAAACAAAGCCGAGTGTATCAATTACACAGACGGTGTGTACAGTGTAATCCTCGACTGAATTTGTAATTCTCAGTGAAAAACACATGTTGTATAGGTATGTAAATTTGTTTACTGCACCAATATAATTAATAATTAATAATTTTGAAAAAAATAGGAAAATTATAAAATTAAGAAAATTAGAAAATATTAATTATATTTTATAAAATATCACAATGGTGCTGTAACATTTCTTCCGACTTTAACTCCAAGTTTTTCCCTAAATTTATCCCAATCAGTACACTCAATCTTGGGCATGGTGGCGCGCGCTTTGATTCTTATATCATTTTTTAATTGTTCATATCTCCCCATTTCTTCCACCACGGATTCAAACTCTAAATTTGATATTTTCTTATCGGCCAACGCTTTGGACACCATAACGTCGATGGTATTGTTCTTCGACCTGGCGAGAACAGATATTCTATCATGTTTTCTACATTTTTTCTCGAGTTTTCCACCCGACGCCCTAATTACCATACACAACAACCCAGAAACGGCCGACACCGCACATAAAATCCCCGCTACGGGAACCGTTATAATGGTGGATATAGTTGCAGCTGTCCCCGCCCCACACAACACAGAAACACTCACCAGAGCCGTGCTAGATACTTCAGCCATGTTCACCGCGCGCCTATATTTTTTAGCGTTTCTTTTTCTATTTGTATATTCTCTAACTAAAATATCCTGCATAGCGACGATATTATTCAACCTAAAATCTGAACTTCTTTCGTTAATTGTACACAGTGTTGATGGAGTGGTATTGACAATTGGAAGCGTTGATTCGTTCATATTTAAATTTTACAAATTTATTTCAATATATTAGTATTTACAAAATAAGTTCAATTAACAACGAGACAATAGTGGAAGAACTCTCTGTGTCACCGATTTTCCTAACAAAGTTAATAACACTACCTTTGGAAAGTCTAATTCGATCATAACCGGAGAACGAAACCACCGTCGAACTATCTCCAGAGATTTTAGTGACTCCAACCCCCCGTTCTTCCCCATCTACTACAATATTTATCGCGACCGCGCCCACAGGTTTACCACTACCATTAACCGAGCACACCGCCATTTGGATAACTTCACCCACGGCTGTCATAGTGTATCCCCCACATTTATTACTCGCTTTGGCACCGAACGAATATTCATAGTGCCCCTCAACCAATGGGCCCCGCTTCTCAGCCCAAACTGTGATGGCACGTTTTAGCGTTTTCATTGTTCGCACTATTCCGGCAAGCGCACTGTTTGCGTTATATGCCTCAGTACGAATATTATAAGAGGCCTCCTCAAGAGCTTTGGTCGCGGCTATACGATCATGTTTCAGTTTATCGGAAACTTCAGTTATCTTTCCGTCTAGTTCGGTAAGTGCCGCTTCTCTACTGAGAGAGTCCTCTAAGCGCAACGCATCATAAGCCTCCGTAATGGTCGCCTGGTGGCCTTTTAGGGCTTTCTGAACACCCGACCGGGCTTCTTTTTGAAATTCGGTTATTTTCCCGTCTAGTTCAGCAACCGCCGCTTCTCTGATGAGACAGTCCTCTGAGCGCAACGCTTCATAGGCCTTCGCAAGGGCTGCCTGGTGGTCTTCTCGGGCTTTCTCAATACCCGACCGGGCCTCTTTTCGAAATTCGGTTATTTTTCCGTCTAGTTCACCAACCGCCGCTTCTCTGAGAGAGTCCTCTGAGCGCAATCACCCTATAAGCTCCGTAAGGTCCGCCTGGTGGTCTTCTCGGGCTTTCTCAATACCCGTTCGGACCCCCTCAACCCCCAACCGGGCCTCTTTTCGAAATTTGGTTATTTTTTCGTCTAGTTCAGTAAGTGCCGCTTCTCTGTTGAGAGAGTCCTCTGATCGCAACGCCCCATAAGCCTCCGCAATGGCCTCCTTGTGGTCTTCTCGGACCCCCTCAACCCCCGACCTTGTCTCTTTCAGAAATTCGGCTATTTTCCCGTCTAGTTCAGTAAGTGTAGCTTCTTTGCTGAGAGAGTCCTCTAAGCGCAATGCATAAGCCTCCGCAAGGGCCTCCGCACGGTTCGACTGGTGGTCTTCTCGGACTTTATCGATACCCGACCGGGTCTCTTTTCGAAATTCGGTTATTTTTCCGTCTAATTCAACAACCGCGGCTTCTTTGCTGAGAGAGTCCTCTAAGCGCAACACCCTATAAGCCTCCGTAAAGTCCGCCTGGTGGTCTTCTCGGGTTTTCTCAATACCCGACGTGGCCTCTTTTCGAAATTTGGTTATTTTTTTTTCTAGTTCGGTAAGTGCCGCTTCTCTGATGAGAGAGTCCTCTAAGCGCAACGTATCATAACCCTCCGTAAGGGCCGCCTGGCGGTCTTCTCGGACTTTATCAATATCCGACCTGGTCTCTTTTCGAAATTTTGTTAGTTTCCCGTCTAGTTCGGTAAGTGTCGCTTCACTGATGAGAGTGTCCTTTAAGAGCAACGCATCATAAGCCTCCGTAAGGTCCGCCTGGTGGTCTTCTCGAACTTTCTCAATACCCGACCGGGCCTCTTTTCGAATTTGGTTATTTTTGTGTCTAGTTCGTTTAGTTCCGTATGCGTTTCTTCACGACTTTGTGTATTCACAGCCAGGGCATATTCTCTATGTTGTGACAGTAGACTCTTGTGAATCTCGTTCGTGGCCCTCGATATAGTTCTATTGATCAAGGCCTTTGTTTTTTGGGTAGTTAAAAAGTCGCCCTCTCTCGGGATTGAATCCCCTTCTGTCGGTTCCAAAATTCTTTGAATTTGTCACCCAATCGGAAGAACTACCTGGTCCGTATACTCATTTTCAATAATGTTGATAATATATATATTACGAACATGCGTTTAATTCTAAATTATTTTCTTAAAAATTAATTAATTTGAAATTTCTAGGACGACCGAAATCGGGTAATCGTTCTTCAACTCTCGCCCTTTATCATCGAGAATAGAAATCTTCAACTCGTGGATGTGTCCCGATTCCAAAACTTTCATCTCGGGGTGTGGGAAGTCTAAGGTCAGGGTCTCACCATAGAAACAGTCGCTGGCGGGCACGGTTTTCAGTAATGTGGTGGGAGTGCCGTCTACCGTGTTGTACGATGTGTTCACCCGATCCAGGTGCACCCCGAGAGTTTTCGTGACGGCGAAGTTCACAGGGGTCGTGCCGACGTGCTCGCCAGGATCAAACACTCCGTCATCGTTGTAAGGGTATGTATTTTAAATCCTAACAGTGAGCCCAACCCCGGTGAGATCCTTAAACGCCTATCAACGGTCAATGTCGTGAGCCCCGTGGCTTTCGAGATTGCGAGAGTGACTACACCAGGAATCTTCTCTGCGACAAAAGCTTGGAGATCTCCGAAACTCCAAAGACCGTGAGGTACTATAGCATCTGGAGTTCTACGAAATCCTGAGGTCACTGCTTCAGTTATGAGGTAGTTTCCGAAAGCCACAGGGCTTACACCCTCGACTTCTGATGTGAAAAACTCGAGCGTTTCAACGTTTTTCCACCCGACCGTTAACGTGATTGATCTAAGGCCTACCCGGCGTTGTCCGCAGCAGTTGTCTATTAATTTTTGAAGTTCACAACTCCCTTTTTGAACATTAGTGATAGTAGCAAACATAATAATATCTTTCAATGGATACAAAAGCATTTAGCTTTAACTCTAATGCAAAGTACGCGGTCGGTGGTAAATACACGCAAAAAGACGTTGTTAACCGCCTTGTACACCCAACCGTAACGGTTGGACCGGACAGTGGCTTTGCCACCAATTTCCCTAACACGTTTGAGAAATATAGGCTGCCCAAGATTACTACGATGGAGGCGGTAAACGGGTGGAAAGCCACACCGATGCAGTTTTGGCAGAACCAGCTAAATTTTGCTGTATGGTGCGCAACAGCCGGGTGTGGAGTTTCACATAAAGACCATCTAACATCCAAGAATATCATGCTCCGAAGTGTCTACAACTTTCACACGTATTATACTATTATGAGGATTCTCAAAGAACTAGGTATTTCTCTACCTCAAGACGACCCCTGGGATCCCATTTCCAACGCATACGACCGTATGGCGGTTGAATGACTGTGTAACGAATTTAACGTTTCAAAAGACGCGGACTGGAGGCAGAAAGCATTTCCTACCACCACCGGCCTCGGGGACGTTCTCATTCGGGGCCCCCAGTTCGGGAATTGGACGCAGACTGATTTTAGACACGATTACTCCGGTGACCACATCGTCAGTCGGAACGCCGGGAATTTTGACCCCGCGACTATGACTTTCGGGCCAGAAGTGTCTGGAGGTCGGCACTGTGGCATGTTTTCTTGTAAAATGTTACCTCCGAAACGGGCTCACGTCGATTACATACAGCAGGCTGCTGAGGTTCAGAACGCGTGGACCACATTTATGTTAGATAAGGGTCTAGGGTTCGCGCAGGCCGGTGCTACTCGCGTCAACGAATCTAATCGCACGTACGTCTGGGCCATCCTCGGCGCACAGAAGCAAACTCGCAGTTCTATGCTGGGCACAGGAACAGCGTTTGATGCACAAAAACAATTCTTGGCACTTGTAGAGTACGCCATCTCAGCTAAGGTGGACCTGGAGAAGGCGATCCAGAATTATCAAGACGTTTTGCAGACTGCCAGCACCACAGTGGACTATGTATTTGGAATAGGTCTTTATATGGCGCCGAGCAATATGATACTACGAGACGACCCGGTTGATGGTTACAATAATCAAATCATAATCGCCACCGCCAATCAAAAAATCTGTCACAACGGTAACGTGAACACGGATATCATCAAGCGCACCCCCAAAGTGATCGGGCGCGGAGTTGTAAATTCAAATAAATTTGAAAAAGATTTCATAAAAACCCCAAAACACAAAATGGATACACCTCCCTCAACACAATCGAACCCAGTACCCCCAATTCGTAAATTGGATGCACCATCGAGTTCCATCAACAATGTTGAAACACCAATCGAGATTGGAAGCACAACACACGAGGAGGAGAAATTAGCGCTCGTTGTCGCCCTCGTGGCGATCGGATTATTTACGCTTTGGTTTTATAAACTCTCTGGCGAAGAATAGTAGAAGACCGGCGATGGCCACGATTAAAGCCCAGGTATTCTCGGCGAGCCATCCGACCGTTTTTGATAATATAGATAACAAGAAGGAGAGGAGACCTCCTATCAAACCAGGCAGCGCGGCAGCCAACTTTCCTGCTAATTTAGCCAGGAGACTGGCGAGGGCTTTTAGTTGTTTTTTTATCCACTCCTTGGCTCCGCCGGATGGCGCGGGTGCTGGTGCGGGTGCTGGTGCTGGTGCGGGTGCTGGTGCGGCACCAGCATTGACAGCTACAAATAGAGACGATATAAATAGAATTAGGGTGATTAAATCATGCTGAAAGCTGCGATGATGGTTAATATCGTGACGCCCTTCTCTCTGAACAGAGTGCGAAGACGCTCACCGAGTGTCGTGTCCTCGTGCAGAACCCTCGAGA
This sequence comes from Conchocele bisecta, assembly GCA_029237695.1. Taxonomy (NCBI): domain Eukaryota; kingdom Metazoa; phylum Mollusca; class Bivalvia; order Lucinida; family Thyasiridae; genus Conchocele; species Conchocele bisecta. The sequence continues at coordinate 19,347,395 of CM055278.1, read as the reverse complement.
TTGTTTCGCGGCTCCGACTTAATTGGCCGGAAAGCGTCTCACGGTTAGTCGAAGCAGCCTCCAAGCGAGCTTCTCTTTCGTCCCGCAACGACCGCAGGAGTTTGTTGATCTTCTCGGTAGATTCTCTATCGTCACGGATTTCCCCAAGTTTTCTTTCTTCTAGCGCGATATGTTTGTCCAGCGCCGTGAGTTTGGAGAGGTTATTGACCAGTTCGCCCCGAGTTGTTTGCAGAGCCTTATCGAGTCCCCGGAGTTCGCGAAGAGGTAATGGTGGGTCATATTTCGTGCCGTTCATTTCGTTGACCGTGGTTTCCACTGTGTTAATAGCGTCGGTGGCTATGCGAGGGACATCGCTGAGCTCGCTCATTTCTATAGCGGCGGCCGTCTTCGCCAGCGTTTCGTCGGTAGACTGTAGGGTTTTTACCATTTGTTGAGGCAGCTGCGACCGATCATCGATCACTCCGAGAGCTCGAGCGAGGGTCGTTCTTGTACGTCAGCAACTTCCAGCTCTTACCCCATTTAACCCACAGGTCTCCTCTTTTAGTGCTGCGGAACTCCAACGTGGCATTGATGCCGTTTTTAGACACCTCACTCTCCCACCGTTTCACCCGAGAATTCGTTTCCTTGAGAGGCGCCAGCTCATCCTTGGAGATCCCCGCAGGAATCTCGTCACCGCCCGCCCACGCCGGAGTTGCGGATGGGGCCTCCCACTTAGGGAAATGTTGGAAGGGCGTATTTTTGGGTGCGTCTGGACCAAACAAAGATGCGCGTGGATTAACCAAAGGCGTATTTCGTGGTGCGCCTGGATCAAACAAAAGTGGAATTGGGGGTGCTGGTGTCTCTATGAAGGTCGTTTCGTCATAGTTATCGATGTCATCATCATCGCGGAAATCGTCTCTGCCGATTTCATCCATGTCAATATCGTAATCAGCCATATTAATTTCTTAAAATTAATTATGTATTAAAGACAAAACCATACGGGTTTAATATAGATTCACTAAATTATGTCTTCGAGTCAATACGGTCGCAAACTCAATCCATACCGCAGACTGCGTGAGCCCCTCGGGGCAAAAGGCGTGAAACAGAGTGTCGTTATTACGAACAACCCATCGACGATCGACCAGAACCAGCAGCTCTTGGTCCGCTTCCCCAACCTCGGAGCTAACGACGTCATTGTGCCGGGTACTGTTCGCCTCGCTTTCACTATTTCGCTTACATCGACGGACGCGGACCGAACCGTCGTTCAGAACCTTGGTCGCGCCATCGTCAAGAAGACCATGATAAAGATTTCTGGTAATGAGGTGATGTCGATCGATGACAGCGACGTCTACCATTGTTATCAGGACCTATGGAAGACGGCGCAAGAGCGCGAAAACGTCGTCTATCAGGGTATTGACACCAGCAAAAATAAGAAAGTAACCAGACTTAGAATCGGGGCTGCTAACAAGGCAGAAAACAACGCGAGCGACAACGCGGTCGCGGGCGCTTACGGCAACCGCTTCTACATCCCGCTCGACTTTGAGTTGCTGGAGAGTCACATGCCCTACTATCAGAGCGCTTTGGTTGACCGCCTCGAATACGAACTAACGTTCAACGACTACGGCCGAGTTCTCATAGCCAGCGACATGTTATCGACGTATACGATCGATAATGTTTCGCTGGAGTACGACATGGTCACGATGCCCGAACTCGCTCGATTGATCAGAACCCAGTACGCCGGGCGCGTTGCCATACTTTTACGACCGAGTTCTTCGCCATCGCAAGATGACGAAAGACAAAGGCGACACATTGTGGAATATTAATGTCAACGTACCCGCCCGCTCGATGAAAGGTATACTGATGTTGTTCGAGGATGCTCGGTTCGCGTTCGGTGCTAGAAAAAACCGACAAATTTCTATAACCCAAAATCACGAAGGTAGAGGTGACGATCGAGGGAGTTCCCAATCAACTCTACAGCGCGGGTCTTCGCGCGCACCAGCAGTGGGACGAAGTAAGAAAGCTAATTTGCTGCCGGCTCTAAGCGCTCTCCGGATGTTGCGGCAGTTGCCAAAGACCTGCATCTCTCGGCCGTCTCCCTCGCGGATTTCCTGAATACCAAATACGCGTTATGGCTAGACATGCGAGCCAGCGACGACGACCAAATACACGGCAGCGGACGCCAAGTTGAGAACGCTAGCGAGGGTGTGACGATCCAGATAACCAAAGAGGCGGACGGAGCCGGGCCATTGAACGTGTACTTATATATAATTACAGACGCACAACTCAACATCGAAGATGGCCGATACGTCTCAGCACTCTATTGATTTATGAAAAAATCATCTAACGATTTATTAATTAATTTTAAGAAAATTAGCAATCAATACCAATTCACGATTGGAGATGCCCACTCTGCCATAATATGTGGGCAGACAGGATGTGGAAAAACGGTTTTCATAATAGACTTGCTCGAGGGCTCCTACCGCGATGCCTTTCGTCACATTGTGATCCTGTGTCCCACTGTGCGGCACAACGATACTTATCAGCGGCGCCCGTGGATATGGACGGACCCTGAGGTATACGTTATTGACCCCGGTGATAGACTTCACGATTGGTTGCGTGGTTTATACCAAAAATTCCAGGGTGAGCCCACCCTATACGTGATTGACGATTGCTCGGCCAAGGCGGCGATGACCAAAAAGAAGGACATGCTCTCCGAGCTCGCATTTTCTGGCCGCCATGCTAGGCAAAGCGTATGGATATCCACTCAAAAGTACAACGCCGTCCTCAAGGATCTGCGCGAGCAAACGAAATGGGTCGCCCTCTTTCACTGCAAGGACCGAGACTCATTCGATGACTGTCTTCGAGAGAATGACGTTATCCCAACGCGCGAGGAGCGCCTGGAGGTTCGACAGATGCTTTCGGAAACTAAGCACGCCAAGCTTTTGCTAAAGACTGATCAATCAACTACTTACGAAGTTATCAATTAATTTTATAATTAATTAGCAATTAATGAACAAATGCTGAACAATGCTGAACAATGCTTAGCAATTGCTGAACAATGCTGAACAATGCTGAACAAATGCTTAACAAATGTTGAACAAATGCTGTTCAAAGAACAATAGTTAACAATGTTAACAATTTGGTGCTCCGCTGCGAGCTTTGTTGCGAGCATAATGGTGATCATAAGTATCGGGTGGTGCGCTTTGCAATATGTTAAAGTGATGAGACTTGTTAGAATAGTTAAAATTAAATTTAAAATTTAAGAAAAATGAACTGCGACGAACTTCTCGATCAGCTAATAGAAGAAACCTCAACTCCGACTGCCAACATAGATAATGATCCGACAGAGCAATCGGAATCAACTCCAACGGCGGTTGGTATTGGGTTGAGTGCAACGACTCCGAATGAAAATGAAAATGCGACGCGACGAGAGCGGCTAGCTGCGCTGGTTGCTGGGGGACAATCGGAGCATTATCTCGGTAGGCGTCTCTCAGTTTTTCAGGTGGATAAGATGTCAGATGCGGAGATCGATAAAATGTATGCGCGATACGAATCCAAATTGGGAGCGGAGATGACAAAAACTCTCGGATCGGCGGCTATTCATTTGTACGCAACCGCCGTTAGTATACTTCTCCCTATACCAAACACCGCGGGATTGATTGACGATCTAGAGACTGACCCTTTTATAGGTCACACTCTTAGAACAGCCTGCTGCTCAATTTATCACAAGTTTGGAATGTACTTAGCTCCGCTGACAACCGCGTTGACCACGGGTAAACACTGTCAATTTGGACATATATGCCCACGAACTATAAGCCCTAATATTATAAATGATGACACAAGACACACCCGCGAGAGTGACGGAGTTGAACCCGATTGCTCCAACCCAATCGAACCCGAGTGTTACTCCGCCACTGAATGACATACCGCATATAAAAAATCCCAAAAGACAGGCAGCTGGGCGGGCGGCGGCTGCCACCCGAAAAGTTAAACAAGATAAAATACTCGCCGAGCTTCGAGAGGCTAAACAGTCGTTGCAATCGGGGACGGAGACAGCAAAACATCTGAAGACAGAGTTGAGTACACCCCCAATTCACGAATTGGAAGCACACTCAACACCCAATACCAACTGACGTTGGAGTTGGGCGAATCCTATTGAACCCAAATTCTTGAATTGGAGTTGGGTTGTTGGTGGTGGTCTGGCAGTTGTTGGTGCCCTGTGCGTGTGGAAATACCCCATATTATCGAAAACACAACAGCCAGTGTTCAGAAGAAAGTTACGAAACACCAATCGCGATTGGATGCGCCCCATTTAAACATTGATCGCGACCCCTTTTATATGCAATAATTATAATTGCTGAACAAGACGGTATAATGTTAGTGAATGCGCTTTACCACGCCGTGGTGATATCGTGTTTCAGTATCGGGTATGCTCGACTATCAAAGATGTCCCTAGGAGGATCCGCTCCCAAATTGGACTTTACTGCGAGAGACGTAGGGCTCGCGACCTTAGATGTAGCGGCCGCAGTTTGGACCCGAGATGATCTAGTTAAAAATGGAATTCTACCAGTTAATATATGGAAATAAATGGCTTCAATCGCAGTAATAGTAGGTGTTGCGCTTGTAAACGCATTGGCGTTCAGCGGTAGCAACTTTATATTCTCTAAAATGAAAAGCTCGAACGTGGATGAGGAGCGCAAGCGTCACGATTTAGCTGTAGAACAACTCAATAGCGCAAAGGAAGCGTGGTCGAAAAAACGAACCGCCCATCTGGACTGGGTCAACGAGGAGCTTCGCCGCGAAAATCACGCCGCACAAACTTTTCAGAACGTTGAAGAAGCCAACCGCGAGTACGCGCTGGCATATCCGCAGAAAAGTCTCGCGCCGCTGGATCGCGAGCCCCAACTTTCAGATTTCTATGTACCGTCAGAGCCCCAAAAAGACCAGGAGATCGCGTTCATCGTCGTGGGAATGGGTGTGGTGGGGCTCGTCGGCTACTATATCCAATCGAGATTTTAAATTAATTATTTTGAATAACTTTTTTTTATAAATATATATATATATATAGAACGATGACAGTTGACGAACTTTATTTTGCTATGATTGATGTAGGCTACACTGCCCTTAAACACCGCATAGCTGGTGCAAAGGGTATGATTCGTCTGGCCCGAGATTCTCTCGAGACGTGGCGGGAGGATGAAAAAGCGGCCACCCTTTTCGCAAACTAAGCTGATGTTAGATTCCTACCACCAATCACCTGGGGGATTAGATTTTACCCAATTTCCTTCAGAACTTAACCCCCAATCGCGATTGTACTTCCAACAAAGGTTTATTATTATCGACGCAGTTACCGGACGATCTGGCGAGGGCATGTTGGAGATTGTCCGATATATTAGAATACATCGCATACGATGAACACGCGCAAACTTAATACCAAACTGTCGGTTCGCCTAACGCGCAAGCTAGCGAACGCGTACTATAGCCCCCGCGGCTACTGGAAGGGACTCGCTGCCATCAAGAACCTCGCGGCGGCGACCAAGGTTTCAGAAAACGCTGTCAAGGAATGGCTCAAGAAGCAGGCCATCTGGCAGATCTATTTACCCGCGCCTCACAATATTCCGCGCCAGAAATTCGACGTGTCGGTACCGAACCAAGTTCACCAAGCGGATCTCCTGTTTCTCCCTCACGATCGCGTCGGTCGTAAGACGTACAAGTACGCGCTGACAGTTGTTGACGTAGCGAGTCGTTATAAGGGGGCTGAGCCGTTGGCCACTAAAGAGTCTAAGGAGGTGGCCGAGGCTCTCTCCCGAATATATAAGAGGAGTCCTCTCAAATGGCCGAATCTTCTCCAGGTCGATCCCGGCCGCGAGTTCATGGGCGCGGTCTCTCATCTATTGTCTAAGCACGAAGTTTCTGTCAGACGCGGCCGCGTCAACATCCACCGGGACCAGGGGATCGTGGAACGCTTCAATCGAACCCTGGCTGAGAGACTGTTCGGACACCAATACGCTAAAGAACTTGTAGACCCTCATTCGCGATCGACCGAGTGGGTGGCCAGACTGCCCGCAGTGGTCTCCGCACTGAACGGAGAGGTGACCAGATTGATAGGTAAGAAGCCCGTAGATGCTATCAAGTTTAAAAGGGTGACGAGCGAGCCCTCTGCCGTCTCGCGCGGGCGACCCGTTGGTTTAGAGGAGCAACGGCTTCCATCGGATATTGACGTCCGGTACCTCTATCAACAGGGAGAGCTCGAAGGTGGCAGCCGCCGCGCGACTGATCCAGTGTGGTCTCTCAATGTATATCATCTAGATCGATCGCTCTACTATTTGGATGATGGGCCATCTCGAGGGTTTGTTCGCGAAGAACTTCTCGCGGTGCCTTCTGACACCCAGCTACCCCCGGATCATCAGAGTCTTTAGTATTCTCTCTCAGAGTCCTTTTTTTTTTTTACCTATCCTATAGGCTGGGTGTGTAACCCGTCTTCCATCATTCTCCTCTTGTCGTAGTACGCCGAGAGTCCTAATTTTTGTTGACAGTACGTCTTCATCACCCCGTTAATCATTCGGAATCCCCTGTTCTCCGCCATATCCCTACCCCCTTCGAGAGCACTCTTATACCTCCCCCAAGTCAGATCGTTAGATCTCTTCGACATCCCCTTGGCCGAGTGCTTAGATTTTCCATCATCGCTCACGTAGTAACACTTGCTACACAGAGCGATGGCTCTATCCCCTTCGAATTCCAGCTTGAACAGTCCCGGAGTTCTGTTGCTCCACACGTCCTACGCCAACCACTCGGTCTTCTCCTTATTAAACTTTCTCTTCATATTCTTTCTCACCACCGCCGCCAGCGTCTTCTGCGACAGCGCGAAGTACATGGAGTCAGTGTCCATCTGTATCAGTTCGAAATCTCCGCGATCCACGTACTTGTCCAAGAAATCGTAGTAGAACTCCAGCATCCGGAGCTTGGCCAACTGGTAGACCGCTATGCCACACTGAAACGGTCTGTTGATCACCACTCGAGTCTTCCTGCTCGATATCTCGTAAGCCTCCCCAATCTCCTCCAGGTCTTCGAACCACGCCGACCTCAATGCCCGATCGACAGTCTTCTCATCCTTCGTATATGTGGTGTTCAGGTGTCTCTCTTGTGCCTCTATCAGCTTGCCACAACACGCGTTGCCAACCAGTTTGAATATATCCGCCAACACCGCCTTGCTCTTGTCGACGTCCCTCGTCCGTCTAGCAGCGGTGACCTATTTAACGAACCATTGAAACGGTTTGCCGGGCGTGTAGTCTATCACCCTATGCACCGCCTTGACGATCAGACCGTGCTCCAGATACCACTTTAGCAGCGGGGAGTATATGATCATCTTCTTGGCGGACATTGCCCCCACGAGCTTTCTCTGTCCTTCGAATCTTTTCCTACCGGTCCCGGTCAGGTAGTCCTTCATGTGCTGCGGAACCTCGTTCTCATCGACTTCTCGATTAACGAACAGCGGTGACATTTCCGAGAACTTGTCTCTCAACGTTTCAGGGACCTCTTTATCCAACTCCGCAAATCCGAACCACTTTTCACTCCTGACCTTCCTCACGAAACTGTCTATATACGACTGTCTTTCCGGGTCGTCACACGTCCATATCTGCTCCTCACCACACGGCAGTAGATAGGTATAGAGCATTGGCATCGTACCCCAGCACCGCCTTGCACATCTTCTCCTCCCGACTCCCCACCTGACCCCTGATCGTCGACCTTCCAGCCTCGCGTATCTGGAGAATACTATGGACGGACCACCGACCAATCCCTGCTTCATCATCTCATAAGTTTCAGACTTCGGCGACCACAGCTCGGGCGTGTCCGCCTTCCCATCGATCGACCCGCGGAGTAGGTACTGAAGGGAAACACCGGGCAGAGACACAGCATCCTTGAGTATGTCCACGCCTCTTCCCCTGTAGAACTCCGTCATTTTAGCCAGAGCCTCCAGGAACGGTCCTACATCCAAGTCGTTGTAGTGTTGCAACCATTCCTTGAACGTCTTTATCCCCTTTTCTCGGAATACCTTCTTACACTCTTTCCAGTCGGACAACGACAGAAGGAACTCACCCTTCAACTTCGAGTACCACTCGGGATAGTCTGGCAGCGCCGGATGGTCGAGCTTGTCCGGGCTATCGAACCACTCGTATGGAAAGTGAGACTTTACCGTTTAACCATCGTACGCCTTAACCCACCGGTCGTACGTGGTACCGGGTCCCAGATACTGGATGATGTCGAGAAATCTAAACTCCGGGGTAAACAGAAACATCGTCGTGCTGGCTCTCTTTCCGACCATCACCTTATTCACGGTGGCCGCCAACTTCTCTACAAAGTACTGCTTGATAAGGTTCAGGTCGTACCTGCTACAGTTGAACCCCACCACCGGGACTTGGTCAATCCAAGAAATAATCTTTGCTTGCTGAGACTTCGATAACATATCTATGTCGGCCGGCAGATACTTCTTCCTAACCCCCTCCCTGATTGCCTTGCCTCTCATCTGCAGCTCGGTCACGAACTTCTCGACTAGCGTGTCGGGATCTCGTTCGCATAGGTGTGTGATCCCTTCATGCATCGTATCCCCCAACGACACCGATATAGGAACGTGCTCGACCTCGAAGGTTAGGTCTTTGGTGGGTCGCGTGGTTTTTGACTTGTCGAGATACGCCTCGAAGTCGTAGACTATCTGGTGGGGGTACAGAGTCGTCTCTTCCTCGCGTGGCAATTGTGGATAGTAGGTATTCACCTCATTCAACCACTCGCACTCCCACATCACCACCAGCTCGTAACCCGCCTTCCTTATCTTGGCGTCTTGAATTTTCGTCCTCTTGTACAGCGATCTCGCGTTACCTCTCATGCAATGCCTCGGACACCCGTGCCAGTAGCATCCGTGAAACTGAAACACGGTCTCGGTCTCGTGACAGTAACCGTCGACCGGATCACCGGCCACCCACCTCTCACCACCGTGACCGCAGTTGGCGTGATGTATGTGCTTTCCCACCCTCTCCTCTTCTCTACTTAACCATTGAATCGACCTCACACTCGCTGACCCCTTGGGATAGAACGCCTTCTCGTAGGCCGACTGTGGTCTCTCTACCCTCTTACCTGGACATGTCACCACGGTCTTCCCACCCATGCAGGTGGTCGCGTGCCTGTGCATGTTACATGACTTTGTGAACCGTTGTTGACATCCGGTGCACCCGTACTCGTTCGTCATCTTGCGGAGATTCGTTATGAGGAACGAGTGACCTCCAAACATTCCTATCGTCATTGTCTTCCCCCCAACCACGTCGTAATTTGCCGGAACCTTCATGAGGTACCACACTCCGTCGGCGGTGGGCTCGTAAACGCGAATGCCCATCTTGAAATGCTCTTCGACCTTCTTAATATCGTCCAGGGGGATTCCTTTACTACCCGGTCCGTTATCGTGCCCGAGGTATTCGCGAGCCAGAGCTCGTGCCTTCCTACAACACCCGTCGGGTCTCCCTCCACGTTGGATAGCTATGCAACTAAACAGACATAAGTAGTCGTCGTACGTGTCGACGGAATACATTCCCTTTTTCTGTCTTAACCAGTCTGGGAGTTTTCCCGCTCCCATGAGAAGTTGTTGTGCGTCGATGATCATCTTCACCTCGACCGATATCCAACGAACGAAGGTCCATTTTGTGTTTGGTCTATCGACTTTGTCGATGTCCATTCGACCTTTCTCTCTATCGGATATCCAACTCTCGGCTTTGGCGATCTCGTTTATCCACGGACTGCCCTTTGATTGTTTGTGATAGATCATAGTAGCGTCGGTCTCTATGTGCCTAATACGATACGAGCACGAATACCTCAGATAACATGCCGTGGTCATTTCTGGGCGAATTTTATTCATTATGCGATTAGCGATCTCCCCGTCTACCCCCTCTCGAAAGTCCATACTATCTTCCTCCTACCCCTATCAACAGTTTCCCTAACTTCGGCTTCTTCAGCGAGAATCCTGGACCGTCCTCCACCAAAGCTCTGGCGATATCTCTCCTCTTCTTGGGAGGTCTCCCCACCAACCTTGATAAATCTTATTGTAGTACGCCTTGTATAGGGGTTTTCTACGTGCGCTGTGATCTTCTTTTACACGCTGCGCGTAAGCGGTGGCGCGCAGACTGGCCGTCGTCTCGTTCTCCAATTTCTCGGAGCGCTTTTCGGGGTCGGCGGGCAGTCGTCCGGTCGAAACCGCACGCCGCAGCCTCTCCTCGTAGAACGACACGGTTCGCGCGTCACTTATCCTATCTGCTATATCTTTCTTGAGTCTCAAACCTCTTAGGGAAATTCCCCAACTCTTAGCTTGCTCTCTCATTTGCTTTATGGTAGGCATTATACTGAGTATAACCAATAGATTTTTTATCTTCAATAGGGTGTAATGTTTATATTTATTCGTAATAAATATATGACAGATTGTTGTAATATACTTAGTATAACTTATGGATAACTTGTCTTTAATAGGGTGTCAGTTTATATTTGTGACAGATTGGTGTAAAATACTGAGTATAACTTATAGATTTCTTATCTTTAATAGGGTGTCAGTTGTTATTTTATTCGTAATAAAGTATGACAGATTGTTGTATATATATACTGAGTATATGGATAACTTGTCTTTAATAGGGTGTCAGTATATATTTGTGAAAGATTGCTGTAAAATACTGAGTATAACTTATGGATTTCTTATCTTCAATAGGGTGTCAGTTGTTATTTTATTCGTAATAAAAGTATGACAGATTGTTGTATATATATACTGAGTATAACATAGGGATTTTTATCTCTAATAGGGTGTATCTTCTCATGTCATAAATATATGGTGTCGCGGTAGTAGTATATAAGAGTCATAATGATTACAAGTTTCGTGTGGAAGCCACCACACGTAGTGTGTGGCTTCCATATAAACTTGTATCATTATGACTCTTATATACTACTTGGCGTAAGGGTAATTTTCTTTTATTACTTTTGCTGCTGATATCACATATAAAAATGTGTCTGTTGTTGATATGTGTTTTTAGCTCACCTGAGCAAAGCTCATGTGAGCTATTGTTATGGCAATGTGTCCGTCGTCCGTCCGTCCGTGAACATTTTCAATCATCTTCTTAAACTTCACAGGGATGATATATGGGTGATGCCATTTCAGATTTGTTAAAATGGATGTCATTGACAATCCAAGATGGCCGCCATGGAAAAGTAGGTCAAATTATTAAAAAATCTTCTTCTCACGAACCGACAGGCCGATTTCGACGATACTTGGTATGAATGATCGATAGTTAGCGCTGTTTTAGATTTGTTCATATGGTGGCCCGTGGGTCAAAAATGGGCGTCGCCCGAGGGGTCAAATAGGGGTAAAATTTTATTTTTAACCGAATATAGTCATGTAATATATCAAATCGAAGGTATTGACGAGACAATCACTCTGCAACATTTTTTGTCTAAATCATATGATTACGTCATCCAAGATGGCCATCGATAGTTCAAATGGTCATTCTTTTACTAAAGATTTCAAACGTCTCTTGTAAACTGCTTGGCCGATATTGGCCAAACTTAACTGTAATGGTCTGCGGTTGAAGCCTGTTCATTTTTGTTAAAATGGAGGTCATCACCAAATCCAAGATGGCCACCGTTGAGAAGTAAGTCAAATTCTTAAAAAATCTTCTTCTCACGAACCGCCAGGCCGATTTCGACGATTCAGGGTATGAATGATCGATAGTTAGCACTTTTTCAGATTTGTTCATATGGTGGCCCCTGGGTCAAAAATGGGCGTCGCCCGAGGGGTCAAATAGGGATAAATTTTATTTTTAACCGAATATAGTCATATAATATATCAAATCGAAGGTACTGACGAGACGATCACTCTGGAGAATTTTTTGTCTAAATCAGATGATTACGTCATCCATGATGGACACTGATAGTTCAAAAGGTCATTCTTTTACTAAAGATTTCAAACGTCTTTTTCTTGTGAACTGCTTGGCCGATATTGGCCAAACTTAACTGTAATGGTCTGTGGGTAAAGCCTGTTCATTTTTGTTAAAATTGAGGTCATCACCAAATCCAAGATGGCCGCTGTTGAGAAGTAGGTCAAATTGTCAAAAAATCTTCTCACAAACCTCCAGACCGATATTGACGAAACTTGGTAAGAATGATTGATAGTTAGCGCTGTTTCAGATTTGTTCATATGGTGGCCCCTGGGTCAAAAATGGGCGTGGCCCGAGGGGTCAAATAGGGGTCAAATTTAATTTTTGACCGAATATAGTCATTTTATATATCAAATCGAAGGTATAGCAGTAAATCACATGCACATTCGCAATATATGTTAGATCAGAAGGTACCAACAAATTCTGTGGAACATTTGAAGTTGTAAGTGAAGAGTCTTTGTGAAATCAAGATGACCACTATGGAGGCTTTTAGGTGAGCGATACAGGCCCATTTGGGCCACTTGTTTATGTTCTGTTATTTTGAAATATAATATTTTCTTTGACACAGTTTACAGATAACTGTCCACATTAACCATGTTAACTACTATCGACCACCATTTACAGGTGAAAACTCTGTGTAAGCTACATTTTTAGCTCACCTGAGCGAAGCTCATGTGAGCTATTGTTACCGCAATGTGTCCGTCGTCCGTCGTCCGTCGTTGTCCGTCGTCCGTGAACATTTTCAAACGTCTTCTCCTCGGTTTCCATTGGGTCTATAGTCACCAAACTTCATGGTCATGGTCCTTTGGTAGGAAGATTACAAAATTGTTAAAATGACGTCATTACGTAATCCAAGATGGCCGCCGTCTAAAAATAGCACAAATTCTTAAAAAATCTTCATCTCAAGAACCGCCAACCGGATTTCGACAAAACTTGGTAGGAAATGATCGACGTACATTGCTCTTTCAAAGTTGTTAAAATGGTGACCCTGGGGTCAAAAATGGGCGTGGCCCGTGGGGTCAAATTGGGGTCAAATTTTATTTTTGACTGAATATGGTCATTTCATTTATCAAATTGAAGGTATCAATGAGGCGATCACTCTGGTGCATTTTATGTCGAAATCGGATGGTTATGTCATCCAAGATGGCCGCCGAAAGGTCAAATGGTCGTTCTTTTATTAGAGATTTCAAAATTCTTCTTCACATGAACCGCTTGGCCCATGGTAGCCAAACTTAAAAGTTATGGTCCATGTGTGAAGCCTTTTCAGATTTGTTAAAATGGAGGTCATCGCTAATCCAAGATGGCCGCCGTCTAAAAATAGCATAAATTCTTAAAAAATCTTCTTCTCATGAACCGCTAGCCGGATTTCGACGAAACTTGGTAGAAATGATCGATGTACAATTCTCTTTTAAAGTTGTTAAAATGGTGACCCCGGGGTCAAAAATGGGCGTGGCCCATGGGGTCAAATTTTATTTTTGACCGAATATGGTCATGTTATATATCAAATCGAAGGTATCAATGAGGCGATCACTCTGGTACATTTTTTGTCCAAATCGGATTGTTATGTCATCCAAGATGGCCGCCGAAATGTCAAAAGGTCGTTCTTTTGTTAGAGATTTCAAAATTCTTCTTCACATGAACCGCTTGGCCCATGGTAGCCAAACTTAAAAGTTATGGTCCATGGGTGAAGCCTTTTTAGATTTGTTAAAATGGAGGTCATCGCTAATCCAAGATGGCCGCCGTCTAAAAATAGCATAAATTCTTAAACAATCTTCTTCTCATGAACCGCTAGCCGGATTTCGACGAAACTTGGTAAGAATGATCGATGTAAATTGCTCTTTGAAAGTTGTTAAAATGGTGACCCCGGGGTCAAAAATGGGGGGCCTGTGGGGTCAAATTGGGGTCAAATTTTATTTTTGACTGAATATGGTCATGTCATATATCAAATATCAATGAGGCGATCACTCAGGTGCAATATTTGTCGGAATCGGATGATTATGTCTTCCATGATGGCCACCAAAAGGTCCATTTATTCAAGATTTTTAATGTGTTTTTCTCAGGAACCACATGGCCGATGCTGGGTGAAGCATTTTCAGATTTTGTAAAATGAGTCATCGCTTAATCCAAGATGACCGCCATCTAAAAATAGCACAATTTTTTTAAAACACATGAACTCAATGTGACATTCTCCTCTGGTGTTCATGGAGTCAGGTGAGCGAATTAGGGCCATCATGGCCCTCTTGTTTATTTACATACAGATGGTCGGCAGCATATGTGTAGACCGTTGTAGCCTGAGCCCGGTTTCCCGCACAACTATGTTTCAGATCTGGTAACTGGACGCAAATTTTTAGTTTATTGCTCAATTCTTTCTTTCTAATATACATGTAATGTATGAAATTAACATTTAGCTCGACCTTTACCTGCAAAAACAACAAAGCCATGGATGTTACGATGTCTCATCTGTGCATATGCACCGTCTGATCAGAACATAGGATGTCCGCCATTCAGTCACTAGAGAATCCTTTCTCGATTACCGACATGATATGGGTCGCCGATCTTACATTTATTGCAAGGTCCGTTTTTTTTCAGCAGGTGGTCCAAGTACAGCTGTAAGCGGGACGATGTCTTGAACATTCGACATGTATGTTGTCTGAATATGAAAAGCTTAAATCTGAATGCACACTGACGTGCGAGTCATGTTAATATAAGAAATAGATACGGTGGGGTGATATTTCAAGGCAACACATGTTGGAGACATTAGTATCATGGAAAGTGAACTGCACCATTTGAGGATATTTCGTTATTTTTTTGCAAAATTACCCCCTTTTCTGCATAATGGAAGTCTCAAACTTACCAGGAAGCCAAAAACGAGGAGGCAGTGGTCATGCACCCCCCCCCCCCCCCCCGCTCCACCCACACACGGAAAGAAAATTACGAATTAACTCCGGTTACCACATCTTTGACACACTTCCTGGTGTTGGTTCTGTGTATTAACACAGCTCGTGTGCAAGGTATGTGCATGAGGATGTGATAAATAAGTTGGACCACGTTTTTGTATGAATAATATCATCTAGCATTACAGGATCCGAATTCGGATACGGATAATAAAACGTCTGATCGAATATCAACATGATTAATGGAAGAAACTATTTTTAGTTGAAATTAACATGAAAATAATACACTTATTTTCACGACCTTCACTATTTGAAAAGCATAATAAAGGGGATTGAATAAATGCTGTTTATATCTGAAGTAACCTAATATGTTATACCAGTAGCCTATTTCATCAACATTGCAAAGTATACTTTTCTAGCAAAGTATACTTTGAGGGAGAAATTTTAAATTTAATTTAAGAACAAATTATTAATTTTAATTATACTGAATTTATTACATTATCACAGCCATTTTGGCTGTGATAATGTAATAAATTCAGTATAATAATTCTGCATATTTTTAATCATCAAATATATGCAGTCGTTAGTTCTATATAAAATAATTCATTTCCGGAAAAATAAATGATTACTCCCGCAAAGTATACGTTGCTAGAAAAGTATACTTTGCAATGTTGGGGAAATAGGCTACTGAAGTAGCCTCATATTAGTCTCAACAGCAAATTCAAGATGGCGGCAAATTTTACAATCGAAGTCGGTGCAACTGAATTGTGTCCATTTATACAGTATATGCGACGTAACCAACGACACGGACATATCCATTATGATTGTAATGCTTATTATGACAACTGTGTAGTCTAACTCGAGCCAAAATTGAAGCGCATCGTAAATAAATCGGAGATTTAATCTGATACAATACCGAATCTACCTAGCGTGGACGCCGCAATTTTGCTTTGAATCACGTCACTGGATTTGTGACGCATAGCGAGGGAATGACGTCAAAACATGACGTCACGCACGTTCAAGCAATAACGTTTTGTATGCGGTATAAATTAAATACATGATTAGTGCCGTAGAATATAAAATAAATTCGGTTTTGCCCCGACAACAATAAAGCTGTCTAAGGCACTAACCATGTATTTACTATTTATACCGCAACCAGCGTCTGAAGTAACCTAATAAAGGGGGCCGAATAAACATCATCTATATTCGCTACTAACCGTATATACATCAAAGTAGCATATTAAACTTGCAACTTTGACCTCGTCATGTGACCAGTGGGTTCAAAATAGCAACGGAAAAAGTGTCTCACCTCACCTCAATAGTGTTGGAATAATTTTAGAATTACTGGACCGATTTTCACAAACTAACTCTTGTTTTCCATTTCCAAGCTATTTAGCCGGGTTTCGGAGTGAATTTCTAAAAAAAGTTGTTTTTCGACCAGCTTCTCTAGCTCCTCCACCTTGTTAAAACTGTCCCACTTCAAATCGATTTTTCTAGCTCTTTTCTTATTTGGTTCATTTCCAAGGTAGCTAGCATGGTTTTGGGCGAATTTCTAAAATAAAATGTTTTCCGTACTGCTCCTTGTCCTCCTCATCCAAGACGGCCGTAATGACGTCAGTCAGACAACTTGACTTCTTACGTCATAAATCAACGTGACGTAAACGTAAAATGGGTTGCGGTGTAAAGTAAATACATGGTTAGTGCCTTAGAATATAAAATATATTCGGTTTCGCCCCGGCAACTTTATTGGGGCTCACTAAAGCTTGCCCCAATAAAGCTGTCTAAGGCTCAACCGAATATATTTTATATTCTAAGGCACTAACCATGTATTTACTATATATACTGTAACGTCGTTTGATGTGGCTTTTACGCGACGTCTCATTTGCTCAAACGACATGCATAGTGGCGTGGCGTTGTATTGACTATAATATCTTAATGAATATTGCATATATCTTGATCAAATAAAAAGCATTCAATTCATCATACAAATACCATTGTCATAGTAACAAAATGTTAATTTGACCAAGAATTTCCCGAAGACAGGTTTTCTCGCGACGCGGCTCATATTAAAGACAAATAGGCTCACACACCAGGGGGCCATTTCAGTAAACTTTGTACGACTAAAATGTTAGTACATGTAAATTTAGGATCGTCTGGAAATTTCAATTGATGATTTTACATTTATTGAGCATAGGCTGCATATACAAGAAAACCACGTTAATGTGAAATTTACAGACTATCATAATTTTAGTTACAAACATTTTAGTTGTACAAAGTTTAGTGAAACGGGCCCCAGATAAATTAGATAGGAACCAATGAGAATCTACACATACTCTACCTCTACAGCTGTTAACACAGTCTTTGAGATTAATTCAATAATTATATTTAAAAAACGCCTTTGAACAAAGGTCAGATTTTTCTCTTCCTTGGCTGGCCTTTATTCACAGGTTTGACTGTACATGCATTTGATTTTCCAGGCACTAATAAAGAAACAGATGATTAAAGATGGGACGTTGGACAAATATGGCAAAGCCAATGAAAACACGCCGAAAAACTGGGGCGGTGTTCAGCTGGAGAAGAGGTAGATAGTTAGATTAATCAGGGGACCGTGTTACTAAACTGCGTACAACTAAAATGTTTGCAAGTGCAAAATTATGATAGTCTGTAATTTTCACATTAACAATGTTTTCTTGTAAACAATGATTGGATTTACATTTATTGAGCATAGGCTGCATTTGCAGCCTATGCTCAATAAATGTAAATCCATCAATTGAAATTTACAGACGATCCTAAATTTGCACTTATAAACATTTTAGTCTTACAAAGTTTAGTGATACGGCCCCCAGGATCCTCAGTTGCGCAGTTGCTCGTTACTTTTGGCTACACTATACTATTGACAACAACTGTAGGCCCTGATTGTAATGTTAGCTGAATTAGATTATAGTTATATATAAATATGACATGGAATCGATAATGACCTTGCCAATAAGAGGTTGATGTGTGGTTTAATACGCTGTAGTTGCATGATCCAATGCTTTTCCCACTTGTTGCGGTGGTTAACCCTTCGACCACTACTCACAACAATTGTCGTCTGCTGTTACTTTTATATCTTGCCTTATTTCTGAATAAAAACATGGTTTGACAGCACTGCAGAATCATTTCCAATGGAAATGATTCTGAAGTGCTGTCAAAGCATGTTGTAAATTATTCTAAAGTGCTGTTAAAGCATGTTTTTGATGATAAAAATGGAAAATATAAAAACAGCAGACGACAAAAAAAATAAGATTGCGATCTAAGGGTTAACAGAGATTGGATCATCCGGATCGCTGCTGAGGATTTCAATAATCTTGAAGCATGCGTGTGCGATGTTGCATCCCGGCAGGTTAAATTTTCACCTGTCGGTTCGTCAAAGTTTTGTTTGATGTACCGTTCTACTTGATGGATCATAACCAAATTTGGTTCATGTTTATCACGTCATGATGAGGAACCCTATTGGTATTCAGTGAGTTATCTCCTCTTGTTGACAGCCCTTGCCTTAACAGGCATATATTGTGACCGTCGGCATTCTTGTTTATGTGTTTATTACACTAGCGTTATTCTGATTTTGATGCGCTGTGACGTTACTCTGTGAAAGCCAATTTTAAGCAATAAATGCAGTCATTTGTGCAGAAGTCTCTGGCTGGTAGTCGTATCACTGTCTACGATCCCGACGTGTTCACACGTTATCATTTGTCAGGTATCAATGTAGATTGGTTCGGTGACCATTCATAGAGCACTGGACATGAATGCTGGTGGTTATGCATTCGGTCCCCACTTTCGTCTGGAAAAAACACATTCAATCCCACTGAACTTCGAATGAAACTTGACACCGAGGTCCCGTCTCTGATCGTAGCTGTTGCTGGGGCGTTTAACCATTTTCATGTTTGCTATTTATACAGTAAAGTATAAACTTATACTGTTGTTATTTGCAGTGCGGGAGTGAAACATGAGCCACAGCCTGAAGTACAGACCCCACAAAAGAAGGTTAGAAACATTTTGTCAAATGTAACATAATGGGGCTTATTTGTGGCCAGTAGACCCCTTATCAAGTAGCACACTCCTGTAGCCTGATAACAATCCATATTGCTTGTTAGGAGCATGACTGGTGTTTCGTTGATGGGATGGTGAACAGTGCAGATCCTGCTCAGGCTGATCTGGATCTTCACTGTTGGCAGAATGCATAAGCCCTTTTTGATTGAGTTCAGATTGTTTGATCTCAAATTCCTACCCGTCAGAAAAATCCCTGCACGTCGCCATTTTATCTTCATGGACAAATAAAATGTATTGTAAATGCACTGCATGGTCTATATAAAAAAAAAATTATACCATGCAAAAATTACCATGAGGTCAATGCGACTTTATCATATGTTCACATATGTGAAATTGACATGCAAAATGCATCTGGCGACTTGAAATAAATGACAGATATGACTCTCGTAAAAAAATAAATATATTTAAACAAAAATAAACTAATGTAGCCTGGGGCTAGCTACACTAGCCTGTGTATGCGGTCTTAAACCCACAGTTGAGAGCCAGGAAATATATTTTGTAGTCGATACACTGTAATAACTAGTAATAACCCTAAATACTTGTACACAAGTTATTCAGAGAAACCTGTATCGTTTCTCAAAAACAAAAGCCAAATCGTGACCAGCTCGTCTACATATCGATGGTCTAGTAACATAAGGTCATAACTGCTATGCTTTAGCATAGCAGTTACGATCTTATGTTACTAGACCATCGGTATGCCTTAATCATTTGCATGTGAATCACTACTTCTGTGTGCAGTAATAAATAATCATTAATGTAATAAATAATGTGTTCCTGCAGAGAAAGCACCATTCGAGCAGCAGCAGTTCCGAGGCGGACGTTAGCATGGCAACACCGTCCGGTGACGGCGACCGCTCGGAGAAGAAGAAAAAGAAGAAAATCAAGCAGGAATCTATGGACGGGAGTTATGACGAGGCGGCAATGGTACGTTGTAGGGCTTGACCGTTCCGTCTGTGTTCAGGGATGCCGTAATAGTCTACACTGGGAGTAGGAGTTCTCCCTTTATAGGAATCACAATTTTCCTGTAGCCCATTTCACCAACATTGCAAAGTATACTTTGAGGGAGAAATTTTCAATTTTATGATAAATTTATTAATTTTATTATACTGGATTTATTATAGGAATGAATGGCCTTTTTGTGGAATTTATCGGGGTATAAACTTGGAAAAGTCGCGGGAAAACTGGACGAAGGCCGGAAGGCCTCGTCCAGTATTCCCGCGACTTTTCCAAGTTTATATCTCTGATAATTTGAACAAAAAAGCCATTCATTCCTTATAATTCCAGCATTTGAAATAAATTCATCAAGAAAATGTGTTTATTTTCCGTTTTCTTAAGAATTATTTTAACTGCGCCTCACGGTTACGGAAAGTAGTTCAGCGTGGGAGTTAACTGGGATATAAATTTTGGACAGAGATTTGCTACGGACCAATCAAATGTTAGGGAATTGTGTAAATATCTTTGTGCTGGAATTATTACGTGGCTGTGATAATGTATAAATTCAGTATAATAATTCTGCATATTTTTTATCATCAAATATATGCAGTTGTTGGTTTTATATGAAATAATGCATTTCAGGAAAAAATGATTACTCCCTCAAAGTATACTTTGCTAGAAAAGTATACTTTGCAATGTTGGTGAAATAGGCTACTGGTTTTTTGGCCCTCTGGTATGTTTTTATCTTTGGCTGTTTTGTTACCTGCGAGTTGAATTGGGTTTTGCAGATTATAAAAGAAGTAATATTATTACTGATCCTACTGCTTTTGGGAGGGGGTTCAAGTGATTCTGGTGTGGCGAGGACTTGGCATCAGATCAGGATTATTCTGATTTCAGCGCTGAATATATATATTTTTTATTGTAAATATTTGTACATGTGTACAGGTAATATAGGGGATTTAGTACTAAACCCATTAACCCGGTTTTAAATCCCAACAAACAAACAAAATTGTAAATATTCAGTTCTTATTTTGGGATTTTCCCCCTATTTGTACAGGTAATATATGGGATTTAATACTAAACCCATTGACCCGGCCTTAAATGACCTTGGCTGTTGATACGCCATTAAACCCCAACAAACAAACAAACAGGTTAGGAGTAGAGTATTGCAGAGCTCCAGATAAGGTGCTTATTGGCGTATTTTACACACTTGTTTTAGCAGAATACGTATTGATTATCAAAAGTGGGAGTACATAATATGCACACCAATGTGAATAATATACACATTGATTGTCAAATTGAGTAGTGAAAATACTGTAATATAGTTGAAAATTTAGTTAATAATTGAGCTGCTTTTTGCAGCTGAAATGCGTGAATTTTTAACTTTGTTTTAGTTTTTATCGTTTGTTCTCTATTTAATAAGAAAATCAATAATACAATTGTAAAAGTAAATACGCATTGCATTTGAAATATGGGGTCAATACTCTTTTAGGTACAAAACTTATCTGGAGCTCTGTATTGGATTTCCATACTGGAGGTAGTGGGTTCAATTCCGCTCCTGGCAAGTAAGGCTCGCTCGCACCTATTCTTTATTCATGGATTGCTTGATAGAGTAGGAGTAAAGTATACCGTATTTAGCTGCGTATTGCGCGCACTGGTGTACAACGCGCATCTATATTTTTTGGGGGGGGGAAATCAGGGGAAAAAATAGTTCGCATCTATAGCGCGCAAAAAAAAAAAAAAAAAAAAAAAAAAAAAAAATCGGCAGAAATTCCGTCACGTATAAGAAAATTGCATTCCGAGTTCACATCCACAATGCTGAACGTGTGCTGTTAGGCTCTCTCAAAGAGAAAAATATCGCCAAAGGTCAGCTTTATGGCATAAATTAGACTTTATATTGTCTAAAAGTATGTTATATTTATTGTTATTTACTCATTAATATGCTTAATAAAAATTCATGATGCATGTAATTAACTTATTAAACCTACTTACGAAGAAATTTGTTGTATATAATTCCCCCATATTTGCCATTCGTGTATAACATAATTACTCATAATCGCAAACACACAGCAGGTTAGCCATGTGTGAACTTTTCCCCAAGGCGATAATAACTCCCTACTAGTGACCTGCACACGAGAAATGGGCCATAAACAATCCCTCCCCCCCCCAGCCAAATATTGACACTGTGGACCACCGTGGATATACGTAGGTACAGATAGTGTGTATTCACTGTTTATTGATTAGGTTTAACAATATACATAGGTACTCCCTGAATACACGACATTCCAGCATAGCCCCATATCAGTGTATGCGCAGATGAATCGGGGGGGGGGGGGGGGGGGGCTATGCTGATCGCACATGTCATAAGGTATTGATGCGTGAATTCATGTCAATACTTTACAAAAATAGTAACACAGTCGATCGGCACCTAGCAACGAAAAACGACCATTACCGAGTATTACCGAATGCGATCTGATTGTGCGCGACACTTGATTTAGCATCTAAAATCTTACATCAAGCGCTTATGGGATTGAGATGATCTGTCCTCATTAATTATTCACAGAATGGCAGACGTGTGACGTCACTTTGAAAATGTACAACCAAACAATACCCGACAGGCAACATTTGACCGATATGAGATCGGTACACCAGCGTAAATACAGAAAACACGTAAATTTGCTCTAATACACGTAGCCTCTTATGTTACGAGCCTGGCTATATTAAATCCCAAAATATACCAATTTACCATCAATCTATACTTACCGCACCCATTCATATCGATTGATTCCTTTTCTCTTGTTTCACACTATGCGTATTTCAACGTCATAGCGGACACCTGTCAAAAATTGATATTTCCGTTTCCGGGCTTGTTTTGTTTGCGTAAAACTGGCAGAAATCAGTTGGAAAAAATGTTTGAAATTAATGTTCCTACTTATAACGCGCAGGGTGACTTCTGGATTAAAAATGGGGCTGAAAAACTGCGCGTAATACACGGCTAAATACGGTAATTGGATTTCAATACTGGAGCCTGTGGGTTCAATCCCGACCCTAGTCGTGAAGAAACAATAAAGAAAAATCATTGTGTTTCAATCACATTGATTTTTTGAATGAGACTTAAAATCAAATTACTGTCTCAATGTGACATTAACTGTTGCTGGGACTTTAAACTGTTGCTGGGACTTTAAATCATTTTCATCTATACATGCTCAGGGTGTTAATGAGACCTGAACATACACTGCATTCTCCTGCTTGAACATCAGGAAGTTTGGTATACCCAATCTATGTATTAAGAAAGAGCATTGTCCTTTTGATTGATAGGCCGTTAAACACCAATAATTCAAATAAACCATTTGATCAGAGATAAAGAAATGTCATCCAGGGTGTCTGGCTTAGAGAGGTTTCACTTTTAAATCAAGCGTGTGATCATTCTCGGGTGTAGCTGTGTGCTATACGATCATGCACAGACTTATCACCTGATATAGATAATATAACATGCATTTTGTGAAAATAATGTCTATCATTCAGTCGTCAGCCCGAGGGCTCAGTGATACGGGCGAACACTAATACAAGTCAGTCTCTCACAAATTTGGCTTTTCATCTTGTCAATTATTTTCTAGGTATCGTCGGAGAAAAAGAAGAAGAAGAAGAAAAAGCACAAAAAGGAGAAGTCCGACTCGGATTGACCTACTCCTGGACTGTGACGGCCTATATGAATTGTCTGTCGGACAGTTGTATTGTTGTACGTGTTACGGTGTACATTACTGTGCATAGTAACACTGTCCGGTTAGAGATTCACAAAGTGAAATCTTACACAAGTTTATAAATGTGCCATTGGCTGATGAAGGATCAGGAAGTGAAGTCGCGATCAGCATGTAGTTACATCCCTGACTGATCAAGGTCTACACCGGTCGCTATCCAGTCAGTTATCGTACTGTGAACAACACATTTAGAAAGCGGACCACTGATCACAAAGTCTTGCGCTACACTAGTTGCAAAACCTGATTTTGTCGAGCCTGCTTTTCGAAAGCAAAACATAGCGATCACCATGTTCATCTGTCCGTCCGTCGGAAACTTGTGGTAACAGACGTCAAACTTCAAATTATTTCAGTCATAAATATTACCATTCTATGCTCCAACTATGAGGCGGCCCTATGTCGAAGTTGGTCAAATGTCTGTAACGTCACTAACCACATATTTACAACATATCACCAATTCACCATGAGACCTTCAAATGCCTCGATATGCTCGACATATGGGTCTAAGTGATCTGGGTCATGTAACCCACGTGTAATTCTGGGTAAGATGGTGAGTGGCCGACGAGCCTGTCATTAACTATGTTTCCAGTGCATTTATTGTTGACCTATAGACTAGGTTGAATGTCTTACTATGTTCCAGGCTTAACTACTGATACTTGATAACTGCAGACATGTATTGGCTGACTGGCCAGTGTAGATAGAAATCGGCCTGCACATCCACACAGTTTCATTGAGGATCTGCACTGTTCACTATCCAGGTCTTTGTTTGGCTCTCGGGTATGTCTTTGGCATTCTTGTTATAAATCAGGGCCTGGTTGTCAAAACATCCGTTAGCTTAACGGACTGTTAAATCCTTAACTGAATGGTTAAAATCTCTGTTTTAACAGAGATTTTAACCATTCAGTTAAGGATTTAACAGTCCGTTAAGCTAACTGGTGTTTTGAACAACCGGGCCCTGGTTATACTCCCATTTAATTCCTTAAAAATCCAATATGTGAACAATAACATGTTACTCATTTGTAAAGCCAAGTTTAAAAATATGTCGACATACATTATTTGGCTGACAAATGAAGGATTGGGATGGATTAGTAAGTGTAGTCCGGATCATGTAGTCGAATCCCTGATTGGTCAGGGTCTACACTTGAATCAGCCTTCAGATCTGTGAATGTGCGGGCTGATCGGAATCTACATGTTGAATAAAATAAGACCAATTGTTACTCTTCAGCCCGGTTCAATATCGGTGATGGAATTTGCTGCATACAGAGCTGTTTCTGATCCAAACATTGATCATAGTTATCGCTGCTTGTCATTAGAGGTTACTAATGAGGGGAACACCCCAATCAATCATCTGAATGCTCAGGTAACCATTTGTATTTGGCTCCGATGCACAGAGCTTGACATAGTAATCACAATGATTCTGTTGTCTATATGTCTGTCGTCCATAATTGAGACGTGCAATGTGATTTGGTACATAAGATGTGCGATAGCTCTTGATAAATTTACAATATTTTTAGGAAATTACATCTAAAGTTGACGAAATGTTCAGAGCAAATGAGGAATAGAGTTCCGCATTTGCTGTGAACGTTTTGTGAACTTTCGACGTCATTTACAGAAAATATCAGTTTATGTAAATATTTTTCATGAATAATCTTGTATCTTGGGTACAAAATTACATGGTTTGTCTCATGTTCTCAAACACCTGCATGCAAGTTTATTTTTCACCCTCGAAGCTTCGGTAGGCTTGACATGCTGATTGTCGTCGATACCTCGTATGTTGGCATTATCCCCTCGTGGATTTCATCATGCAGAATATTGGACTTGTAATTCTAATGCACTCTATAAATATCACGTAATCTGATTGGCTGATGGTCCTATATTACAGGTATATCATTGTTGATGAACGGTCACAAATTATTTTGATATGTATTCCTACGCCAGTAGTGAAGGAGTGCATTAGAAATAGGTTAACTGCATTATAATTTTGAAATTTGCGGCGTATATCAGAAAATGATAGGTCGGAAAACATGTTTAATGGCTCCGTTAGCGCGTCGCCATTAAACAGATGTTCCTACCTATCATCACGTCGCCATTAAACAAATTTTCCGACCTATCATTTTCTGATATACGCCGCAAATTTGAAAGTTACAATACAGTTTACCCTATATTGGTAGTCGCAGTTAATTACCACTGAAGGAATTTTGGGTATCTACCTGTTTTTTTTTATTAAATAACTGCTGACTGTCTGGGTCAATCCGCATTTGACATATTTCTACTTACACCGACATTTCATTGGTTGAATGGCTATTTGGAATGATATCGGTATAACATAATGTCTTGCATACAGTTCGTCCATCAATATCAGTATATAACTTGATAACAAAATATACTAGCCTGGTATTATCTATCGGGGGGGCTCAACTCGGAAACGGTAGGAATTTGTCAGCGAGCGTACAAATTTCTACCTGTTTCATAGCCTTGCATGATGAATGGTAAAACCTGGTATCAACAGGTACTAACCAGTAGCCGATTTAATCAACATTGCAAAGTATACTTATCAAGCAAAGTATACTTTGAGGGAATAATCATTTATTTTTCCCGAAATTCATTATTTCAAAAAGAACTAACCACTGCATACATTTGATGATTAAAAGTATGCCAAATTATTATACTGAATGTATTACATTATCACAGCCAAAATGTCTGTGATAATGTAATATATTCAGTATAATAAAAAATTAATAAATGTATCTTTTTAAATTGAAAATTTCTCCCTCAGAGTATACTTTGCTAGATAAGTATATTTTGTAATGTTGGTGAAATAGGCTACTGGTATCAACAGGTACTAACCTGGTATTCTCTGCTGTTGTCGTCTGAGAAAGTGCACATGTTTGCATGTCCGAGACCTAATGTGTTCACCATGTGGAGATTTATGTTTTGTTCTAACATGAGCATTATACATGACCATGTGGTTCTCCATATTGGCCTTGCCCCCTCCAACTTCTTGACATATTCTTGGAGGATGGGTGGACAGTAGCTGCACGTTTATAGGCAATGGGTTTCATTATATCACTACATTACAGTCAACGGTAAACGTTGCGGAATAACATTTACAATTTGTGCACCAAAAAAATAGCAATAAATTGCAGGGCGTTCATACTTCGCTGTATTGTTATTGAGAAAAGATTCTACTATACGAGACAAAAATATTATCATATATCTCCCCTAATAAATTGTGTATTGGCAAAATTGTTAGGTCACTCTCCATGAAGGGGCCAAGTGACTGGTGTAGTATGGACCTGGCACCAGGTCCGGTTAGTTGAATATATATTTATTTCGATGTAAATATTCCATTCTGACGTCCAGGTTAAAGTTTTGGGGTATCCATTATCTCGGCAATGGTAAGTCCAATTGACTTAGAAATTCATGTACTTCGTTATCATCCATATTTTCGTTCCATACCACACCCATGCAGCCTATATGTTCAAGGTCAAGGTCAAATTACTTAGAAATTTGCATTAAAGTTTTTTAAATATTTGTGTTTTTATTTGTCGGTCCAGACAGCGGTACTAACCGATATACGTGAGCCTCTGCTCACTTTCTCTAGTTTTTGTCGCGCCTGCTTTAGCAGGGTCGCGACTATAGTCGGCGCTTTTTCCGTCGTCGTCGTCCGTTTGTTTTGTAAGGCAAATGTGTTGAAGTTATTGTTTTTTCACACTATCTCTTTAACGTCTTGCCAGACTTTGATAATATTTCACATCAATGTTCGCCTAGGGTTGATGCTTCAATACGCACACCCCCACATCCAAATTCTGAAGGTCAATGTCATTTATTTACTTGTAATGTTCACCGGTTTTGTAACAGGAATGCGTTAAGTTATTGTTTTTTCACAATATTTCTTTAACCCCTTGCCAGACTGATAATATTTCACACCAATGTTTGTCTAGGCATGATGCTTCACTACGCACACCCCCACATCCAAATTCTGAAGGTCAAGGTCATTTATTGACTTGTAATGTTCACCGGTTTTGTAACAGGAATGCGTTAGTTATTGTTTTTTCACAATATCTCTTTAACCCCTTGCCAGACTTTGATAATATTTCACATCAATGTTTGTCTGGGGATGATGCTTCATTACGCACACCCCCACATCCAAATTCTCAAGGTCAAGGTCATTTATTTACTTGTAATGTTCACGGTCAAATGCCTCGGCAGGCGAGACACTGCTTCCGTGGCGGAATTCTTGTTTATAGATAGTGTTGTTGACTACCATGTAACTGTTTCACATTCAATCAGGCATTACTACCAATAATGATATAAGCAATTGTTCCGGTTAACCCTTTGACGTGTAAATATCTGACATTAATTGTTCTTTGCTCACTTCTGGACTATTTCAGTAATCAGTTGAGGGTTATTTTCAGATATCGATATGTGAAAACTATAGGAAAAAAAACACTGCAGATTGAAGATCCATATGAGCCGAATCTTAAAGAATCACGGTTCTTTAAGATTCGGCTCGTATGGATCTTCAATATTTGCAATTGTTGGCTTTATGGCCTCTCGTGTTGATACATGTACAAGGGAAATACACATCTAATCAATTACTCATTGGTACCAATACCGGTACAAGCAGTTTCACCAGTTAATTATATATTGTTAAGAGATGCAGTATATATTGAGCATTTGTAAATATTACATTGGCTTCATTAAAACCTCTTACAATTGTCGTATTTTATCTGGATGTTTGAACTTCCCAGGCCAGTCGAATGGTAGATATTGGACTTTAGACCGGAGATTGTGATCCCACTTTAAACTGAGGTCCCCAGTCTCTGTGTGACCTTGAAGTCCCGCCTCTGGTGACTTTCGCTGTTGCTGGGACTTTAAAACTTTCACTTTCACATGCTAGTCAATGGTGATGGCACATTAATAATAATTCTGCTTTCGTGTAGTGGGTGGTTGGTCAGGCGAACGCGATGGTGTCCATTAACGGTAGGGGTGCCTCCTTATAGGAATCCTGGTTTGGCTCTGTTGTTACCTGGGAGTTTAATTTGGTTATTGCC
This sequence comes from Conchocele bisecta, assembly GCA_029237695.1. Classification (NCBI taxonomy): domain Eukaryota; kingdom Metazoa; phylum Mollusca; class Bivalvia; order Lucinida; family Thyasiridae; genus Conchocele; species Conchocele bisecta. The sequence goes on along the minus strand of CM055278.1, from coordinate 19,318,731 downwards.
CATTATAATTAAAAAGCAGTAACATTATTACTGATCCTACTGCTTTTGGTGGGGCCCCCAAGTGATTCTGGTGTGACTAGGAATGACCTGAATCTGATCAGGATTACTCGTTTCGGGGCTAAATTTATGGTTGTTTGTCGAGCCACTTGAGGAAAGCGAGACGGTGATCACAATGACGTCCGTGCGTCCGTCCGAAATCTGCGTTTAAAGTTTAAATACCTTGTATCTCTGCAGTACTAAGTCACATTGACTTGAAACTTCATATGCTTTTAGTCGTCATCCATATATTCGTGCTGTGTCCCACTCATGCGGCCCCTGTGCCCAATGTCGAATGCCTCGGCGGGCTCGACATGCGGGCCGCCGCCATCTGGTTTATTGTAAATGTTCAGTTCTGATTTTGGGACCCCTCCCCCCCCACCCCATTTGTACAGGAAATATATGGTATTTGATACTAGACCCATTGACCAATTGACCAATGACAGCGGTTGATAGGCCGTTAAACGCAAACAAAATGCCTGCGTGTAAGGATGCCTAGCGAGATCCGCATATGTCGATGCAGTGAGCACTTCTGCACGTTCTCCAGTGCAGCAGGCACATGAATCCATCTATAATATACCTTGAGCCAACAATAACCCCTCCTCCATGTGGGATTTTTGGTGAGTATGATTTTCGGATTCAGTAGCCTATTGTCTATCGAACCTGGTTGTCTGCCAAATGGCCACCAAACAGTATTCTATTGTTTTATTAAGAACTTGACTTTCAGTCTGATCAATATTAACCATGTAAATTGCTATAATTAAGTCACAATTTGATAAAATGATTTAGAATACATCTTGCATTTAATTACATCCATAAATGGCAATATATTTCAAAATGGCTGCCGAAATAGGATGTTCTACAACATTTTTCTTTGAGTCGTGTGTTGTTCCGAACAAATACAGACATTCATAAAGTTGTAACACATATACATTGGTTTCCCTCACAAATAAATGGAAACTACAGGAGATAGTGACGCAATATCCTTCCTCTTTTGTCAGAACAGTCAAAATGGCCGCCAAAATGTTCTTGTTTTGTTCTATTATTTACTGTATGGGGGCATTTCATGCACCTATTACATGTATTCATACCAGTTTGAGGTATACAAATACAACAATTTGATAGCATATACATATCCAGGTATACAATGCTATAATTATATATTCAAAATGGCCGCCAACATGATCAGATGTTCAATAATAAAAATTAGCGCATCATTTACAGATTTTAAGAAAGAAATATCTCCTGCAAAAAAACCCACAAAGCCATGGATGTTACTACTAGTATAGCCACATATCAGTCTCATATGTGCATATTCGCCGTCTGATCAGAACATACGATGTTCGCCATTCAGTCACTGGGGGATCCATTCTCGATCACCGACAGGATATGGGTCGCCGATCGTACATTTATTGCAGATATCATAAGGTCCGGGTTTTTAGCTCACCTGAGCGAAGCTCATGTGAGCTATTGTTACCGCAATGTGTCCGTCGTCCGTCGTCCGTCGTCGTCCGTGAACATTTTCAAACGTCTTCTCCTCGGTAACCATTGGGCCTATAGTCACCAAACTTCATGATCATGGTCCTTAGGTAGGGGGATTACAAAATTGTTAAAATGACATCATTGCGTAATCCAAGATGGCCGCCGTCTAAAAAATAGCACAAATTCTTCAAAAATCTTCTTCTCAAGAACCACCAACCGGATTTCGACAAAACTTGGTAGGAATGATCGATGTACAATGCTCTTTCAAAATTGTTAAAATGGTGAACCTGAGGTCAAAACTGGGTGTGGCCCGTGGGGTCAAATTGGGGTCAAATTTTATTTTTCACCGAATATGGTCAATTCATATATCGAATTGAAGGTATCAAAGAGGTGATCACTCTGGTGCATTTGTTGTCGAAATCTGATGGTAATGTCATCCAAGATGGCCGCCGAAAGGTCAAAAGGTCGTTCTTTTATTAGAGATTTCAAAATTCTTCTTCACATGAACCGCTTAGCCCATGAACCGCTATCCGGATTTCGACGAAACTAGGTAGGAATGATCAGTGTACAATGTTCTTTCAAAGTTGTTAAAATGGTGACCCCGGGGTCAAAAATGGTTTGGCCCGTGGGGTCAAATTGGGGTCAAATTTTATTTTTGACCGAATATGGTCAAGTCATACATCGAATTGAAGGTATCAAAGAGGCGATCACACTGGCGCATTGTTTGTCGAAATATGATGGTTATGTCATCCAAGATGGCCGCCGAAAGGTCAAAAGGTCGTTCTTTTATTAGAGATTTCAAAATTCTTCTTCACATGAACCGCTTAGCCCAACGTAGCCAAACTTAAAAGTTATGGTCCATGGGTGAAGCCTTTTCAGAATTGTTAAAATGGAGGTCATCGCTAATCCAATATGGCCGCCGTCTAAAAATAGCATAAATTATTAAAAAATCTTCTTCTCATGAACCGCCAGCCGGATTTCGACGAAACTTAGTAGGAATGATCAATGTATAATGCTCTTTCAAAGTTGTTAAAATGGTGACCCCGGGGTCAAAGATGTGCGTGGCCCGTGGGGTCAAATTTGGTCATGTTATATATCAAATCGAAGGTGTCAATGAGGCGATCACTCTGGTACATTGTTTTGTCGAAATCGGATTGTTATATCATCCAAGATGGCCGCCGAAAGATCAAAAGGTCGTTCTTTTATTAGAGATTTCAAAATTCTTCTTCACATGAATCGCTTGGCCCATGGTACCCAAACTTCACAGTTATGGTCCATGGGTGAAGCCTTTTCAGATTTGTTAAAATGGAGGTCATCGCTAATCCAAGATGGCCGCCTTCTAAAAATAGCACAAATTCTTAAAAAAAACTTTTTCTCATGAATCACTGGCCGGATTTCGACGAAACTTGGTAGGAATGATCGATGTACAATGCTCTTTTAAAGTTGTGAAAATGTTGACCCCGTGGTCAAAAATGAGCGTGACCCGTGGGGTCAAATTTTATTTTTTAGCCGAATATGCTCATGTCATATATCAAATTGAAGGTATCGATGAGGCGATTGCTCTGGCGCAATATCTGTCGGAATCGGATGATTATGTCATCCAGGATGGCCGCCAAAAGGTCCATTTATTTGAGATGTTGAACGTCTTTTTCTCAGGAACCACATGGCCGATGCTGGCCAAACTTCATAGGAAGTTCCGATCCCTGGGTGAAGCATTTTCAGATATGGTAAAATGCGAGTCATCGCTTAATCCGAGATGACCGCCGTCTAAAAGTAGCACAATTTTTTTAAAACACATGAACTCAATGTCACATTCTCCTCTGGTGTTCATGGAGTCAGGTGAGCGAATTAGGGCCATCATGGCCCTCTTGTTTCAGAATGTGGTCAAAGTACAGCTGTAAGCGGGACGATGTCGCGAACATTTGACGTTTGTGTTGTCTGAATATGAGAAGCTTCAATCTGAATGCATGCTAACATGTGTGTCATGTTAATATAAGAAATACAGTGGGATGATATTTCAAGGCAATATGTTGGGGACATGTGACACGTACAACTACAATAATACCACATATCTCTCTTGAAATAAATACTGTTTAAACCAACTACAATAATACAAAAAGTAAATAACTAGATACAGTAACTGTGGGATGATATTTCAAGGATTGTCAAGTCGTGACACAAATACAATAAGACTGCGCACTAGCAATTTATATGGTTCTTCTAGTACTGTTCGACGATTATCAAGGATCTCTTGACTTGGGGGTATTGTTATTATTTTATCTCTCCTCCCCCCTCACCTCTCATTTCTTCGTACTTTGGGACCCTCGTATTTTGAGTTGAATCTTCAAAAGACAAACTACTACCGTAACACTCCCAAAACAAACACAAGTGGGTGGTAGGACAAGCTGATCACAAGCTGAGGTAACAACTGTCTCCAATATGTTACCATAGCCAGTTTGGCCATGTGGCAGATTTCCACGCGCTACCCTTGAAGGTGGTCTCCTATTAGGCGAGTGAGAGATTGCGATGCAGTAGAAATAACACGTAAGCGATGAAGGCTTTTGCTCTCACGCTATTCCAGTGATTGTGTACATAGTGAGTAACACATGACAGTAAGGGTGCCTGTCATCAGACATGAACACTGCCTTTCAGAGCAAACAGTTTTTGTACACCCACTTTTAAAAAAAAAAAATTGGTATATTGTTTTCGTCACGGGTGCCCGTCCGTCTGTCCGTCCGTCACGTTTCGTGTAAGAAGTAAAAATGTTTAACCGTAATAGGTAGGGTCTTGAAACTTGGTGTGTGCCTTCCTTATGGTGTGTAGATTCGCATTGAATTTTTTTTTTGATTCGACCCCCGGTCATAAATTATCTCCCCCTTTTCAACTTCGCATTTGGGAAACGTGGGTATATTGCGATGACGCGCCATCGACTGTGCTCTAGTTGTAATGTAATTTAATGTTGAACGTATTGTTCTCCCCGTATGCGTGTGTATTTCCATTTGTATATGTTGAACTAAACGGTCTTATATAAACAATTACTTAATCAATATACTTCCGTGGTTTTCTACAATTATAAATTGTTAAAACGCTCAATAAACACGACGTCAAAAAGACGAAATCAGCACACCGAATTCACGTACCCGCGCACGTTCATACTTGCTGGTACATGAACTTACCGGTTTGACTTTGTCGCTTTGCACATTCATGTGTTACCAAAAGACTCAAGCTCATCCGTCTTTACATTCATTATTCAATGCCAAACATGCTTCTAGTTCGATTATGTCAACTTGCAAACTCTGTACTCTATCTGTAACGGTATGTACTGTAACGTCATTTACGTCGCATGACGTCGCTTTTACGTGACGTCTCTTTTGCTCAAACGACCTGCATAGTTGTGTTGTATAAACTATAATATCTTAATGAATATTGCAGATATTATGATCAACTAAAAAGCGTTAAATTCATCATATAAATACCATTGTCACAGTAACAACATGTCATATTGACCAACAATTACCCGAAGACAGGTTTTCTCGCGACGCGGCTCATATAGTGAATGACCATATTCCGATTACATAATGTGTACAGCAGATGATGCAATGTTAAAACAAAGTACTTTTAACTATATATTCCCCACCCAGTGAATTTAGAACGACCCTTTTACATGTAATACTGTTTCTTACTTTATACGCTGCCATATACTTATGAACGGTTCATATGAACGTGCAGCTACTAACACCTGTATATGTGGCTGTGACTGGAGAAATCCGCACAGTCTGATCAGGATCTGCACTGTTCGCCATTGCATCAGCGAAACAACCGTCATGCTTCTAACAAGCGTAATATATCGTTATCAGGGTACAGGAGTGTGCTATTTGATCAGGAGCAAATCTCATAAGCCCCATTTCTCCAGTCACAGCCAAATATTAGTTATCCACACACATTTCAGATACAGAATGCATGTCTGTTCGTCTCTCCATATATCCAGTTCATATTTATGCAACCATGACAATTACCGTGATTACTATGTTGTGTATTCCAATATGAACGTCTCTGGTACATATAAGTATTACTCTCAGCTATTGACAGGCGTTTACACACCACTAAGTAAAATAAATAAATAAATATAATTATTACAGTCAATAGTATAGGTACTAATTTGCAAATTAGATATAGAAAATATACATTTTCTACCATGCTGAATGGATGATTTGTAGCACATATTACTCCATGTATGACACAGTAAATATTAAATGAAAAGTCATGCAGAGCATGATGTTATTAGCCGTAGTTGTACTATCCCGCATTAAACGGGTCCACGATGAGGAAAATTCCCAAAATCAGAACTCAATATTTCCATGCCACACCAGTCACTTTAGTAGCTCGGCCCCAAAGTAATATGATTTTCCATAAGCTTATTACTTCTTAATGGAGCATAACAGGTTAACGTTGTCACTTGTTTATCCCTTGTTTATCGATTTAAATGGTTTTAATCGACTCGAAGCTTACGTTCAACGGTTGCACAAACTCGATTGAACTGTACGCCTTCCAATGATTTAAATACGCAGCGCGTTTAAATAGTCAATTACGTTTTTTTAATGTGCGCACTGGTCATTTAAAAAGGGGCCCATCCGTGATTTTTTGCGCGATGTCAGGCGCAAGACAATCAATAATTTGCGGCATTGACAATAATTAAGGGGGATTGCCGCAATCACGCGTGCTGGATGCATCCCTGCCATATCTGCATGATACGTAAACAAATCAAAGTTCGCTATGAAGGGCAATTATTCGTTTTGATTGGTGGAAAATTTTGTGAATATTAACTAGCGTCAAATGACGCGCATACGCGATCCAATGGGATAAACCCGAGATGCTGGGGTTGCTAGTCGGAGGAGATTTTGAGCAGAGGTCGATTATAAATTAGCCGAATAAACACATTTTACACGATTATACGTGGCTGAAACTTGTTCTGTTTAATAAATAAAAGCTTTAAATTAGCCCAATAATCGGCGTATGTTGGCGTATATGGCCATTAGAGCCAACTATGGACTTCAACAACAACAACTTCCGGGTTCAATCTCTTCCGGCGTTCAGCTCATTACGTACTCAAAATTGTGTTATTTGGATATATTTAAAGTTTTAAACGGAGATAATTGCCAAAAAATGCAAACTTTATCGGTTGATGCAGTTTGGAAGTGATACAGCAAAATTCGTGTTCGTAGATTACCGAATAGCGGAGAAAAGGATTGATACAAACTTTTTCAGAATTCGATGGATGACCAATATATTAGCCGATCTATAAATAGATCGGCTAATAATTACCGAACATTAAGATAGCTGTAAATAATACGAGCAAGCTAAGCTGGAGTAAAACAGGACAAATAGATTGTTATACACTTTCAAGATGACAGCCACGCAAGTAAATGAGTTTGTGTGACATAAAAATAAAATTAGGTAGTAGAACCGATGAAACTGAAATATCCCGGTTCCACATAATGTACACAATATTTGTCATGCAAACGAAAAGACTGCACAAACGAGATACCATCTGCACATGCTGACTTGGGTCTATCTTTATTGCTTGTCTACCGGTCTATCTACACTGTTTGTCTACCGGTCTAACAAACTCACGAGACAGTGACGATTTCAGATAATCTAAATGGACCCATACCAGCTTAATACGCGCAAATGTACGCTGGTATGGGTTCACTCTGCTTATCATATCAGTTGAACCTACATTCCACACAACTGAATACCGTAGACTGTGGGATATATTTTAATGCAGTGAACCTGTTGTATGATGTTTTATGATCACACAGCTGTTCATGTGTGTGTAATTCTGAATCCAATTTAAGATACATGTACCTAGTGTACAGAAACGTCGCAATTTTTGCAAATCTAATTACATGTATTCACTATATGCCATGTTTGTATGTATGTTACTTGTTCTGTTCTTCATGTTTCACCATGTAATCTCCATATGGAGGAAATAAAGAGTATATATATATAATTCAGGGTTCCCACTGGTCCTTAAATTCCTGGAAAGTCATGGAATTTGGAAAAATGGATTCCAGGCCTGGAAAGTCATGGAAGTTGCCTGTCTTTCTGAAAAGGTCATTGAAAGTCATAGACTTTGAATTCCAGTCCAATTAGTGGTGTTGTTGAGCAAAGTTCAGTGCAATTTCATGATTTCGAGCCAAACGATTTGATGTGGTAAGGGCACCTGGCACAAAATCGGGAGTTTGTAAATTCAGAACTGAAGTACTACATGAAACGGTGTCGAGCCTGGAATACACTTGTGTTGGGGAGAGAAGTAACTTCTCTCCCCAACACAAGTGTATTCCAGGCTCGACACCTACTTTTAAGTAAATATTTAACCATGATTTCATAATTATAGTGACATTTGATAACCTGTAAGGTTGATATACCATTTCATAATGTTCATATAAACAAAGAAATTGAAGGTGCATGATCTTTCTAAAAGCATGCATATGCTCTTCAAACATATCCACTATATTCATATAGTTTCTATTTACGCATACATAAACTAGTTTGTCCAATATGTTTCAACATTCTGTGTTTTTTTTATAGCACGTGTTATTTTACTACTTGTCCAATATGTTTCAACATTCTGTGTTTTTTTTATAGCACGTGTTATTTTACTACACCTGGTGTGTCAAATTACCAAATACCAAACAGGATGTAGGTTTGTAATCGACTTGTAATAGTTCGGATAGGCATATACCTGTATAACATTTGGATAGCAGCATAATTACACATTTCATATATACAAGTACATCCCTTAAATGTAGTCTTTGCATTTCATACTGTGCCGAAATAAATATTTGACAAGTGTCGCTAAACATATATAATTCCAGCACAAAAATATTTACACAATTCCCTAACATTTGATTGGCCCGTAGCAAATCTCTGTCCGACATTTATATCCCAGTAAACTCTCAGGCCGAACTACTTTCCGTAACCGTGAGGCACAGTCAAAATAAATCTTAAGAAAACGGAAAATAAACACATTTTCTTGATGAATTTATTTCAAATGCTGGAATTATAAGGAATGAATGGCCTTTTTGTGGAATTTATCGGGGATATAAACTTCCCGCGACTTTCAAAGTTTATACCCCTATAAATTCCACAAAAAGGCCATTCATTCCTATAGTATGACTTCTGAAAAGATGTATATGTTCTCCAAGCTTGATTCATGTAAGCATTTGGAACACACTCATGCCGCCATTAACATGACCTTGACCTTCACAGAGTTGCGGAAACACGTAGCCATTTATTTACGTAAAACAAGTTTGTACACTCGTGCTGCCATTAAAACTTGATACATGTTATAATTCAGAACACCACCATGCCGCAATAAACAAGACCTTGACGTTTTTTTATCTTCACATGTTTCATCATCATCGTATGACATTGATGTTACATGATGGATTGTTTCAATGTTTGTACATGTAAGCATTTGGAACAGGCTCATGCCACCATTAACATGACATTGACCTTTTTACCTTCACATTTTTGCGGAAACACTCATCAAAAGTTTGTACAAGATTCTTCATCATGATATAACTTTAATATTACTTCACAGATTGCTTCAATATTTGGACACTTAATACATGTGAGCATTTGGAATACACTCATGTCCCCATTATCATGACCTTGATATTTTATAACTTCACATATTTGCGGAAACACTTGGCCATATGTTGCGTCAAAAGGTTTGTACACGTTTCTTCATCATCGTATAACTGTGTCAGTAATATTACTTGACGGATTGCTTCAATATTTGGACACTACTTGATACCTTAACATGACCTTGACATGTTTGACCTTAACATGATTGTGGAAAAACTTAGCCATTTTTTATACCAAATGTCTTCACCTTTGACCTTTTTCGTGTTTTAAGCATGCACACCGCTTCCGTGGCGGACTTCTTGTTTATGTCACGGTTTATGTCAAAATGTTTCTTCACCATTGACCTTTTTCGTGTTCAAAACATGTATTACAGTACTGTGATGGTTATTGTGATGCTTACTTTAGCACATGCCCATGATCATATTACGGTCAAATGCCTCGGTAGGCGCAACACCGCTTCCGTGGCGGAATATTTGTATTGTTATGTTAATATCAGTTTGCGCAAATTTATGTATTCCCATGCTGACTTTTACACAAATCTACGGAGCCCCGCAGGGGACATGGATTTTTTTTTTATATTTAATCGTTCCCACGAAATAACAGTTCGTTCCCTCAATTTAACAATTCGTTCCCTCGAATTAAAAATTCGTTCCCACGCAGGCCCGTAGCCAGCCTTCAAAATAGTTGGGTGCGTAATGAGCCGCGGAGAGGCGAATACGAGCCACGAAGTGGCGATGGGGGTGGGTCCGGGAGGGGGGGTTGTAACCCCTTTCCGCAACGGGGTGTTTGGGGGTCCTCCTCCAAGACAATTTTGAAATTTAGACGCTAAATCCTGTGACATTTACGACTTTATTTAGGAGTAGGAATTATATGCTATTTTGTGTAGGAAATTTGACTTTTATCGAATTTCTCACAAGAAAGGTGTTATAATCACATTGTGAAGCAGACTATCAGCAACCTTCCGTATGTACACGTATCTCCACGGTAAGTTTACATACACGCTGTCAGGTCCCAAATAGTTTGAATATTTGTTACATTTTGTTATTCACACTAACGTCACTATACATATGAGCCGCGTCGCGAGATTTACACTCTGACTTCGAAGTTCAGTTGCTTGTTTCAGAACAATAGGCTACAATACTCGCTCACTGCAAGTAGAGTTGACTCTCCAAAAGACAAAATGCTACCGTAACACTCCCAAAACAAACACAAGGCGTTGTAACCAGCTGATATTGCGGTAACACATGTCTGCAAAAATGTTAGCGCATGGTCGGGTCTGACCGGCCGTCGGCACTAACCGGCCTCCCATCAGTAAACACGTTTAAACCTAAGTAAGTTGATATCTTATATTGCGCATGTTCATTTCCCCGTGAGTTTTATATTTGCGACAAACAGTGCAGAGAGTATTGTCAATACGAATTAAATCGTTTTTCATAGTACAACATCTGTAAACCAATACTTGCATAAATATGATGCAATATGCATATGTACGTAACACATTGTTGTATACATGAATGCAGATTAATCTGAATGTGTTTGCATATTCAAGGTGTATGATCACGTGGTACTAACAACAACAACAAGTACTGAAACTTCCAGAATCTATCTGATTCAAAGTACGTATTCTTTTATATTTTCCTTATTACGTAACGGAAATATGGCCCATCAAACGCGTCTTGTTAATCTGCATTTGGTGGTCTTTGTATTTTCGCCCAAACTTCTGTCGTTTTTGCGAAGAATCGATTTCCGTGTCTATAGACACGGAAATCGATTTTCACAAAAACGACATAACTTCATAAGTCTGTGCCGGACTCCCTGGACCACCAAATGCAGCTCATGAAGACGCGTTTGCTGCGCCATATTTCATCAAAATCCGTTGCATATTAAGGAACATATCAAATAATACTTACTTTGGAGTGGGCGACGTTGTTGGTGTTGTAACCACGTGACCATGCACCTTGATATTGGATTACCGATATTGCAAGTTAAAGCTTGTCACATTCAAATGAAGGTTAGCGTGACATAGACAGCAAACATACAGGTGACCGACATGCAAAATACCTAGTTGGCTGTATTCGGCCGACAAACACAACCCATATTTTCTTTTAATTTGAATAAGCGTGATGCCAGATCAACGGTTTTCCGGAGAAAAACAATATTTGCCGATTCGTCTTACAGATTACATTCAATTACATTATATGGCGCGCCATCGACTGTGTACTAGTTTTAATGTAATTAAAGGTACATGCCCACTCAGTAGGCATAAAGTATTCTTCATAGGAATTAAATAAATGTATAATTGTGTCACCATTCCACTAGTTCTAAACAATTAGGAATGCCCGCTATACAGATATAATCATTTAGTAATATTTATTTTACTCATAGTGGTATTAGGCTATTTTCATATGCAAATGAGGCATGATATTTTTACATTATTTATACTAATTAAATGCGTCACCTGAAACAAATAATATTTCGACAGATTATAAAGTATGATCATTACACATCAACAAATAAATACAGAGAATAAATAGTAATGTCCGTTAACATTTTAAGGAAACACTATTATCGCCCCTGATATCAGTGTGGAAATTTACATCTGATATAAATTGTATAGTCATGCCAATCAGTACATGGGGTTATATGGTGAACTGAACGGTTTATTTTGCCTGAAAATTTCATATCTACAGAATATACAAAACTATCTATAAAGAACAGTGTGTGCCTACTGAGTGGGCATGTACCTTTAATGTTGAACGTATTGTCCTCCCCATTTACAGGCGTATTCCCATCTGTATTTGCTAAACTGTCGGTCGTATAGCCCAATGAACCAACCAGTTAATCAATACAGAAATGACATACATGGACAGTAAATATTACTGTCTGTTTCATATATTTATGTTGTTTTCTACAATTATAAATTATTAAAACGTTCAGTAAACAGGACGTCAAAAGGAATAAATCCGCATACCGAATCCGCCGTACACGCGTACACGTGTATACCTGCTGCAGCGCTGGTACATGAACTTGCCGGTTTGTCTATGTCGCTTTTCACTTTCATGTATTACCAAAAAAAGCAAGCTCACCCGTCTATACATTCATTATTCAATGACAAACATGCTTCTAGTTTGTCAACTTGCAAACTGTTGTAAATGTTGGCGTATACTATATGTGTACCGGTAGATACGTAGATACTATAACGTCGTTTTGACGACGTTTTGATGTCGTTTGACGTCGCTTTTACGTGACGCCTCATTTGCTCAAACGACCTGAATAGTGGTGTTGTATAAAATATAATATCTTAATGAATATTGCAGATCATGATCAAATAAAAAGCATTCAATTCATCATACAAATACAATTGTTATAGTAACAAAATGTTAATTTGACCAAGAATTTCCCGAAGACAGGTTTTCTCGCGACGCAGCTCGTATATAATACAAATGTATTAGTAAAGTAACTTGATCCTTGGGCGGTGAAAGCTCGAGTTGGTATTGCTGTCATTTGGTTTATCGCCTAGCACTGAGACGTCGCGGTAGTGACACGCGACCAGAAACGACGTCAAATTTCAGCTATCATTTTCTGTCCTATTTTCTAAACATATCCCGACTAATATCCTACATCGAGTGTATTGTCCGTTGACAGCATGCATTTTAAGTGAAAATGACTAGCTTTTACGGGGTTATTCTCATTTGAAGGACATCATTATGATTTACCGAACTTTCGAGAACGAGAACAGAGTGGAATATTGATTCAGAAAGCCGCTGAGTGGAATACGGAATTTCAATCTGCCGTGTCGTATCTGGCTGAAGAATACACCATGCATTCACCACATATCTTTGATAGGTATATAAATAACTGCTGTATGTATATGGCAGTTAAGTAATGTATAATGTATTTCCCATTCAAGCAAAATATTCAACACGGAGTCTAAATATTTGGACTAGTACAAGAGTCATTCCAATTCCATCCTACGAGGATGTAGGCGCACAAATCGGGATATTATTTCCCGCACATCGTGTTTGAAGCCATAATGAATGTATACGAGCGCCAGCGAAGAAAGACGACTACTGGTCATAGATGCACGTGAATAGTGGTGAAGTCGCTTCAATGCACTACCGGCACGTTCACATTCTACACTGGTGACAGGTAACGTGCGTGTCGATTCTCAACAATGTGTGAAAGTTCGGATATAAACATGGATCGCATGAACGTAACGCACTGGAACACGAGGATGGCGGATCATTTTCTGAGACAAAACGCTTAACCCAGCGTGCATGTTCTTCCTCGAGAAGGGCAGGTGTCGGCAAATCCTCTTCATATGATTGTCCTAGTTGATTGATGTCATGATGACCGGCACTCTTGAACACGGCTGGGTTCAAGACCAACAGCTTAGAAGCGGTCACTGCTAATGACGAAAACTGGAGGTGTAGTTCCAAGTGATGAAAGGCGTAGCCTAATTAATTCTGTAGTATGTCTCTATCCTGTGCTCAATTGTGCCCTCACACCCACATGTTACACTGTCGTCCACGCTGTTGGACCGGTGCGTCTGTCGTGCAGCTATCATCGGCATCTTTGATAACGTGATTGTGTGTTCATGAGCAAAATCAATCTTGGCTTGTCCGAAAAAGTTGAATGCGGACGCACCCAACGCACCACCCCCCCTGGCTACGGGCATGCCACGATATAACAATTCGTTCCCTCGAATTAACAATTCGTTGCCTCAATTTAACAATACGTCCCCTCGAATTAACAATTCGTTCCCACGAAATGACAATTCGTTCCCTCAATTTAACAATTCGTTCCTTCGAATTAACAATTCGTTCCCACGATATAACAATTCGTTCCCATGAATTAACAATTGAGGGAACGAATTGTTAATTCGTGGGAACGAATTGTTAATTTGTGGGAACGGAACGAATTAATAAAAAAAAAAAATTATTCGTCCCCTGCGGGGCTCCGTACAAAACATACATGTACATGTAGGTGTATACCTTTAACAACTTGACAAACCCGTTTGTTGGTATGAAGGCATAGCAATTACCACTACATGTAATTACACATTGTTCGTCTTGTCCACAAGATAACATAGTTCTGCCGATTTCCCCCAAAACTATTTCACATTTTGTAATTTCCCGTAAATGACGACAATTTTATCAGTATTTATGAACTCAATTCGGTACTTACATACATATATAAATGCTGTGTTCGTAAAAGATGTTACATGTACAGAAGCATAGTATGTTTCTGAAATTATTTTCGGCACTAATTGGCGAACTGTAATTAGATAATAAGGTGCATTGTCCGTTTCATATATTTCGTCTACAACTGCTTACGTTACGTTATGTTTGACCACGCAGTCGGAGTGTACTAGTATACGTTGTGTTTGACCACAGTCGGAGTGTAATTACGTTGTGTTTGACCACAATCGGACATACAGCATGAGCGTTGACAGCTGGGGTGACGAGGGAGAACTTGAGGGAGACGAACAGGTAAATCAAAGATCAGTAGCCTATTTCACCAACAGTGCAAAGTATACTTATCTAGCAAAGTATACTTTGAGGGAGAAATTTTCAATTTTAGGATAAATTTATTAATTTTTATTATACTGAATTTAGTACATTATCACAGCAAATTTGGCTGTGATAATGTAATAAATTCAGTATAATAATTCTGCATACTTTTAATCATCAAATATATGCAGTTGTTAGTTTTATATGAAATAATGCATTTCATGAAAAATAAATGATTACTCCCTCAAAGTATACTTTGCCTGAAAAGTATACTTTGCAATGTTGGTGAAATCGGCTACTGACAAACTCGGGGCCCCGAGGTTGTAAGTCGTTTCCGTACTCAGCTCACGGGTGGTAGACTCGGACCTGGGACCTAGTTAAGGCTATTTGAAAAACGTTACCCAACCCACCCATTTCTGTAGACTAAATACTGCATCTACGTCGCTTCGACACCGTATAGTCTAACCTGAATTTTCTGGCTGTCACGCAGGGCGACTTTACAAGTAATTCGCCCTGCGTGACATCCAGAAAATTCGGGTTACGTCTAACAGAAATTAGTGTGTGGGGTCACATTATTCCAATGGCCTAGTTACTGGATCCCAGGTCCATGATTTCATGTGATTCACCTCGGAGTCTTGTTCCACTCGACTTATGACACGGAAGCGCATGCGTTGAGCATACATGTAAACGTGTTCTCTGAAACAATCTATCCCCTCGGTCCAGGGTCATTGTGAACACAGATACGAGATCGTGAGAACGCGAGGTGAGAATGCAAGATTTATCTTCTCGCATTCTCATCTCGCGTTCGCGCGATCTCGCCTCACTCTCATTTATAAATAACGCTCACAATTCGCCTTACCGTTACTCCAAACTCTACGGAGCCCCGCAGGGGACGTAGAATTATTTTTTTAATTAATTCGTTCCCACGAAATAACAATTCGTTCACTCATTTTAACAATTCCTTCCCACGAAATAACAATTCGTTCCGTTAATTCGTGGGAACGAATTGTTAATTCGAGGGAACGAATTGTTAAATTGAGGGAACGAATTGTCATTTCGTAGGAACTAATTCAATTGTCATTTCGTGGGAAAGAATTGTTAATTCGAGGGAACGAATTTAATTCGAGGGAACGAATTGTTATATCGTGGGAACGAATTGTTATATTGAGGGAACGAATTGTTATTTCGTGGGAACGAATTAATAAAAAACAATACATGTCCTCTGCGGGGCTCCGTAAAGTTCAGCACGGTATGTTAAATCTATTTTAACTGAAATTGGAGTTCCTGGCGTATGGCTTAGCCAGAACGATGTTAATGCTATCTGGCTGAGCCACTACGCCAGGACTCAGCTTCAGAACCAGTTTATTCAGTCATGGCTCACCAGCATCGATTCATCTTCACGTGGAATTACGTATAGAATCTTTAAAACAGAGTTTGGATTAGAAACATATTTAATTAATCTCACGGAAAGGTTAAGAAAAAACATTGACCAGATTTCGAACTTGTAATCATAGACTGGCGGTCGAAACTGGTACATGTGATGGACAGGTGTGCCGAGAGCAAGCAGGGTCTGCAACAAATGTGGCGCTGGTGCTCTCGGTGACGAGTTTCATTTCCTTTTCGAGTGCCGCTTCTATGATGAAGTTCGAAAACGGTATATCAAGCCATTTTATTTTAGAAGACCAAATATTTTAAATTCGCACAGCTATTTGAGAAAAAATCTGGAAAGCAATTAAGAAATTTAGCTATTTTTATAAGAAATGCTTTATGGTTATAATGACTAGTGAGCTTATACATATGCATTTTGTATTTTTACCCATCGTTGTATTATGTAATCTATTGTATACCTCGTGTGTCACGTATGTGGCTTAGAGTGAATAAAATGTATTGTATTGTATTGTTTCGCGTTGACGTATTATTATATATGTACATTGTATTCCTTTCAACTTTCAACCCTTCATTGATTACGGCCATAATTATGAATGCATGATGTGTTGGCGAACAACGAAGACCGTGTTTGTATGAACGTTCTTGGTCTACTACGCGGGAGATGGAAATTGTCGTCTGCTGTGTTTCAATTTCGCTTTAATTCTTAAAACAAAACTATTTTGACAGAGCATGAGAATCGTCTCCGGTGGAATCGTATCCGGTGGAGACGATTCTCGTGCGCTGTCAAAACAGGTTTTTGTCGAGAAATAGTGAAACATTTCCGGCAGACGACAAAAATTAATTCAGCGTAGTAAGGGTTAAATCATAATACAGTACACTAAAATCATGATCATACATGTAAGCGTAATATGTCAATGGGGCGATTAAAGAGAATATGGTAGATGCTCAATACAACTTCAATGTATAACTGTGTGCTTATGCAATAAATATACTTTAACATTTGTGTTGATTTAATATGATATTTAATTTATTAAACTCGAAAACTGGTTTAATGACGCACTCGCCATAGCCTCGTTCTGTTGAAATCAGCAAACTCGTTCAATATGTATCGTCTTTAATCAGAAACTCAGCGCGTCCTCGTATCTTACGAAATCAGTTAACTCGTTCAATAAATATCATATTAAATAATAACCAGGGGCGGATCCAGCATTTGGGGAACGGGGTGGGGGTTGTCTAGTTGCGAAGGTAACTCTTGCAATCTACTCCCGTATCGTCCGTAGCTAGCTACGGACGGTACGGTAGTAATTGCAAGAGTTACCGTTCGCAACTAGGGGGTTGTCCTATTTTCGAGCTCTTCAAAATGCACTTTCCTATGTTTTTGGCATTTAAATTCAGACTCCAACTTGTGGTAAATTGTGATCTATGTAAACTCCGTAGCTGAACGGGGGTGGGGTGCAATCCCGGAAATCCCCCTCCAGATCCGCACCTGATAACGTACTGATGTCTTCTATATATATAATTTGTAGATCTACGTAGACACATAATTAAATCATGAATACACGAATGCAGATTTACCCGAGTGTGACTACATATTTCGAAAATCGCTTGTCACGTTCAAATGAAAGTTAGCGTTACTCATCAAAATGCGTAATGCAGTCTAATCTATAAATAAATCCCAAAACCGGATCTGGGTTTGTACAGCGTGTACGGTTCCGGTTCCGTCTTAGACGGCCGAAAACACCCGACACCACTCTAATCTGAACGGGACCGTGTAGCATAATTAGTAAGGAGGGCAAACATGCGCCCCTGGTTAGATCTTCAAATTGTAAGTACATGTATATCTGATGGTGGTCGCCAGACAGTGTAAGTTTGTTGTCTGTGAGTATTCCGGTTTCAACCCAAATTAAGAAACATGCAGACGCCTCCATCTACGCCGACTACAATTGTTCTCGCGTTTGTTTGTAATTGTTATATAAATAAAGTTTAAAAGAAATATTAGCATTATGATTACATAATACTGATTTTGTTATGTGTTATCTAAAAATACCGGTCATATGGTTAATTAGTATCAAATGTCATTTCACAAGTCGTCCATATAATATATTTTAAAAATCATAAATGCAATATGCCCATTTGTATAAAAATAATCGACACAATTACTACGTATTTCCTTGAAGGAAAAGGACAACTCTCTGAACCACTATGAAAACAACTGTAGTAGTATATAGGGAGTCAAAATGATACCACCTACTGTGACATCATTTACAACCCTCTATAATACCCCCACCACCCCCGAAAAACCATAAATTGGTTAACGAGGAAATTGTCTCCCGACAGCAAATTTTGAGAAAATAATTATTTTACAAAATTAATTTCAATGTGCCCACGAGTGATAGTTTATATTCCAACACCCCATTTTTCTCCTCCAATATAGCTAATTGATTTCGCAGATCAGCAACTAATTCTACCAGCTCTAGTCTACCACGTTCACCTTTAGCTACCTGACAGCGTAGTTGCTTATGTCTACAAAGAGTTTGGGCACTAACGAATTTACAAGGGCATCTGGGGCATTGAAATTGCGGGGGGACACAAGGAATTTTTCTACGTCTCGCTAGATGCCTTCGTAGATAGTCTTTACGCGTAAACGTCTTACAACAAGTCTCACATTCCATTATACATGTATATGTATATGTTTATATTCAATAGGTCGTGAAAAAAAACATAATGTTTTCACGACCAATTGAACAGATAAATTTCATAGGTTATACAAAAGTATATTACAGAAAATATGATAACGCCAGAATTAGAAAGATTGAGAAGAGAAGCCGAGTCTCTAGGGATTACTTATAGTACACGGTTGAGAGTTAGGGGGTTGACAAAGCTGATAAATGCCACAAAGAATGAGGCGTTTATGAAGCGGTTTACCCGCGCCTACAAACGAGGAGCCTTTAAAGACATCTCAATAGCGGAGGAAGTTGGTAACAGAATTCAAAAAGAAAGTATTGCGGAGCTAAGGGCTAGTGTAATTAATTCTAAAGAATTACCTTCAAGCACCAATAATTTGAGACAAGTTAGACGCCCAATACAAAATAATAAGAAAAATCTTTTGTTCGCGCGATAGTGGAAAAAGGTGAAGAAATATTGGGGGCTCACGATGAAGAATTGGAAAAGGTAGAAAATGGAAGACGGGTAGTTACATTATCCTTTCGTAAAAACATTGACATCAACGAGTCCGAACGCATGTCCGATAAACTCGCTCCGTATCTAACAACCAATTTTTATTTGAGATATTCATATTCTTACAAGCTAGAACATATGGAGGAAATTAAAAATGGAAAACCTGTAACTATAATAATGCACAAAAATCTCGGTGGTAGCGAACCACTATCATCAATGAAAACCGTTAAAAAATGGCTGTCAGATAAGGAGCAAACACGAATAATGTCCGATAAAATAGACAGACCGAATACAAAGTGGAAGTTTGTAAGATGGGTAGAGGTTTTTGCAAAGCTAATACAGGGCAGTAGGGGAATAGATTTGGGACTACAATCAAAGAAGCGGCAGGAGGAGAACTTCCAGAATGGTTGAAGAATAAAAAAGGTATATATTCTTTAGATAAGTATAATGACGACCTTTGTCTGTTCAGATGTTTAGCGATGCATATGACAGATAAAAGACCTGACAGATGTACAGAAAAGGCGAAAGAACTTAGTAAACAATATTTCGGTAGTAATGTGGTTTCACCAATTCCTTTTTCAGATCTGAAAAAG
This sequence comes from Conchocele bisecta, assembly GCA_029237695.1. Taxonomy (NCBI): domain Eukaryota; kingdom Metazoa; phylum Mollusca; class Bivalvia; order Lucinida; family Thyasiridae; genus Conchocele; species Conchocele bisecta. The sequence continues at coordinate 19,298,888 of CM055278.1, read as the reverse complement.
GTTGAAGAGTTTTTTAAAATCGGTATAGAAGTATATCAACCCACCGAATGTAATGTATGGTGGTTGAAAAAGGTACCAGCGCACTATAAGGCAATAGGTAATAAACCAATGACAATAGGACTGTTTAATAATCACGCATTTCTGATAAAAAACCTTAAAAACCTATCTAAAAATTACGCCTGCGATAATTGCAAACAGAAATTCACGAAAGCGAGTAATATGAAGAGACACGGACCAAAATTTATGAAAGGTGAGACAAAAATAGTATGTGATGGTAATTATTTAGAGCGCCCGCGTTCGTCGTTCGAGAAAGCGTTTTACCCAAAAAGTTCTAACAGTTATGGGGCGATCGATTGGATGTACTCTGTGGAAAAGCGCGAGGGAATTCACATTCACCACGAACAGTGTGGACACGGGGGGTGAAAGATGGGTTTTAGGAGCTCCAGTAGATGGATACTGTACGGAAACCAATACCGTATATCAATATCACGGCTGTTACTGGCACGGGTGTGAGATTCATGCAAAGCATAGAAAAGAAGAACGCGCATCCACTATGAGAAGAGATACATTTATTAGAAGAAGCAAAGAATTCAACCTAGTAGTTATGTGGGAATGCGAATTTCAAAGAACGGGTAAAGACATAAAGATGGATTGCGAAACTACTCTTTATCCATATCAGATAGTATACGATTTTGAGGCATATCTCAACCCAGAATTTGAAACTCTCGGTAATAGTTTAGAGTACGAAGCCGAGCACGTTCCGGTAAGCGTTAGTATAGGAGATAATTTCTCAGGAACAGTAACTCATATTTGTGATAAAGATCCCGCAAAACTTATAGAAAAATTCGTAGAAGATTTGAAAGTCAGGGGAAAAGCTATAAGAGAAGAAGTGTGGTCAAGATATGGGTTTAATACAGAACATTTACGTAAAAACCAAATCGCCAAAATCGAACAGTGGATAGAGCAAGTGCCGGTTATAGGTTTTAACAGCAATAAGCACGATATAAACTTAATAAAGAAATACCTAGTAGGCGAACTGGCATCAACAACAAAGAAAGTAATGGTCGAAAAACGTGCAAACGCAACAATATTTCTATTTACTCCAGAGTTTAGATTTCTTGATGTAATACTTTATCTAGGACCTGGTGTAAGTTATGATAGTTGGATAAAAGCCTACGAATGCAAAGGACAGAAATCTTTCTTTCCTTATGAGTGGTTCGATTCTCCAGACAAACTGGATTACCCAGGACTACCGGATATAGAGAATTGGTATTCCAAACTATCTGGGAAAATGTTAATAGATGAAACAGAATTAAGTAAATGTCGTAGAATTTTCGAAGAAAATAATATGAAAACTTTCAGAGATTGGTTGAAATATTATAACGATTTAGATGTAGCACCGTTCCTAGAAGCGGTGGAAAAAAATGTGTGAATTTTATAAACACAGAGGTGTGGATATTTTCAAAGATGCGGTAACACTACCTGGAGTAGCTATACAATATTTATTGAGAGGAACCATTAAAGAACAAAAATCTATACCGGAGGATGCTCTATATGCACCAACAGAAGAAACATACGAAATGATGAAAGACGCTCTAGTTGGCGGTCCATCAATAGTATTTACACGATATGCAGAAGCTGGTGTTTCAAATATTAGATCTAATTCCTCAAATGAAATTAACAAACCTTGCAAGGCTGTGGGGTATCGATGCAAACGCGTTATATTTATCTACGTTAAATAAACAGATGCCGTGTGGGAGAGAAACTATACACCATATAGATACCCCACATAATCCTAAATTTATTAAAAAGTTTTGTAAAAGAGTTTTATCTGGAGACTGGTGTGAGTTTGCGGAGGTGGATATAGAAGTTCCACACAACTTAAAAGATAAGTTTTCTGAAATGTCTCCACTTTTTATAAACAGAGAAGTAGATGTTGATGAGGTTCCAGCACACATGATAAAATATTTGGAAGATACTGGAAGAACTAGTGGAAATGGAAGAAAATTGGTGGGATCTATGTCGGCCACCAAAGTATTGCTGTACGCGCCACTGTTGAAATGGTATTTAAAACACGGCCTAGAAATAACGGGAGTTCATCGTGTTATAGATTATATTAGTGGTAAACCCTTCGAATGGTTCGCAAAAGAAGTTACAGCCGCAAGACGAACAGGCGATGTAGAACCAAATAAGAAACCAGTAGCCGACATCATGAAATTATTAGGAAACTCGTGTTGTGGAAAAATGATAGAGGCAACGGAGAGACATTTAAATACACAAAACGAAACCTGTGTTGACAAAGCATTAAGATCTGCATTCTTTGACGATTTGGAAGAGATAGGAGATGCGTACGAAATATCTTCAAGAAAACCTAGGTGTGCGGTAAAGAGACCATTCCATTGTGGAATAGCGGTTTATCAACTAGCTAAATTGAGAATGTTGGAATTTTACTACGAATTTCTAGACAAATACGTAAAAAGAGAAGACTTTGAATTAATACAGATGGATACTGATAGTATGCATATAGGAGTTAGTGGAAAAACGATAGAGGAATTGATTAGACCTAACTTACTAGACGAGTTTGAAAAAGAGAAAAATAAATGGTTGGCTTGGGATAAATGGAGCGAAAGAGAGCCCGGACTTTTCAAAATGGAATTTAGCGGGGATAGGGCGATAGCGTTATCTAGTAAGTGTTATTTCGTAGAAAAATTTAATTCTATTAATAAAAACTCTGCGAAAGGAATGTCCAAGAGAACTACCAATTTAAATTGGGATAGATATAAACGAGTACTAAGTGAAACTACAGAAGATGGAAAACACATTATAGATAGGATTTAGAATGAAAGACAGCGTTATGAAAACGTTCTGTCAATAAAAATTAGGACTCTCGGCATACTACGATAAAAGACGCGTGTTACCAGACGGAATACATACAGAACATCTCTAAAGAATCTGACGATCCGGGGGTAGTTGGGTGTCAGAAGGCACCATAAGAAGTTCTTCGCGAACAAACCCTCGATATGGCCCATCATCCAAATAGTAGAGCACGGGCTCATCAGGTTTGGTAATAGATCGATCTAGATGATATACATTGAGAGACCACACGGGATCAGTCGCGCGGCGGCTGCCACCTTCGAGCTCTCCCGGTTGATAGAGGTACCGGACGTCAATATCTGATGGAAGCCGCTGCTCCTCTAAACCAACGGGTCGCCCGCGCGAGACGGCAGAGGGCTTGCTCGTCACCCTTTTAAACTTGATAGCATCTACAGGCTTCTTACCTATCAATCTGGTCACCTCTCCGTTCAGTGCGGAGACCACGGCGGGCAGTCTGGCCACCCACTCTGTCGATCGCGAATGAGGGTCTACAAGTTCTTTAGCATATTGGTGTCCGAACAGCCTCTCAGCCAGGGTTCGGTTGAAGCGCTCCACGATCCCCTGTCCCGGTGGATGTTGACGGGGCCGCGTCTGATAGAAACTTTGTGCTTAGACAATAGATGAGAGACCGCGCCCATGAACTCGCGACCGGGATCGACCTGGAGAAGATTCGGCCATTTGAGAGGACTCCTCTTATATATTCGGGAAAGAGCCTCGGCCACTTCCTTAGACTCTTTAGTGGCCAACGGCTCAGCCCCCTTATAACGACTCGCTACTTCAACGATTGTCAGTGCGTACTTGTACGTTTTGCGACCGACGCGATCGTGTTGGAGAAACAGGAGATCCGCTTGGTGAACTTGGTTCGGCACCGGCACGTCGAATTTCGGGCGCGGAATATTGTGAGGCGCGGGTAAATAGATCTGCCAGATGGCCTGCTTCTTGAGCCATTCCTTGACTGCGTTTTCTTTTGGTATCAAGTTTGCGCGTGTTCATCGTGTGCGAAGTATTCTAATATATCGGACAATCTCCAACATGCCCTCGCCAGTTCGTCCGGTAACTGCGTCGTTAATAATAAACCTTTGTTGGAAGTTTCGCTGCAGGCCCAATCGCGTTTGGGTTGGAACAGGAGAGGGAATTCTGGGGAATCTAATTCATCTAATATCCGCTTTGCGAAAAGGGTGGCCGCTTTTTCATCCTCGCGCCACGTCTCGAGAGAATCTCGGGCCAGACGAATCATACTCTTTGCAACAGGTAAACGATGTTTTTGGGCAGTGTAGCCTACATCGATCATAGCGTAATAAAGTTCGTCAACTAACATCGTTCTATATATATATTTTTATAAAATAAATTGTTTTAATTAATTAATTATTTTATATAGTAGCCGACGAGCCCCACCACACCCATTCCCACGACGATGAACGCGATCTCGCGGTCTTTTTGGGCCTCTGACGGTACATAGATATCTGAAATTTGTGGCTCGCGATCCATTGGATCGAGACTTTTCTGTGGATATGCCAGCGCGTACTCGCGGTTGGCTTCTTCAACGTTCTGGAAAGTTTGCGCGGCGTGATTCTCACGGCGCAGCTCTTCGTTGACCCAGTCCAGATGGGCGGTTCGTTTTTTCGACCACGCTTCCTTTGCGCTATTGAGTTGTTCTACAGCTACATCGTGACGCTTGCGCTTCTCATCCACGTCCGATTTTCCTATTTTCGAGAATATAAAGTTGCTACCGCTGAACGCCAATGCGTTTACAAGTGCACCAAATATCATTATTCCGATCGAAGCCATTTATTTCCATATATTAGCTGGTAGAATTCCAGCTTTAACTAGATAATCTCGGGTCCAAACTGCGGCCGCTACATCTAAGGTGGCGAGCCCTACGTCTCTCACAGTAAAGTCCAATTTGGGAGCGGATCCTCCTAGGGCCATCTTTGATAGTCGAGCATACCCGATACTGAAACCCGATATCACCACGGCGTGATAAAGCGCATTCACTAACATTTTACCATCTTGTTCAGCCATTGTTATAATTATTGCATATAAAAGGGGTCGCGATCAATGTTTAAATGGGGCGCATCCCTCAACATTGTTGATGATTGGTGTTTCGTAACTTTCTTCTGAACACTGGCTGGTTGTTTTTTCGGGTATTTCCACACGCACAGGGCACCAACAACTGCCAGACCACCACCAACAAACCAACTCCAATTCGTGAATTGGGGTTCAGTCCAACTCCAACGGGAGTTGGTATTGGGGGACAAATGCAAAGAATTTGGGTGTGCTTCTAATTCGTGAATCGGGATTGAAGTTGAACCCGATTGCTCTGTCTTCAGATATTTTGCTGTCTCCGTTCCCTATTGCAACGACTGTTTAGCCTCTCGAAGCTCGGCGAGTATTTTATCTTGTTTAACTTTTCGGGTGGCAGCCGCCGCCCGCCCAGCTGCCTGTCTTTTGGGATTTTTTATATGCGGTATGTCATCCAGTGGCAGAGTAACACTCGGGTTCGATTGTGTTGGAACAATCTGGTTCAACTCCGTCACTCTCGTGGGTGTGTCTTGTGTCATCATTTTCAGGGCTTATAGTTCGTGGGCATATATGTCCAAATTGACAGTGTTTACCCGTGGTCAACGCGGTTGTCAGTTGAGCTAAGTACATTCCAAACTTGTGATAAATTGAGCAGCATGCCGTTCTAAGAGTGTGTCCTATAAAAGGGTCAGTCTCTAGATCGTGAATCAACCCTTCGGTGTTTGGTATAGGGAGAAGTATACTAACGGCGGTAGCGTACAAATGAATAGCCGCCGATCCAAGAGTTTTTGTCATCTCTGCTCCCAATTTGGATTCGTATCGCGCATACATTTTATCAATCTCCGCATCTGACATCTTATCCACCTGACAAACTGAGAGACGCCTACCTAGATAATGCTCCGATTGTCCCCCAGCAACCAGCACAGCTAGACGCTTGCGCCGCGCCGCATTTTCATTCGGAGTCGTTGCACTCAACCCAATACCAACTCCCGTTGGAGTTGGAGTTGATCCCGATTGCTCTGTCGGATCATTATCTTTCAGAATGTTGGCAGTCGGAGTTGAGGTTTCTTCCATTAGCTGATCGAGAAGTTCGTCGCAGTTCATTTTTCTTAAAATTAATTTAACTATTCTAACAAGTCTCATTACTTTAACATATTGCCAAGCGCACCACCCGATACTTATGATCACCATTATGCTCGCAACAAAGCTCGCAGCGGAGCACCAAATTGTTAACATTGTTAACCATTGTTAAGCATTTGTTCAGCATTTTTTCAGTATTTGTTCAGCATTGTTCAGTAATTGCTAAGCATTGTTAAGCATTGCAATAGCTTATTACTTTGCAATTTTCCTAATTTTCTTAAAATTGATTATAAAATTAATTGATAACTTTATAAGCAGTTGGTTGATCAGTCTTTAGCAGAAGCTTGGCGTGCTTAGTTTCGGAAAGCATCTGTCGAACCTCCAGGCGCTCCTCGCGCGTTGGGATAACGTCATTCTCTCGAAGACAGTCATCGAATGAGTCTCGGTCCTTGCAGTGAAAGAGGGCGACCAATTTCGTTTGCTCGCGCAGATCCTTGAGGACGGCGTTGTATTTTTGAGTGGAGATCCATACGCTTTGCCTCGCATGGCGGCCAGAAAATGCGAGCTCTGAGAGCATGTCCTTCTTTTTGGTCATCGCCGCCTTGGCCGAGCAATCGTCAATCACATATAGGGTGGGCTCACCCTGGAATCTTTGGTATAAACCACGCAACCAATCGTGAAGCCTATCACCGGGCTCAATAACGTATACCTCAGGGTCGGTCCATATCCACGGGCGCCGCTGATAAGTATCGTTGTGAAGCACAGTGGGACATAGGATCACAATGTGACGAAAGGCATCGCGGTAGGACCCCTCGAGTAAGTCGAGGATGAAAACCGTTTTTCCACATCCTGTCTGCCCACATATTATGGCAGAGTGGGCATCTCCAATCGTGAATTGGTATTGATTGCTAGATTTCTTTATTAATTCTTTAGAATTATGTATTAATAAATCGTTAGATTTAGTAGATCGCTGATACGTATCGGCCATCTTCGATGTTGAGTTGTGCGTCTGTAACTATATATAAGTACACGTTCAATGGCCCGGCTCCGTCCGCCTCTTTGGTTATCTGGATCGTCACACCCTAACTAGCGTTCTCAACTTGGCGTCCGCTACCGTGTATTTGGTCATCGTCGCTGGTTCGCATGTCTAGCCATAACGCGTATTTGGTATTCAGGAACTCCGCGAGGGAGACGGCCGAGAGCTGCAGGTCTTTGGCAACTGCTGCAACCTCCGGAGAGCGCTTTAGAGCCGGCAGCAAACCTGCTTTACTTACTTATCCCACTGCTGGTGCGCGCGAAGACCCGCGCTGTAGAGTTGATTGGGGACTCCCTCGATCGTCACCTCTACCTTCGTGATTTTGGGGTTATAGAATTTGTCGGTTTTTCTAGCACCGAACGCGAACCGAGCATCCTCAAACAGCATCAGTATACCTTTCATCGAGCGGGCGGGTACGTTGACATTAATATTCCACAATGTGTCGCTTTTGTCTTTCGTCATCTTGCGATGGCGAAGAACTTCGGTCGTAAAGTATGGCAACGCGCCCGGCGTACTGGGTTCTGATCAATCGCGCGAGTTCGGGCATCGTGACCATGTCGTACTCCAGCGAAACATTGTCGATCGTATACGTTGATAACATGTCGGTGGTTATGAGAAACTCGGGCCGTAGTCGTTGAACGTTAGTTCGTATTCGAGGCGGTCAGCCAAAGCACTCTGATAGTAGGGCATGTGACTCTCTAGCAACTCAAAGTCGAGCGGGATGTAGAAGCGGTTGCCGTAAGCGCCCGCGACCGCGTTGTCACTCGCGTTGTTATCTACCTTGTCACCAGCCCCCCGATTCTAAGTTTGGTTACGTTCTTATTTCGACTGGTGTCAATACCCTGATAGACAGCGTTTTCGCGCTCTTGCGCCGTCTTCCACAGGTCATGATAACAATGGTAGACGTCGCTGTCATCGATCGACATCACCTCATTACCAGAAATCTTTATCATGGTCTTCTTGACTATGGCGCGACCCAGGTTCTGAACGACGGTTCGGTTGTCGTCCGTCGACGTCAGCGAAATAGTGAAAGCGAGGCGAACAGTACCCGGAACAATGACGTCGTGAGTTCCGAGGTTGGGGAAGCGGACTAAGAGCTGCTGGTTCTGGTCGATCGTCGATGGGTTGTTCATAATAACGACACTCTGTCTCACGCCTTTTGCCCCGAGGGGCTCACGCAGTCTGCGGTATGGATTGAGTTTGCGACCGTATTGACTCGAAGACATAATTAATTTTTTTTAAATTATTCAAACTATTAAACCGCCCGTATGGTTTTTGTCTTTATAACATAATTAATTTTTGTAAAAAAATTATTAAAGATGGCTGATTACGATGTTGACATGGATGAAATCGGCAGAGACGATTACCTCGATGGTGATGATGATGATGATAACTTCGAGGATTCCATCACAACCTTCGACAAAACACCCCCTCCAATCCAATCGCGATTGGATGCATTGGAGGAAATAGGTGGCGCTACCAGCAACGTTGGTCAAAGTCGGGAATTACTCGAGGGAGCTGTAAACGACTACTACAACAGTTTGATAGAAAAAGGTCAGGTCCCGTCTGTCGGTCGCGACTACTCCAAATTCGAATTGGATCTGAACGGTAGATTGCGACTAAAATCATCAAATATCCCGATCATCAACATGAATACCGGTAAACCCCTATCGCTAAACACCATTGCAGGAAACCGGGGCGGTGGTGAAATCATAAGAAACGAACTAGGATTTCCAGATTGGACGCGTGGTAAAACAATTATGCCGACCCGCGCAGTAGAGGCCCTACATGACACCGATAAAACAATGGCGAAGAAGGCCACCGCGATAGAAACGGTCGAGCTCAGCGAGGTCCCTCAAATAGCCACCGACGTTATTAACACGATGGAGACCACGTTCAGCGTCCAATCGCAATTGGGGGAAATACTCAACGATGACCCACCGTTACCTTTTCGCGAACTCCGTGGACTCGATAAGGCTCTACAAACGGTCCGGGGCGAACTGGTCCTTAACCTCTCCAAACTCACGGCGCTGGATGAACATATCGCGCTAGAAGAAAGAAAACTGGAGGAAGCCGGTGATGATAGAGAATCTACCGAGCGGATCGCCGAACGACTGCGGTCTTTGTTGCGGGACGAAAGAGAAGCTCGCTTGGAGGCCGCCTCGGCTAACCGTGAGGCTCTCCGCACACAAATAAGTCGGATCCGCGAATGAATCTCGAGGGTCCTGCACGAGGAGACGACACTCGGTGAGCGTCTTCGCACTCTGTTCAGAGAGCAGGGCGTCACGATAGCAAGCATCCTCGTTGCTATCGGCATGACTATATCGACCATAGTTCTAGCTTTCACTGGTGGTGCGCGCCACCACCCGCTCCAGAACCAGCACTCGCTCCATCCGGTGGAGCCAAGGAGTGGATAAAAAAACAACTAAAAGCCCTCGCCAGTCTCCTGGCTAAATTAGCCGAAAAGGCGGCTGCCGCACTACCTGGACTGATCGGAAGTATCGTTTCTTACTTGCTATCTATATTATCAAAAACGGCCGGATGGCTAGCCAAAAATACCTGGGCTTTAATCGTGGCAATCGCCGGTCTCCTACTATTCTTCGCCAGAGAGTTCCTACAACCAAAGCGTAAATAATCCGATCGCCACGAGGGCGACGACGAGCCCTAATTTCTCCTCCTCGTGGGTTGTGACACTATTTTCCCCTTTTCCAATCCAATCGCGTTCAACAGTGTTGAGGGGGGAACTTGTTGGTCCTATTGCAGAGGGTGAAACAGGAGCGCAACTCGGTGGAACACTGGGTTCAAATGAACTTGATGGGGGGCCCAATTCGTGAATTGTGGTTGGTGCTTGCGGTTTTATGAAATCGGTTCCACTGTTGGGGGTGCGCTTGATGATATCCGTGTTCACGTTACCGTTGTGGCCGATTTTTCGATTGGCGGTGGCGATTACGATCTGATTATTGTAACCGTCAACCGGGTCGTCTCGTAGTATCATATTGCTCGGTGCCATATAAAGACCTATTCCAAATACATAGTCTACTGGGGTGCTGGCATTCTGCAAAACGTCTTGATAATTCTGGATCGCCTTCTCCAGGTCCACCCTAGCTGAGATGGCGTCCTCTACAAGTGCCAAGAATTGTTTTTGTGCATCAAACGCTTTTCCCGTGCCCAGTATAGAACTGCGAGTTTGCTTCTGTGCGCCGAGGATGGCCCAGACGTACGTGCGAATGGAGTCGTTGACGCGAGTAACCCCGGCCTGTGTGAACCCTAGACCCGTATCTAACATAAATGTACCCCACGCATTCTGAACCTCAACAGCCTGCTGTATGTAATCGACGTGAGCCCGTTTCGGAGGTAACATTTTACAAGAAAACACGCCGCAGTGCCGACCTCCAGACACTTCCGGCCCGAAAGTCATCTTCGCGTGGTCAAAATTCCCGGCATTCCGACTGACGATGTGGTCGCCGGAGTGATCGTGTCCAAAATCAATCTGCGTCCAATTCCCGGACTGGCACCGAATGAGAACGTCCCCGAGGCCGGTGCTGGTAGGAAATGCTTTCTGTCTCCAGTCCGCGTCTTTTGAAACGTTAAATTCGTTACACAGTCTTTCAAAGGCCATACGGTCGTATGCGTTGGAAATGGAAATGGGATCCAGGCGTCGTCTTTGAGGTAGTGAAATACCTATGTTCTTTGAGAATCCTCCTAATAGTATAATACGCGTGAAAGAAAGTAGGACAACTTCTGGAGCATGACAAATTCTTGGATGTCAGATGGTCTTTATGTGAAACTCCACACCCGGCTGTTGCGCACCATACAGCGAAATTTATTTGGTTCTGCCAAAACTGCATCGGTGTTGCTTTCCACCCGTTTACCGCCTCCATCGTAGTAATCTTGGGCAGCCTATATTGTTCAAAGATGTTAGGGAAATTGGTGGCAAAGCCACTGTCCGGTCTAACCGTTACGGTTGGCTGTACAAGGCGGTTAACAACGTCTTTCTGTGTGTATTTACCTCCGACCGCGTACTTTGCATTAGAGTTCAAGCTAAATGCTTTGGTATCCATTGAAATATATTATTATGTTTGCTACTATCACTAATGTTCAAAAAGAGAGTTGTGAACTTCAAAAAATTAATAGACAACTGCTGCGGAAAAACGCGCCGGGTAGGCCTCAGATCAATCACCTTCACGGTTGGATGGATGGCAGAATGTGGGGAAGAGCGAAGGGTTTTACTATGTTGAAGGATGGACAACAATTATGTGTAAAGCTGCCTCACGGACTGTGGGGGAATAAGACAGCTCAAAGATTTTGTTCAACTCAGAGCTTGACGGTATAATCAACCTCACAGTATCGAATGCTACGGGCTCGAACAACAATGGACCATCAGCAGTGATAATAAGGTAGTGGTCTCCCCGGGGTTGGGTATTCAACTCGGTTTTAGAGAGACATTTACTCCTCAAACAAAGGATTGTTTACCCCGGGTGAGTACGTCGGTGATAATCCGGTGGACTTCGCCTTCACGAAAACTCTCAGGGTGCACCTGGATCGGGGTGAACACATCGTACAACACGGTAGACGGGGGGATCCCCCAGCAACATTACTGAAAACTGTGCCCGCCAGCGACTGTTTCTATGGCGAGACTGTGACCTTAGACTTCCCACAACCCCGAGATTAAAGTTTTGGAATCGGGACATATCCACGAATTTACGGTCTCTATTCTCGATTGATCAAGCGAGAAAGTTGAATAACTATTACCCGATTTCCGGTAGTTCTCGAAATTTCCAATTGAGTATAGGTGCCCAATATTATAATTAATAATGAAAAAAAAGTTAAGAATGAGTATATACGGACCAGGTAGTTCTTCCGATTGGGTGACAAATTCAAGGAATTTGGAACCGGCAGAAGGTGGATTCATCCCGACAGAGGGCGACTTTTTAACTACTGGAAAAACCAAGGCCCTGATCAAAAAATAAAAACTATATCGAAGGTCACAAACGGGATTCACGGAGTATATCAGATGTTAGAGTAGAGAAGTGCTGACGGCGACTGCACAAATTGAGGAAAGATCAGAGGGGCTTATAAGGTGTAGCGCTCAGAGGACTCTCTTCATAAGAGAAACGGAACCTAAACGAACTAGGTAAAAAAAAATAACCAAATTTCGAAAAGAGAGCAGGTCGGATAAATTGATAAAGTCCGAGCAGACCGCCAGGCGGCCCTTTACGTTGCGCTTAGAGGACTCTCTTCATTAGAGATGCGGCATTTACCGAACTAGATACAAAATAACCAAATTTCGAAAAGAGGCCACGTCGGATATTGAGAAATCCCGAGAAGACCACCAGGCGGACCTTACGGAGGCTTATGAGGTGTGTTGCGGCAAAGAGGGACTCTCTCGTCAGAGAAGCGGGCGGTTGCCGAACTAGATAAAAAAATAAACCAAATTTCGAAAAGAGACCCGGTCGGGTATTGATAAAGTCCGAGGAAGACCACCAGTCGAACCTTGCGGAGGCCATTGCGGAGGCTTATGATGCGTTGCGCTTAGAGGACTCTCTCAACAGAGAAGCGACACTTACCGAACTAGATGGAAAAATAGCCGAATTCTGAAAGAGACCAGGTGGCGGGTGTTGAGGGGGTACCGAGAAGACACAAGGAGGCCTTCCATTTGCGGGATGCTTATTTGGGCGTTGCGCTCAGAGGACTCTCTCTACAGAGAAGCGGCACTTACTGAACTACACGAAAAAAAAATAACCGAATTTCAAAAAGAGAACCCGAAGGGTATTGAGGGAAAGCCCGAAAAGACCACCATGCGGATATTATGTTGCTCTCAGGGACTCTCTCAACAGAGATTGTGGCGGTTACTGAACTAGACAACAAAAAATAACCGAATTTCAAAAAGAGAGCAGATCGGATATGATAAGTTCGAGAAGAAGACCACAGGGCGGATATTATGGAGGCTTATGATGTGTTGGTCTTAAAGCACTCTCTCAACAGAGAAGCGGCGGTTTGCCGAACTAGACGAAAGATAAACGAAATTTCCGAGGAACTGAAACATGATCGTATAGCCGCGACCCAAAGCTCTTTGAGAGGCCTCTTATAAGGTTCGTTACTGAGGCATATAACGCAATCAAACAGTGCGCTTGCCGGAGAAAAAATTAGTGCGAACAATGAAAACGCCAAAAACGTTGTCATAACAGTTTGGGCTGAGAAGCGGGGCCCATTGGTTGAGGGGCACTATGAATATTCGTTCGGTGCCAAAGCGAGTAATAAATGTGTGGGGATACGCTATGACAACTGCAGGTGAAGTTGTCCGAATGGCGGTCTGCTCGGTTAATGGTAGTGGTAAACCTTGTGGCGCTGGTCGCGATAAATATTGTAGAAGATGGGGAAGAACGGGGGGTTGGAGTCACTAAAAATCGCTGGAGATAGTTCGACGATTGTTGCGTTCGCGGTGATGATCGAATTAGACATTCCCAAAGTAGTGTTATTATCTTTGTTACGAAAATCGGTGACCCAGAGTTCTTCCACTATTGTCTCATTGTTAATTGAACTTAATTTGTAAAATACTAATATATTGAAAATCATGAACGAATCACTGTATCCAACTCTCAATACACTCCACCAACACTGAATCCAACTCCAATACCACTCCACCAACACTATATCCAATTAACGAAAGAAGTTCAGAATTTAGGTTTGAATAATATCGTCGCTATGCAGGATATTTTAGTTAGAGAATGTGCAAATAGAAAAAGACACGCTAACAAATATAAGGAAGCGCGCGGTGAACATAGCTGAAGCATCTTAGTACGGTTCTGGCAAGTTTATCTGTAATGAGTGGTGCGGGGACTGCTGCAACGCTATCTACAATTGTAATGGTTCCACTTGCAGGGGTTTTGAGTGGAATTACGTTTTATCTGGAATACTTTAGTATGGTAATTAGGGCGGCGGGTGGAAAACTCGAGAAAAAAAAGTAGAAAAACATGATAGATATCCGTCTCGCTAGGTCTAGGAAAAATAGCATCGACGTTATGGTGTCCAAGGCGTTGGCCGATAAGAAAAATAAAATCAAATTTAAATAAAGTTTGAATCCGTGGTGGAGAAATGGGGAGATATGAAGAATTAAAATTTAAAAAAATGATATAGAATCAAAGCGCGCGCCACCATGCCCAAAATTGAGTGTACTGATTGGGATAAATTTAGGGTAAAACTTGGAAATAAAGTCGGAGGAAATGTTACAGCACCATTGTGATATTTTATAAAATAATTTTTAAAAAATAATTAATTAATTATATTGGTGCAGTAAACAATTTATTAATTAATTTTAGGAAAATTATTAACAATTAAAAAAAAAATGTTTAGGTCCCACCGAGGCTCGAACCCGCGCCAGCAAAACCCTTCTGGGCCCATCCCACTAAGTCTTCGCTTTAAATCTCTTCTCTTCTCGTTTTTTTTGGCTTAGTGGAATGTGTCACGCTCACATCTTCTCCACCCCATCATTGGACCGATTAACCGCGGACCCCTCCTCTTCATTACCTCCATCCGCTTATAATGTGTAGAGCGGCCAGAGTGAAGTACATGTGGCGAAACCTATTCTCATGTTGAGATATTAGTGCCGGCGTCCCGACAATGAACTGTGTTTATTTCTCGTATATAAACCAATAACTTTGTTGGTGAAAATGATATAAATTTTATTAAAATTAATTAATTAATTAATATAATAGGGGTGTTCCGCTTTAAATTATAAATAATTTTAGTAAAATTAATTAATTAAATAACGAACCATCCCGGAAATTCGTGAGCTATATAACCCCCACTAAGTGTTTATAAACTGTGTACACACCACCTGTGTAAATTGATAGCCCGTTTACATACCATCGATAAGGCAATAAATAACCGTGTGTGTATTATATATTACAGTGTGTTTATTTTCCATCCCGGAAGACGTAATTGTGTAAATCTCTCTATAAAATGGACACTTAATATACGTGTAAGGTGCTAATTTGCATGTTCATAACACGTGTAATTGGAACATTGTCGTCTGCTTGGTGTGATTACAACATAAATTAGTTCTGTTCAATAATAATTTTTTCAATATCTTTATAAGCGATATCGTAGAAATGTATATTCGTAAACGGGGTGGGATCATGGGAAACCGGAAGACAGATTTGGTTGTTGTACAGGGCAACATCAATGCACAACGTTATGTTGCAGATGTGCTAAGTGCACATGCCTTACCATTTATCCGTCAGCATGGTCCTGGTGTGACATTGATGCACGACAATGCCCGCCCTCACGTAGCCAGGGTCACCACTCAATACTTACAGCAAAACAACGTCGACGTCATGCCATGGCCCGCGGTCTCCCCCGGATCTCAATCCCATTGAGCACATGGGATGAGCTGGGCGCAAAGCACGAGCTAACCATCAGATTGACAATGTTCGCGATCTTACACGGGCGTTACAACGGGAATGGAGGAATTTGCCCAACGCACTGGTATTGCGTTACGTCACGTCGATGCGGCGTAGGATCATTGCATGCATTCATGCAAATGGTGGCCACACTCGGTACTAACGAGATTTACTGAATTTGCCACATTACTTATTGAAATTCCATCTCTAAACATTAAGTAACACATTTCTGAGTTTTTGTGATTTTTGATTTTGACCCCTACCGCCCTTGGCCGGTTATCTCTCGAATATTTAACAAGATATCCAAATGCAATTTATTGGCTTTGATACAGAAATGAATGATCTTGTTTTTCCATTTTGATTTTCAAAAGTAACCCTTTTGGTTTTTGATGAATCTTTCCTTAAACATGGAGGGACGTTTCTAGTTTTGCTCAGTATAGAATCACAATACATACACTGACTCAAACAGTCTGGTATGAACACACACGTGGTGTTAACCATTCCCCCACTAAATGTGTAACATTTTGATGCAGGGTATACACAAGTTGAGTACGCCACTGTACGTCCTGGCGGGTACACAAGCTTGACGAATTCTCTGTATATACCCATTGTTGGTCTGAGTTATATCACTGCAGATACAATCGTTCACAAAATTACACAGTTATACAGTGTGATGACAACTACGGACTTATTGCTTCTGTCACCAGTACAATGGGAGTCAATGTGTACATGCACACACGAACGAACACGACAGGTTGGAACCAACCTGTCGTGTTCGATCGTGTGTGCACTTACACACTGACCCCACTGTAGGTCCAATGCCAATGCTCGGCCAGAATATAAACTACAGTGTTTCCAGTGACAACTTTGTGGAAACTAGCGCGAATGTTGATCAAGGTCTACATTGGTGACAAATCACTAAAAGTGAGTTTTGTCAAGTCGGTACCCAATAAAGGCTTCGTACGTAAAACATTAATTGGTGACACCCAACGAGGAAGTTGCATTATAAATTCATGATCGTGTTTGAATGGAAATAAAAGCGGGACTTTTAGGTAATTAAAGTAAAAAAAGGGAATGGATTAAATGTCCATAATTTGTATTCATAATGATATAGGTATTGATATGCGCCAGTAATGTCTGTAGTTATATACCGCTGTGCAGGTGTGTAGGACGTTGCGGTTTGAATATAACAAACGTGCATGCTTGTGAAACAGGAGGACATTTACCGACAGTGATATATTAAACTCACGTAGGTATACACATAGAGAATGCCAGGCTACTGTCTGTTCCACGTTTTGCTGCCGACGAATTTTTGGCTATTAAACAAATTACATTTCAGAAATATGAGAACAAAAGATTTTGAAAATCGGTCCACAATTAACATAAATTATTAACAATAATTTCGCAATAATATCAATATTTAATGGAATTTCGTCATATATTTCTTTTTGGTGAGGGTGACTTTATTATTGATGAAAATCTACTTACCTTTATATATTTCTGATATTTAATGTCTTTGATAGCCAACTGTTCGTCGGCAACAAAACCTGAAACAGACAGCAGTGTCTTTTGATACACATTAATCAGGCACGGCTAGGAAGCGCGTAGGCATTCCTTAGCTCGCCAAGGAATTCCTACCGTTTCCAAGCCAAGCCTGATAAACTTGATATCAACAGACGCTAGTCTGATATTCTATGTATCAGGTAACGTTTTATGCTAGCCGATGATCAAATATAAACTAGCTTTCTTGGAATAGAAAGCGCACTCGTTTACGTTGCGTGATTACAATAACGTTGTTCGGTAACGTCTTGAATGACGCCGTCGATCAATGAAACGTTAGTTTTTAATTCGCTGTAACCCGGATATTCGTATCAGGGAAATGCATGATACGACATTATGTTATCAGTCAGCACATATTCGGCCAAAACAAAACCCGTTACTGGTTGAAGTACGTCAATTTTACACCATAATATTGTATTATTTATCAAACATATGCGAACATTACCATTATTTATACAGTGCACATTGTGTTGCCAAATTGAGTTTCAAATTAAGTGGTGTCATTTTGAAAATTACAAATATTTGTGGCACTTATTAGGCAATTAATAATGTCTCCATAGAGAGGCGAATTCTTGTAATTTAGTAGTCGGTGGCTACACATTGTATATGCTCTATTTTTATTATTGTGAGCGGATACACGGGGCTTACTTGTTTTTTGCTACGGCCTTGGGGTTCAAACGGTTCCCTCGTACCACGGCAAACATTTACCCACGGCTAGACATTGTCGAACTTTCTAATAACCGCAATCCATTACATTGTATGCCATCGCCAATGCCTGCTACAGTCATGTATTTGATTGTCGGCCACCAGGGTCCGTTTCACTAAACTTCGTATGACTAAAATGTTCGTCCTAAATTTGCACTTACGACATTTTAGTCGTACGAAGTTTAGTGAAACGGCCCCCATGTGTTTAATCGATGCATAGTTGTTACCTGAAATTGTTAAATTAAATATGACACAACGTATTATTGTAGCAGCTACGTTGACTCTTTAATAGACACTGCGATTATAACACATGTACATGTGGTAGCGATATTCAACTTACTTGCATGAATATAATAACACTTATGGATTAGCTCCTGTAAAAAAGGCAACATTACTCATCAATAAAAACAATATACAAGATGTATTATGATCGGGAAGATCCAGACGTGGCGATGGCATTCGCCAGAAGTAAACGCGATGACGTCGTAGGACGTAGCAGACGTGACGAACCAGAGTCAGAAAACAGTTTCGGTATCGGGAACCTGCGGCGGACAAACCGGGAACCGGCGCCCGGGCAGACGACAGACAATCTGGGCGTCACTGCGGCAGACGACTATGACATCGCGGATGTGTGGCGGTCCACACAGGGCGTTGGATTGGAAAAGAGCAAAGGGAAAGGGGGGAAATTGGAGAAAAGCAGACGAAACGAGCTGGCGGAGAGTAGCGCATATGACGATTTTGGTGGTAGTACATGGGACACCTCAAACGTCAGCAGACGAGATTATCTGGACAAAAACAGACGTGATGATACATATGGGAAAAGTAAAACGACGGGAATTGGGAAGAAATCGAAGAAAACGGCGGTGGATAGCAGCCGACATTACGACGGGACGCTGTATGAGGCAAACGAAACGGAGTTGCCAGAGAAATGCGATTACGCCACAACTTCTGGCCGCCTTCCCGGCTGGGTTAACATGGCAACGGATCTTGATTTAATGACACAGTGGCATCACTACTTTGGGAAGGTAATATATTCAGCACGACATTATTTTATTTTACGCATGCGGTTGCAATGGCTACTGACTCACATGTTACGTCCCTTAACCCTTTCAACCCGAAATACTAGGTACGCCGCAACCATTGATTTTCCCATAACCTGCACGCATCCTGCTCTGGATATCATGGGCGGATTCGCCGAGTAAAAATTTGTTACAAGTTACAAGGCACGTTTCATGCCAAGTGCCATGTATTCCATGCATTTTTAGGTCGTTTTCTTATTGTTTCAAAATTTAAACGTTTTTAATCAAAAATCATGTCTAAACATACTGTGACAGTGTCAATAGTTTTGCTCCAAAATGCGCCAGAACGCAGGAAATGCGATGTAGATTTCCAAAATTTTCCGGGGAGAAATGCTCGTTCGATAATATAGTCAAGTATTGCAAAATAGTTACGCCCCCTCTAACCGGAAATCCTGGATCATGCTCTGGATATTAAAGTATAGGTTTACATATTACTAAGAAAGATAAATTCAAGCTACTGTGACAAACCCTTGTTGCACAAAAAGTCAGCGGGGCTGGAATTAAATTACATCGCGTGACAAACATTTTCACATTCACAAGATAAAAACCACAAAAGATATCCTTGAAACTAATGTAAACGCTCCATTGACATTTGATACTCCCTACTTCTTATTTCAGTTGGATTCTTGGCAATTTTAATTGGGTATTTAAGCAAATATGCAGCTTATCTTGGTGCTTCAAAAAATTAATACAAAATAAAACAAAATAAACAAATTAGTGGTGATTTAGAAGGAACTATTTTGCGATGTAATGCGTAGTTCCGGCACTGACCAATATGAACTCACGAGACGTCAATATGGAAAAATATTGACGTCTTGTGTTGCATTGTGTTTCAATGGGAAACGAAAGTACGTATATAATAAATAGAGGTTCTTGCATGAGTGATCGTTTACTATGATATTTATTAAACGAGTTTACTGATTCTGAAATCAGTCAACGTGTTTAATAAATCTCATATTAAATCAACACAAATGTTATATTATATTTATTGCATAAGCACATCACCATGCATGTACTGGTCACCATCACTATGCCATCATGTTAAGTCAACGCAAATGTTAAATTATATTTATTGCATAAGCACATCACCATACAATGCAGTCTGTATTTCCTCTAAGACACGCTGTACGCTCCCCATGATGTCCCCCGCCAGTCGTATTTCTAGTATCAAGTTGCATGGATATTCGTCAGATTGATTGGTCGATTAACTGGTTGTGGTTTTATGTCCGTTTCAGACCAATGTCATATACAGACGGTACTGTACCTGAATGAGGATCACTGTGCATTTAGTACATTTATTGTTTGCCCTAGTTTCTCGACAATGAAAGAACGGCATTTCGTCTCAATTAATCGCATATTGCGACGCTTTCGCCAATATGTATTAAGTTAATCATTAAATGTTCAGCGCTTTATATAGAACTGATTGTATGCCTTGTTGTCATCAGTTCACGAGACGCAAAGCATATTACCGCCCACACACGCGCTCACTTCGTGTCACACTGCAAATCACATGCTAGTATTCATTAAATGTTCCAATACGTAGGAAAGCTATATTTAGATAGAGACGTCACAGTTTGCTGTCGGAAATTCACGTGGCACGCATCCGGTTGTGACGTGTACATGTGCGCTACGATGTCAGATGACCAATAACGTAGCAGTATCGCAAGTCGGAAGCGCGTATTGGCGGGACTTGCATGAATAAGACATGTGCGCGCGAAGAATGCTGGGCAACCAATATGTTAGTTATAATTGACATATTGAATTTTTAATACATTAATTTCTCGCTCGGTCTCGACCTATTCTTCCAGGTACATGAGTCATAATTCAATGCTGACACAGTTTCCGGCACCGTTAATACGTCCGCTCACTCGAATGCCAACGAACCGCCAACATATCAGTAGCCTATTTCACCAACATTGCTAAGTATACTTATCTAGCAAAGTTTACTTTGAGGGAGAACTTTTTAATTTAAGGATAATTTTTTTTTTTTTAATTGTACTGAAATGATTACATTATCACAGCCAATTTGTAATAAATTCAGTATAATAATTCTGCTTACTTTTAATAATGCATGAAATATATGCATTTGTTAGTTCTATATGAAATAATGCATTTCAGGAAAAATCAATGATTACTCCCTCAAAGTATACTTTCGTAGATAAGTATACTTTGCAATGTCGGTGAAATCGGCTACAGAACCCGCACATTTTCCACGTGCTATCACGAACAACCACACATACACGCAAACTGTATGCTACACCATACCCGTACTGACCACTTCAAAAGAGGACAATTACAAATTGTTTCTGACAGAGACGAGAAATAAATATTATAATAAGCAATATTATATAATTATTGAATATATATCGTTAACAGGCTGTGGGTGGTTGGTCGGGCGAACTCGACGGCGTAAATTAACGGTAGGGGTTCCTCCTTATATGAATCACGATTTGCCTGGTTTGGCCCTCATGTACGTTTTTATCATTGGCTCTTTTGTTACCTGGGAGATGAATTGGATTATTGCCCATTAACAAAGTAGTAAGTTTATTTCTGATCCTACTGCTTTTGGGAGGGGGCCAAGTGGTTCTGGTGTGACAAGGACGTGGCATCAGATCAGGATTATTCTGATTTCAGGGCATGAATATATATATATTTGTTATTGTAAATAGTCAGTTCTGATTTTGGGGATTTGTACAGGTAATATATGGGATTTAGTATTAAACCCATTTGACCCGGCCTTAAATGACCATAACTCTTGATAGGCCGTTAA
Source organism: Conchocele bisecta (assembly GCA_029237695.1). Classification (NCBI taxonomy): domain Eukaryota; kingdom Metazoa; phylum Mollusca; class Bivalvia; order Lucinida; family Thyasiridae; genus Conchocele; species Conchocele bisecta. Next base: position 19,277,360 of record CM055278.1, on the reverse strand, counting down.
ACCCCAACAAACAAACACAAGCAAACAAACAAACGTGAACAGGCTATAGCAGTGTGCAATTTGATCAGGAGTTACATGTACTTTGGTCACACATGCCATAAGCCCCAATTCTCCAGGAACCGCCAGTACTATAATTTATATCGTCGATATTCCACCAAGAGCAGACCGTGGCCGAGGGGTAACACCGTCGGATTGCCACGCTGGCGACCCGGGTTCCTGGGCGTCAGTATTTCTGAGATACTTTTTATGTCCTGCTCTACTAGTCCTTTCGGATGGGGACCTTAAACGGCGGTTTTAAACGGCGGTCCCGTGTATCATTATTGAAGGAGAGTCTGAGCACGTTTAAATAACCAGGGGGACTATTCTAATAATAGCTGGATTCAGATTAGTCTGTGCTATGTAAGGATCTGGGGTGCTAAATATGCAGCATATGCTCAATAAATGTAAATCCATAAATTGAAATTTACAGACGATCTTAAATTTGAACTTACGAATATTTTAGTCGTAAGAAGTTTAGTGAAACGGGCCCCTGCACTATTCCACATCCCATCAATGAAACTCCCGTCATTCTGCTAACAAGCTAAGTATAAGTTAGATCACGGTTCGTCCGCATGTACGAGGCGATAATCCGCGAGCTTTAGCGAGCGGATTATCGCTCGTACATGCGGACAAAACGTGATCTAACTTACTTATCACATCCTCATGCCTCATCACAACCATGTACCCGAGCAGTGTTAATACAGAAACAACACCCGGAAATGTGTCAAAGATGTGATAATGATCGTTATCAGGCTGCAGGTTTGTGATATATAAATATTTCTGAGGCGATATACGACATTCCCTTACAAACAGACAAGTTATATGTCAATAGTGTTCCGGAACATATTTGATAGACTCCCTAACATGGCTGATGCTTTGATATGATATTTATTAAAACGAGGCTATGCAGAGTTTCTTGTGAAAACACTTAAGTTGTTTAATGACTTTTTATGTTAAATTAACATGTTAGATTATAGTTATTGCATAATCATAGCATCGTGCATGGATAATTACTGTCTGTTTCACGAAAGCTACCCACATTTTACGGCATAAAACTATAAACAATTAAAAAAAACGATATATTTTTCGATAATATTAAATTAAAGGAAAATGTTAGAATGAACCTTCTTTTTATTTCGTAAAATTTGGTCAAATATTGATTTTATTTCGTTAAAACAATTTCCCCATGTTAACAAGAGTGAAGATGTCTATAGGGATTTAACATGGGGACATACAGAAATACTGGACCGATTTTTAAAATTTAACTTTTGTGTTCTAAGTTAGATACTTTCCAAGCTATCTAGCCAGGTTTCAGAGTCAATTTCCAAATATTTTCGTTTTCTGACTCCTCCCACAGCTCCTCTACCTCCTTTTCCCCCATGTTAAATTGCCATAGACAAATACATTTTTCGTAGTAAAATCAATTAATATTATCGAAACAAATTCTGTTTTTGCCTTATTTATATGGCCGTAACATTTGGGCAGGTTACGTGAAACAGACAGTAGTGTAACGGTATCCTTTGCGGCTTTATTACACTAGTGAACTACGAATTTAATACACAGTGTTATTGTACTGTAAAAGGCATTTTATACAACCCAATGATTTTCAATACCAATTGCATCAGTGATATTGCCAGACCATTGTGTATTTTCACATTAACATGTTGTACGTACACGTGTCAGACGTTCGAAGTTACTTTTTCTGCTCTGTCGAATTGCCTTGTCGTCTTATAATACATGTAGCCATAACCTCGGATGTTAGCTGTCTACATCCTGTATCGGGGAGTTTTTCATTGAGTTTGTCGTATAAATCCTGGGTATGACATGACTTTTTTCATTAATCGTTCCCACGAAATAACAATTCGTTCCCTCAATTTAACAATTCGTTCCTTCGTTATAACAATTCATTCCCATGATATAACAGTTAGTTCTCTCGAATTAACAAAAATTCGTTCCCACGATATAACAATTCGTTCTCTCATTAACATTTTGTTCCCACGAAATGACAATTCGTTCCCTCAATTTAACAATTAGTTTCTTCGAAGTAACAATTCGTTCCCACGATATAACAATTCGTTCCCCCAAATTAACAATTCGTTCCCGTGGGAACGAATTGTTATTTCGTGGGAACGAATTAATAAAAAAAGATACTTGTATTCGACAGCCACATGTTTCTGAGGGCTGCGATTTAGATGGTCGATTTTATTTGATTTAGCATTTAGGTAATCCACTGGTGATGCACTCCGCGCCGGTGTAAACTGTTTCATGTCGAAATAGGCGCCGGATTCCTGACGAATTCCCATTTAGCTACATGCAAAAATATACTGCATAATCAAATTTTCGTCTAGAATAACCGGCGTAAGAAACGTGCGCCGGTTACTAGATGAAAAGTGCGTTTATGCGGCAGCTCAAAGGAGAACTGAGTGGCATCTCGTCAGGAAACCGGGACATTGCTCGGCGTGAAACATTTTACACCGGTGCGTAATCAGCCGGTAGAGCCGCAATAGCTCAGTGGTAGAGCATTGGACTACGGATGGAGAGGTCCTGAGTTCCAATCCCGAGATGGCCGATTCGGCGTGTCCTTGTGCAAGACACCTTCGTAATAGCCTAGTCCTACTCGGATGGGGACTTAAATAGTCGGTCCCGACATGCAAGGTCATCGAACCAGTGCCGTCGTTAAATCAAAGCATTTACATTTACAATCAGCCGGTAGGTCAGCTCGCATCACGGGCTTGGGAATACATTGATAGGTGAAGCACTCGATCAGGAAGTTACGAGACTAATTGGACGTTTTGGGAATCCGCCAACATGTCTTTTAAATTGTCCATTTGTATACCTGAATACTACATATTTACACTTTGCTTGGGGTTTGTAACTGGATACAAAAGTTTTATTGTCATATTGTCTGTGCTTGCTCGGCACGAATACGCTCCGGTGTGCACGTGGGCGAGTTAAATGATAGGTGACTGTTACTGATGAATTGCGGCTTATGGGTTTTGCGACTAGTGTAGATCCAGATCAGCCTGTGCACTCGCACAGTCTGGTCAGGATCTGCATTGCGGTATGCTTCTATATGCTTCATATGCGGTATGCTTCTAACTAGAATACAGATAGTATCAGGCTACAATAGCGCGCTATCTGATCAGGAGCTACACTGGTCACAAATAAGCCCCATCAGCACCATTTCCACGGTCACAGCCACAGCATATAATATACCGTCAGTGTATGGTATTTATGTATTGCGACGTATGACACCAGATATGTATGGTGGTGGATTACGGACATGTCGTCGCTCCTTCGCTTTGTCGTCGCGACGGAACGAACAATAAGGTAGCTAATTAATGTCACTTCGCCCCTAGCTCAGTCACGACGCTAATTAGCACATTTAGTGTCCGAGCGTCCGTCCGTCCGTCACCAACCTTGTAACTCGTAAAACTTTTAAACCGTACTAGCTACAGACCTGAACCTTGGTATGTAGCTTTCTTATGATGAGTAAATGCGCAAAGTTTATTTCGAATTTTTATTCGACCCCCGGGTCATGGATTATCTCCTCCTTTTCGACATAGAATGTCCCAAGTTTGCCTTGTAACTCATAAAACGCTTAAACCGTACTAGCTACTAACCTGAAACTTGGTATGTAGCTTCCTTGTGATGAGTAGATGCGCAAAGCCTATTTAGATTTTTGATTCGACCCCTGGGTCATGGATTATCTCCCCATTTTCGACTTAGAATTTCCCAAGTTGACCTTGTAATTCGAAAAACTTTTAAATCGTACTAGCTACACACCTGAAACTTGGTATGTAGCTTTCTTATGATCTTAGAATGTCTCAAGTTTGCCTTGTAACTCGTAAAACGTTCAAACCGTACTAGCTACAAACCTGAAACTTTGTATTTAGCTTCCTTATGATGAGTAGATGCGCACCGTTTATTTTACTTGGAAGTTTGCCTCGTTTACCATCAAAGCGATATGTGTGGCATCCGTGTTGTATGAACACATTTTCTTGTTAGATATAAAGATAACATTGAAGAGGATTAGGAAATGCGTACCACTAGGAATTCCTAGGTTCGCCGAGGAATTCTTATCGTTTCCGAGCTGAAACTGATAAATGTGTTATGAAAGTACATCAGCATGGTAGTATATTTATCAGGTAACGTTTTATGCTACATAATGAGCAACTGTGAAAGAAAATAACGCGAACTTGTTTACGTTGCGTCATTGCACTGGAGTCATTCGGTAGTATCACGTGACGCCGTTCAGCCAATCAGCCAGTTTGCGTTCATTGTGACCCGCGTATCCTTATCTAGTCAATGCAGGATACGACACAATGCCACCATTTAATACGTATCCGGTCAATGCAAGCGATTTTACCTGACAAATGTGTCTTATGTTGTTAGTGATACGTACGGAGCCCCGCAGTGGACAAGGATTTATTTGTATTAATTCTTTCCCGCGAAATAACAATTCGTTCCCTCAATTTAGCAATTCGTTCCTTCGTTATAACAATTAATTCCCAGGATATAACAGTTAGTTCTCTCGAATTAACAATTCGTTCACGTGGGAACGAATTGTTATTTCGTGGGAACGAATTGTTAAATTGAGGGAACGAATTGTTAATTCTTGGGAAAGAATAACGAATTGTTAAATTGAGGGAACGAATTGTTAATTCTTGGGAAAGAATAACGAATTGTTAAATTGAGGGAATACGAATTGTTATTCTTGGGAAAGAATAACGAATTGTTAAATTGAAGGGAAACGAATTGTTATTTCGTGGGAACAAATTAATAACAATGAATTATACGTCCCTCTGCGGGGCTCCGTAATAAGTAGTGTCACAGGGTACATGACTTTAAAAGAAGGGCTAAATCTACACATATCGTTCTATATTCCGTCAGGGTAGTCTCTCGTAGGTCAATGACAAACTATGCCCGCTGTCACTGTGCGTCAATATTCATTGCTAAGCAACCGTAGCTGATACATTCGACACATGCGGTCACGTATGACTGAATCACAGGTTGAAGCGACAGACCAAGGTCTATAAATACATTAAATATACATAAAAGTATCGATAAGTGGGAAAAAATCAATTGGAAAGAAAAGTTTACTCCCTGTTAGAACACAATACAAGGTGCCTATCTTTTAATGGCCTCGAGACAACGGAACAGTCAACCGATTTATATCATTTCCGCCAATTGCAGAAGTTAGGCAAATGTTAGGCGTCCGCACCGACATATTCCCCGATGCGCTATGTGAACACGTTTTCGAGCTAGAGATTACTTTGTTCAGCAGAATTCCGCATTTATCTTAGGTAGTAATACTTCGGTAACATTTTTCGGGCCTATACTACGAAATGTTAGCGCAAACATCTGCTTCAAACTACACTTTTACGTCGTCCGGGCCTTTTAAGAAACAGTTTGCATCGAAACAACATTGTTTCCAATCGAACATTTGATCAAACCTACATTTATACCAGTCCAATGCGTATTTGCTGTATCACTTCCATTATCAATGTTTGCTTGTAAACAATTATTGGATTTACATTTCATGAGGATAGGCTGCATATGTTCAATAAATGTAAATCCATCAATTGAAATTTCCAGTCGATTCTAAATTTGCGCTTACGAACATTTTAGTCGTACGAAGTTTAGTGAAACGGGCCCCTGATACATATTTCATTTAATTTATGTCATAAGTGCTATAATACTAGTGAACATAATATACTAGGTGTTTAATCTGTTTCAAATGTTTCCTCGGTGTTGTATGTATTGTAACCATACCAAAGAATAGTATGACATTAAAACTATACATGCAACTACCATATACTTTCAAATAACAGTACATGGCTATTCCAAGTCAAGTATTTATTACAGTACATGAATGTGCTTATTTTCTCAATAGCAACAACACATTTATACCATATGTATTCATACTTGTATAATAGAAACGTGTCTTCTTAGATGTTTATTATACGGAGCAAAATATAATATAAAATATAAAAAACATGCATATATATGACTTCATCATTGTTCAACATTGTATTATGCGTGTTATGTGTTATGGGCCTATGGCCTAATTCACTGAATAAAACGTATTGTATTGTAAACGCATTGTATCATCTGTGTGTCAATTGTACATATAATTGCAGTTCATTTGCTAACTACTGTCTGTTTCACGAAAGCTGCCCAAATTTTACGACTATATTAACAATGACAAATCAATATATTTTTCGATAATATTAAATTATAACAACATTTAAGAATGAACATACTTTTTATTTCGTGAAATTTGGTCCAATATTGATTTTATTACGAAAAATGCGTTCTTTATGGGAATTTAACATGGGGAAAAATGAGGTAGAGAACAAGGAGTCGAAAAACGAACAATGGTCTTTCTTAACGGCGGAATACTACAATCTTACGAAAATTGGATTTACCAAGGGAGGCAATTACAAACTATTGCTTTTTATAAATACTTGGGACTTTTGTTTACTCCTAAATTGATATGGACACGCGCTAAAGATACATTAACAGCACAAGCAAGGAAATAAATCATGGCAATGCACGGATATCAACGGCATTTTCGATACTTCGAGTATCGCGATATTTATAAATTGTTTGATACCATGGGTACACCCATCCTTTACTACGGGGCTGAATTATGGGGTTATGAATTCTCTGAACAAATAGTCAGTAAAAACAAGCTTTCTTTTGTAAATCATTCTTGTGTGTATTTATAACTGTAAATGATTATATGGCACTAGGAGATTGTGGTAGATATCCTCTTTGTATCACATACTTTTCCGAATGCATATCGTACTGGTGTCGTCTTATACAAATGCCAAACTATCTGTATCCTAGAAATTGTTACTTGTTGTTAAAAGCGCATGATGATATGGGGCGGATAAATTGGATCACCCGTATCAGAAATCTTTTATATACGTACGGTTTTGAATTTGTATGGATTTCTCACGATGTAGGGGACGTAACTATGTTTTATACCAATTTAAACAGCGTGTTCTTGATTGTTGTAAACAGTATTGGCACAGCGATATCGACACCAGTGCTAAATGTATTCACAACAAATATTTTAAAACCCTTCTAAAGGTAGAAAACTACATCATATATTCATTACCTTTTCACTTATGAAAAGCGATGGCAACATTTAGTTGTTCTAATCACAAACTTAAAGGCCCTGAACGGCTCAGTATTACAATTTTTCGACTTTTTCAAACACAAAAACATGTTTGGCAACTGATTTAGTACACAAAACTAACATATACTGCCTAATAGATACATCTGAAGTCTTGAGATTTACATCTTAATCGCAATGTGAAGACAACAAAAACTTGTTTTGTGTACCACTCAGTGCAAAATGTCAATATTGACAATTTCATTTCCGTTACCCAACGGCTTCGGCTCGGAAGCGAGTCGATAAGCTCCGGCAATCAGAATTCACCGGCCGCCGAATCGGGGATGAATTGAGGAGTTGACCCGAGCGTCTATCGGAAAATCGATCGAGCTTTGAAACACGCACCTGCTGTTTGTTTATCAACAAATATTGATATTTTCATCGACTACAAACTAATTTTTGTACCAAAATTAATGCAAACAGTTTCGAAGTGTGTGTAAATAGAAACCCGTTGGATTTATGTGTGGGAAAACCCAATAGGAGGCCAAATTCGGCAACTTGAGCCGTATAGGGGCTTTAACATAGAAGTCGGAAGACATTCTGGAATACATAGGGAACTTCGAGTTTGTCAATATTGCCTGACAAATGTAGAAGTTCTGGAAGATGAATACCACGCTTTTTTCTATTGTGAATTATACGACGATATTAGATTGACACACTTACCAGAACATATGTATTCCAACAAGTCATTGGACAACTTTCACAGGCTTATGTGTTCCAATAACTATGAAACGATCTACACACTTTCCGCTTACATTTACCATGTGATAAACAGACGCAAGGCAGTGTAATTATATTAGGTACTCACTAGTATTTGTTTGATTCTACATAGTATGGGCCGGAGGCCTACATCAACGGAATGAAATATATTGTATTGTTCATAACCAATACACTGATTATGAATAACATACTTTGTCAACACACAATTACATTGCAGGATAAAATACACTGTCTCATTTTAGTAGACATTACAGCCACTGGTCTACATAAAATATTAATGTGAGTCCACATCCTCCTCCAGCATATCTGGCTCAGGTAATACAGTTATACTTGTTGACAATGCTTC